>CM059189.1:10868770-10910968 GCA_030323885.1 Branchipolynoe longqiensis
AACAGCGCTTATTGATTCAAGACATATTGGTTTAAGTATCAATGATGCAATTTTTGGTATTTATCTTTGGCATTCACCACAGTGTAATTTAGCTGTTACTAGATATGTTATATTAGATGTTAACGCTCTCATTTTAAATAGGTATAAATTGTGTGTGTGCCAAACAAACCCAAAGGGTGTTTGTATAGCTTGTTTAGAAGGTCATTTTGTATTAAATTATTTTAAATCAGAAATTATAGATACTTGTTTTCAAATTCAGATACAAGTTAATCCTTGGGGTCATGATAATTTAAATAACCAAAACCAAATTTATTTTAGAGAAATTTGGTCAGCAAAAACAGCTTTTTTGGGGGACCAAATAATTGTAATGATTGGTTTCATACAATAAATCAAAATGGTGTATGGTGTTATTTAACTTTAAATGAAGCTAAAAAACACCGTACACAAGCAACATTTTTCTGTCAATGGTGCAAGAGACCTGCCAATGGGGCAATGTTTTTATGTCCAAGTTGCACACGAGTACTTAAGGAGCACCGAGGTAAAACTATATCTAGTTTATTTTGAGCTAATAGCGATGCTTTGTGATCTTTAGTTTATTATACTTATATCATATTCTCCTTTAGTAAGATTGTCTGTGCATTAGCCTATTTAGTAACTTGATTTTATTATCTTATCAACTTAAACCCCTGAGATGTATATTAGTTTGTTAAGAATCATATACATGTTTTTATGTCCAAGTTGCATGAGAGTACTTAAGGTTGTGTTTGCCTTTAGTAAAATTGTCTGTGTATTAGCCTATTTAGTAACTTAAACTCATGTATGTTAAGAGTCATATACCATGTTCACCTTTGCATTTGTAAAAAAAAAAAAAAAAATATTAATAATTATTTTAGTCTTACGCCTTTTTTTATATAAGAACAATGTTTTTGGAAACACGTTTGGTATATCCAAAGGCTCTGGTCGAAATGGAACATTCATTAGTAGATTTTGATCCGTGGTTGCAAGGACCTTTCTCTATGATAATAGCTGGTCCTTCCAATTCAGGAAAAACACACTTAGTAAGTACACTGATTGATAATGCTGACGAGTTAATAATCCCGCACGTAGACAAAGTGCTTTACTACTATGGACAATGGCAATCAGCCTTTGAAAATATGAATACAAAAATTCAATTTAAACAAGGATTACTCTCAAAGGAAGAATTGGAATCAACTGAAAATGATGGTGATAAACTACACACGCTTTGCATAGTGGACGATCTAATGAAGGAAACTGATAAAGAAGTACTATGTGATATATTTACCAAAGGATCACATCATTGGTTTGTTTCAATAATCTACATAAAGCAAAACATTTTTGAAAATACTCCAGCCTACCGAACTATGTCAACAAATGCATGTTAGTTAGTAATGTTTAAAAATCCAAGAAACATGGCTCAAATAATGCCAATATCACGCCAGGTTTTTCCCAAGAAACCACATTTTTTAACTGAAGTATATAACGGAGAAACAACGGAACCTCATTCATATATTGTAGCTGACTTCAAGCAAGAAACACCTTATCAGTTTAGAGTCAGATCATCTATAACATCACCAACAAATCAACTTGTTTTCGTGGCGAACTAAGGTGGAAAAAAAAAGAAGGACCATGGTGAAATATGCTTTTCAAAGATATAACAAGACATTATCGCATATGAGCAAAGTACCGGAGGAAACATGTCGACATCTTATTATATCTAGTAATGATGGTGTCATGGAAGCCATAAGTGAATTGTGTCGAAACCTATTGAACAATAATATTCCAGTTGACGACGAATTAAAGAAGAAATTGGAGCCGCACGTCAAACTAATACGCAAAATTGCAAAGAAAAAACTTAAAACCAAGAGCAAAAAGAAACTAATCGTAAACCAAAAAGGAGTCCTTTCATTTTTACCGGGTTTATTAGCAGCTCTTATACCAACTGTCCTAAGTCTGTTCAATATCAAGATTTGATACAAAAACACTTTATTCGTGTGCTAAAAGTCAGTTGTCAGTAGACTGTTGTCAATTAACCATCATGGGTTATAAACGTTTAGCATTGATCGATCCACGCTTGGTTCAGCAACCTGGATTAAAATCTACATTGAACAAGGTCAAGGTAAATAAACACCAACATCAAAATGCTGACTGGGCTAAATACAAGGAGAAAGCTATAAACAGTCTAAACCCTCATTCTGCTTTATTACAAGTTCTCCAGGATTCATATAGACATTTAAACGAATCGTTGTATGATGAAAATATAACACCAGAGGAGAGACTTCAACAACATAAAATGGAATTGAACAAAATTCAATTGTTAATTGATAAAAACAAATATTACTTGAATCATGATCTTCGGCAAAACCAAGAAACCAACGCTGAGCCAAAATTAACATCGGAGAAACCAACACCTCAGTCATTTTTTATGATGAAACTTATGGATAATATACCAAAAATTAGTCTTCAAAAACAAGACGTCTTGTTGCAGCTTTAGAAGAAAGCAGAAGTATTAAATGGAATACAAATGGAAACATTGTCAGTATAGAAGGAAGTCCTGCCCCAATCGGAAGTAATATTATCACTTTGCTTAATGATATGAGTGCTTTCAGGAAAACAAGACCAACGAGACCACCTGGTGCTATACAACTACAACAACTGATTGCACAAATTGATCCCGATTTTAATTTGGTCAAAAATACGCTTTATCATTGAACAATTGAACCTCAACGGGCATTATCCTCATTACATGAGCCTAGAGTAGAATCACCGATATCAGCATCAACATCGTCATCATTGTCATCACCAGCCAGCAGCATCGCTAAGAGAAGTAGATCTAAATTACCAAAATGGGTAAATTAAAACAACGTACCAGTCTTCATGATAAAATTATAAATGTTTATACAAATCCAATGGAACCCGGAAGTTTTACAAGCAGTAGTAAACTTTTTAAACAACATTTTCACAAACAAACCAAAAGTATTGTTGATGAAGCATTACAATCATTAGATGCCTATACGAAACACAAACCTGTTATACGAAAATTTCAATGAAACAAAGTAATCGTAGGAGGTAAAAACGAACAATGGCAAATCGACTTAATGGATATGCAAAAATTGGCAAAATACAACAAAGGGTTTAAATATATACTAACCGTTATCGATGTATTTTCTAAGTACGCTTGGGCAATTCCAATTAAAACCAAAAGCAATGAAAATGTGACTACTGCTTTCAAAAAGATTTTAGACAACGGTCCGAAAGCAAAACGAATTCAATCCGATAAAGGTACAGAATTCTTAGGTCGTATATTAAAACTGAAAACATTACTTTTTTTACACGCGAAAATGATGAAATTAAAGCAAGTATTGTAGAATGCTTAAATCGAACATTAAAAGAAAAATTATGGCGATATTTTACCCATAATGGAACTTACAAGTATATAGATATTCTTCAAGCCATGGTGCATTCATATAATAACACAATTCATAGTACTTTAAAAATGACACCAACTCAAATAACAGCAAAAAATCAAGAAAAAGTATTTTACAATATCTATAAAATAAGTGATAAACAAATCAAACACGTGTGGCAAAAAATAAAGAACAGAACAGTGCAACTTGGTGACAGAATTAGAATAATTAAAACGCGTGGTGCTTTCGATAAAGGTTACAAAGTATCGAGGTAAACGCGGCTGTATGATAATGGATGACAACGGTGAGGAAATAAAAGGCGTGTTCTATCCAGAGGAAGTGCACAAGGTGCTGAAGTCTCAGACAGATACATACCCTATAGAAAGGGTGTTGAGGTACAGAGGAAAAGGCAAAAGGAAAGAAGCATACATACGTTGGAAAGACGATCATTTGATCAGTGGATTCCAGCAAAAAACATAACAAAGATTACATCATGATTTTAACACTTCCTAGTAACAGTTTGGAAAAGTATTATCCAAATAATACACTGACCGAATTTCGAACACATCTTGTGCAACCACTAAATTTTGAGATTTCACATGAAGTAGCCTTATCGGAAATAACATTTCCAACACAATGGGAGTGTCTTCCAAAAAAGCAACAAATTGTAATAGTTGCTTTACCAAGTGTGTATTCATTAGCCGAGATAAAAGCACAAAAAGACAAGTTGGCTGATGACACGCTACCTGACCCCATCACTGATGTAAACTGGCATAGACTTTTTAATGATGATTTAGACTATGCTTACAAAGACGATGAATATGACGGTGGTCGTACGATTGAAGACCACGATGAACAATTCATTGACTACACTGATAGTAATTACTGGACTTTAAAAAAAAAAAGAATTGATACTAAAACGTATAAGGAAGTTTGTTAAAAATAAACAATTTAAACTCCACTCTATGGTAAGAGATATTGCTACTTTAGCCAACCAAAAAATGCTGCAATGGACTACGATCCCACTGGATTATCCACTAATATTTAAAAATAATCAAGATGTTGTTGGAGATCTGAATGATATTATTAGCTCTGCTGTAAAAGAAAATATAACTTTTTTGAAAAGCCCCTATAAAAATAAGAAGACAATATTTACTTTTAGAAAAGGTTGCGATATGATTAAAATCAAACCACCAAGGCATTGCGCAATATATTTAACACCGGAACTTTCAAAACTCTTGGGCTTCAACGATCAACACATGTTTTACTGGAGAACTCAATCGGCATTACCAATGGATGTATTTGGAGATATTTATTCAGTTTACATTTATTGTGACTTAATCGAGTCAAGACCGGTCGCTCATCAAATGGCTCAACTTTTACGTGTGGTTGCGATTGATCGTAGCGGTCGCAGTGGATTTGTGCAAACTGTCAGTTTTCAACACTTGGACTTTTTTGCTATGCGAGCTAATGCCATTGACACTGTTGCTGTGTATTTAAAGGATTGAGCTGGATGATACATACCATTCCAACGACGAGAAGTCACAGTATCGGTACTATTATGGCCAAAAGAAGTATAATTTTTTTTTAGACCAGAAAAATGAATACCGGATATGCTTCCTACTACAAACATGAAGTAGGCTCTCGTAACATAGCCGTCTACAGAGGAAGAATAAGTCAACGTGGTCATGGTATCGGTGGTATGCTTAGTGGACTTCTGCGAGGTGCTACACCAATTTTCAAATCTCTTGGAAAATCGTTGTTGAGAGCTGGCATGGGTGTAACAGACGATGTGTTATCTGGAGAAAATATAAAGCAGTCATTGTCAAACAGAGGACGCAATGTAGGCAAGCAACTAATTCAAAAAGGTGTAAGAGCATTATCAGCCTCGTTACCAGCACCACCTAAAAAAAAACTACGCAAAAATCCAAAGAAAACGCAAACACGTAAACGTGTAAGACAAACTGGTGGTGGCAGTGTTGGAAAAGCTTCTACTCGCAAACGACGACGTAAAATTTCTAAAAGAACGAAAAGTGATTTATTTGGACACCTTTAGTGGATATAAATAAAGTCGCATAACGCTTTAAGACATCAGACGAAGACACATCTTGGAAGGAAACACACACTTAAAAGGCACTAGTCGTGTACAATTTTTCGATATAAAATATACATATCATCATGGCCAACCATGGCGAAGAATGTAGCACACACAAACTGGATTTACACGAATGTACACCCTTGCAAACTTCTGTAGTTTCCAGTGAATACATCAAACTTAAACCTGTGACATCATTAACAGATAATGCTACAATCGAATTTCACATACATAAATCTTCCAAATACACAGATTTGTCGGAAACCGTATTGGAATTAGAAGTCGATATTGTGAAAGCAAGTAACCATGCAACTCGTGTTATGCTAGCTGATGCCTGTGATCCTGTAAATAATGTTGGTGCATCCATCTTTAAGGATATTCAAGTATATATCAATGACCGAAAAATATCTGGAAACCAAGACAACCATCCATATAGAGCCTACATCGAAAATCTACTGAATCGTTCAAAAGCAGACAAAAAATATTGGATGTACAATGAAATGTGGCATGCTGACACAAATGGACTCTTTGACGCAAGAGATGCTACAAACCATGGATTTACTGAGAGGCAAAAACGTGCTGTAGATGGGTCAATTACCATGGTCATTCCATTACATATCGATATAGCACACCAACACAAACTGCTTCCATCGAGCACAGACATTCATTTTAGGCTAATGCAAAGTTCCTCCACTTTTTGCCTAATGGGTGAAGAAGACCATGAATTTATTCCATTGATAAAAAATGCACTTGTTCATGAAAAAGCTGTATCGGGCACACCATTTGTGTATCCAATGCACTGCACAGAAACTATCAGCCATGTTATCCCCACCGGAAATCACAACGAAACATACGTTTTATCAAATAGTGGCCAACTTCCAACACAGACTGTTATCGCGTTTGTGGACAATGATGCATTTATTGGCAAAGCCACCAAAAATCCTTTCAATTTTGAAAACAAGTCCATCACAAGTCTTCAATTAATCATGAACGAACAAAAATTTCCATCAGATGCATTTAAACCAGATTTCCAACGAAACATGTGCGCTCGTGAATTTGATGCCCTTTACAGAAACTTGGGTCAAGTTAATTGCGATGGAAACTGTGGCATTTCTTATAAAGCATTTGCTGAAGGTTACGCTCTATTCGTATTTGATCTAACTCCGGACAGATCGAACAATATGTGTCGAACAAACTTACTTAAGAATGGTCAACTGCGTGAAGAAATCACTTTCAATAATGGATTAACCGCTTCAACAAGTCTGGTCAACTACCTGGTTTAAGACAACACTCTCTACCTAACTCAAGACAGGCAACCCGTCACGGATTACCACTTGAGCTAAATGACTGCGTCAACCATCGCAAGGCTTTTGAACCAAACACCCTATTGCAAAAACAAGTTCCTGGGTGTCTTTCCTGAGGACTGCATACCTATAAATCCCAAGGCAAACACTTGTTTCATCGCTAATACTGATTTAGCCAAAAACCCCGGAACACATTGGATTGCATTTTACGTTACCCGTATTAAACGAGTCTATTACTTTGATCCTTATGGCTTACCACCTTTAAAAGCTCACAAACATTTTAATGCTTTTTTACAACAATCGAAATACAAATGGTTGTATAACAAAAAACAATTACAACACATAACGACTTCAACTTGTCGAGCTCACTGTATACACTTTATTCGAGAAACATGTCAGACAAACAATCCAAAACAAACTGTACGCAAAATGACTCAAAAGCCTCTATTAAACGACTTGATAGTAATACACAACCTGATCAACTATCGCAAGTATTAGCATTGCACAAAAATGCATTACTAACAGCAAAAACCAAAATATATGTTGAAACGAAAGCAATTATGCAATACGAAAAAGACTTGAAAAACTGTGAATTATGTGGTGGAATAAACCCGATACCATTTTACTCGGGTTATCTGCTAAAAAAATACGACAAACAAATTCAGAAGGAAGTTGCCGCAATGAAGAAACAAGAAAAAAAGAAGAAGTCGCTTGTTCATTTTGATCAAACTGATTTAGACTCTGATTCTAAAACTAATATCAAAATATTTCAGAATTGGTCTAAACAAACCAAAAACATTATGGTTCCAATCGAATTATGCAAAGCAGATTTCTATGATCGTGAATTACGTTGCTGTTCAAAAGAAATGAATGCTGATATCTTACAACAATTGACTAATATATCTACATTAGTAACAAATATGGCAACTTCTTCTGCGTATGTAACCACTGCTGCAAGTACAATTGCCAATCGTAAAAAATTACCTACTATGTGTGAATTAAATTGTATTGCAACAAAAGCTGAATCCTCTGATTCTGATGAATATTATATTTAAAAACTTGTCATTGTCATTTGAATAAAAAAACAATATTGTGTAATTCTGTATTCTTGTGTTCTTTCTTTTAAAATCTAAATGACATCAGCAATGGATTAGATCAGCACCAAATATAACTAAATTACAAATCAACACCGGATGTCATACATTTCCGGTTTCAGTTTTGGTTTGGCATTATATCAGCAATACCAAATGTCCTACATTTTCGGTACCCCGCCAAAATTCAAAAATCCGAACACTCAACGGCCATTCGCTGAAACCAAAATGGAACGATTCTGTTTACAAAGCAGACCAAACCCCCTCGAAAGCATGTGGCATTCGGCTTAAATTGCCCATCAAAATTCAAAATTCACAAAATGCATGCGCTCGATGTTTATAAAACCACAGCTAAAACCACCGAAACACGTGGCAATGTTTACAAACCACACACCAACACCCCTCGAAAGCACGTGGCATTTGGCTTAAATCGCCCGCTAAAATTCAAAATTCACAAAACACACGTGGCCAATGTTTACAAAACCCCCCACTAACCCCCCAAAGGCACGTGCCAATGTTTACACACCACCCACTAACCCCCCAAAAGCACGTGCCAATGTTTACAAAAGGAGACAAAATGGACGCCAAACATCTTTCGTATCTGTCAATCATCCAAATACTCAATGACCATTGGCTGAAACCAAAATAGGCCATGCCCCCTTTTGTCGGGGTGCACACACACACACACACATTCGGCGGCAAGATTTTCGTGAAAAACGCTTGAAAAAGCCTTATAGTGTTGCAAACAAGGGGTACCACAGCCATAGACCCAAGCATTAACGGGAGAATGGCACTTGGTCAAAAAAATTCTAGGTCACCCCCCACACTTGCCCTAGTTTCTTCGAGCCTTATTTGGGCATAGGTGTGACCTAGATACATAAATTAGCATAAATTAAACAAATGCAGCCTTCCTATTGGCTGAGAGAAAACACCCTCCCACCCTCGACCCACCCTGGAAGGTCACGTGACCAAAATACTCGACGCTGATTGGCTGAAATTTTATGATTTCCCGCCCCATAGGCTTCTATACGTTATATATGTCCTAAACTATTAATACTGCTGCTGATATAGTTAAATAAACAAAAAAGCATTGTCTATGCTTTGCATGATCCACCCCCACCCCCACCCAACACCCAACACCCAACAAAAGAACTGAGCTTTAGCGTCTGCTCCACAACCACTTCTCTCAAAACCATAATGTGTAAAGATGTGTGGTGCCAGTCTAAGCGGGTTGATCTAAATAATCAGTACAATGTGTTTGGGCGCGCCCCCCCCCCCCCCACACACACATTTGTCTCTAGGTATAGACGGGATAGGCGGCCAAAACAAGAACTAGACTTTCGGTTCAATAAAAGCTGCATACATAGTCCGATGAAAGTGTTCGAAACCAGGGCACTGTCCTAGACTTGATCCTACGTATCCGACTTAGATACTGGTGAAATCATTAGACACCCCATGCCCCAGTTTGGTGCTCCTGCTTGGTGATACTCTGCTCAAAAGCTGGTAAACATTTCATTGAGCACATCAACATTAATTTGACATTGTTTTCCCACTTCAAATATATCTGAAGGAAACTCTTACTTCCACAGCTACAACATAATAATCTACCTATATTTATCCTTTAACAACAAAAAAAGATTACATATATATAGATTATATATATAGATTATATATATAATCTATATATATATGTAATCTTTAAGAAAAAAGAGATAAATATTGGTTGATTATTATGTTGTAGCTGTTATATATACACATACATATACATATATATGTATATATATATATAAATATATATATATATATACATACATACATATATATATGGTAGGAACTCAAAACCCTCTGATTGTGCAACTTTAAAGTGGGGCATGAGAATGGGCGCCTCACGGCGTGACTGGGCAATAAACACCGTGCACAAGGCGGTGTTTTCTCTATCTGAGTCACGCCTAGATGTGCGAGTTATTGGGTTACACAGGTGGTTGCTTTGAGCCCCGCCTCTAACCGCGTTACAGCCGTGCTATATTCCAACCAGCTGACCGGCAACCAGCACTGCGTCTGTGTTCCACCCGTCCAACTGAGTTACACATCCCATACCGAGCAGCCCTTGGACAGTGTTGGAAGCAATTCGCTGCCCGCATTGACACTCAGCCGTGATCTACAGGTAGTGCACGCTGTGAATGTAGCATGGTGCAGGTGTAGTGCCTGGGGACGAACTAACTACCGCAGCTGTTCATTCCACAAAAGAAGCTTCGCCCGCTCCATCTGCACTCGGAATTCCGTCAGCGTTGAAATTCATTATGCGTACTTGAACTACGAGGTGGGGTGAGGTGGGGTGAGGTGAGGTGGGGTGAGGTGGGGTGAGGTTGGGTGAGGCGGTTGAGGCAGTTGAGGTGGTTGAGGCAGTTGAAGTGGTTGATGTGGTTGAGGGGGGCAGGTGTGTGAGGCGATTGAGGGGTTGAGGCGGGGTGCGGCGGGGTGAGGTTGGTGAGGCAGTTTAGGCGGTTGATGCATTTGAGGTGGGTAGGTGGGTGAAGAGGTTGAGGCGGATGAGGTGGTTGAGTCGGTTGAGGCAGTTGAGGCGGTCGAGGTGGTCGAGGCGGGCGAGGGGGGTGAGGTCGTTTGAGGCGGTTGAGGAGGGTGAGGAGGGTGAGGCTTGAACGGTTGTGAGCTCCTGGAAGGGTGAAATGGAACGTTCCTTGCATTCTTTATTTTCCTCCAGTATTATTGTAGATTAACCACTATGAAAAAACCTGATATTTGATTGCTTTATATGTAATTAAGGGCCTTATGCCTGAATAGGCCTTATGCAGTCGATCAACCCATCTGCGGGAATGTAATAACAGACATATTAACAGAATTAACGTAGTGTTACTTTTGACTAAAAATAACGACATAGACTTAGGCGGATTAACCGTGACAGCAGCAGCAACACTAGCTTGACTGCTTAGTTCTGGATTAATTTGGTAACATCAATACAACCCAAACGGCAAGGGGACAGCCAGTTAGTAGAAATAACCTAATATAAATATCCTTTATGCCGATAAATGCATGGGATGGCAAAAGTGCATTAATAAGATGATACTCTGGCTGGCCGCCTTTAGTACGGGGTGGACACCGACGGAGACTGACGACCTGTAGACGGGACGAGAGGCTGCGGCAGCCCGCGGCAGGCCCAAGGAAATAATTACATAATATTAACACGAAGGCTCGCCTTAAGCGAGGGTGGAATAGCCCGACGGTTAAACATATATACATATATGGGTAGTGATAAGCCCATTATCGCTTGTAATAAGCTCTGTAGTCCCCTCTCCTCTACCCCCCCCCCCATTAGGGGTGGGGGGGGGGGGTTACCGGCATGCACCACTCCACCACCTGCGCGGGGCTTGTATATATATATATATATATACATATATACATATACATTGTATACATATATACATATATACATACATGTCATCATCATCATCATCATGCTGTCGGTTGTGATGCCACAAAGACTGCTTTTATTACTTGACTGCCGCTCTCCATTAAAAGGGCTGTCACATTAGGGTTTTTTGCGGGAGGGTACGGCGGCGTAAGCGCGTTATGTCATATACGTCGGTATACGCCGCCATACGCTACGCATACGCTATGCATACGCTGTCATACGCCGTCATACGCCGTCATACGCTGATCCTCCAACAAGCCTGTTTCCTTGCTCAAAATTTTCAGCGAATGGCAGCGTATGGATCATACGCTGCTCATACGCTAAGCGTACGCTATGCATACTCCGGCATAGGTTACGCATAGGTTAGGAGTACATCGGCATAGGTTGGGCGTACGCTGGATTGACACCCGCCGGGTGTCTCTTGCATACCCCCAACGTTCTGTAAAAGTGGTGTCACACTATGGCGTATGGCATTAGCGTATGGATTTTCGACCCATAGGCCATCATACGCCGTCATATGCTTCGCATATGCTACGCATATGCTACGCATACGCCGGCATACGCCGTCATACACCATCATACGCCATCATACGCGCATCCGTCCAAATTATTTTTTGAGCATGCTCAACAATTTTCGGCGTATGGCGGCGTATGGTGGCGTATGGCTCATACGCTACTCATATGCTCAACGTACGCTATGCATACGCCAACATAGGTTACGCATAGGTTGGGCATACGCTGAACTGTCAATCACAACCATCAAACCTCATCACAGTACGCTGCGCATAGGTCGGGATATGCTTTGAATACGCCGCCATAGGCTAGGGGTAGGTTAGGCATAGGTTAGGCATATGTTAGGCATAGGTTAGGCATACGCTGGGCATACGCTTCAGATGATGTTGGGACCTCGTGCATAGCGTATGACGGCGTATGACGGCGTATGACGGTGTATGGGTCGAAAACCGCATACGCCGGCATACGCTAACGCCATACGCCGTAATGTGACAGGGCCTATAGCTCTCTGCTGTGAGAGTGATGTCCATGAGTCGGTCTTAATGTCTGTCAGCTTCAGGTTTCTCTTGATGGTATCATTGAACCAGAGGCGAGGGCACCCTCTCTTTCCATTTCATGAAAGCTGCCTGCAAAAGTGTTGAAGTGCTGCTGGCTTTTGCAAGTTACCAGCGGCACTCTCTCGGGGAGCAAATAGAGGTTTCACACCGGCAAGAACATGTCCAGACAGGCACAAAACTATTTGTCCCTGCAGTGGCTGGTCGGGAGATGTTGGGAGTTCCATACATCAACCGCCCTTGATGCTCCCACAGTGACATGGTTTTCTGTTCAGGGTTTGCTCCCTTTGCCTTCGGTTCTGTCAAGAACCTGTACCACAAGGCAGTGGTTTACAACTCTGCAGGGCAGGGGTGTCAAATTCCCTGAGGTATTGCAATACCTGCATACATGCGTATATACATATATACATGTATACATATATTCATGTATACATATATACACATATACATACATGTATATACATATATACATGTATACATGTATACATATATACATACATATATACATACATGTATATACATATATACATGTATACATATTTACATATTTAACCGTCGGGCTATTCCACCACTGCTTAAGGCGAGCCTATGTGTTAATTTATGTCATTATTTCCATGTGAATTTCCTGGGCCTGCCACGGGCCACCACTGCCTCTCGTCCCATCTGCAGGTAGTCCATCACCGTCATTGTCATTCCTGGGCTAAGGGCTACCAGCCAGAGTATCATCTAAATACGGGGTTTTGCCCTTACTCGCATTTATCGGCCTAAATCAATTACTTGGTTATTCCAAATAACTGGCTGTCCTCCCCGCCTTTCGGCATATATTAATATGTTTAAATTAATCCAGAACTAAGCAGACACGCTAGTGTTGCTGCCACTGTCACTGTTAATCAGCCTAAGTTACTGTTGTATTTTAGCCAAAGGAACACTACATTAATTCCGTTAATATGTCTGTTATAATCTTCCCGGAGATGGGTTAATTAGCTGCATAAGTCCTATTAGGCATAAGGCCCTTACTTACATACAAAGCAATCAAATATCAGGTCTGACCATCGCGGTTAATCTACAAGAAGACTGGAGAATAGTAAAGAATGCAAGGAACGTCCCAATTTACCTTTCCAATAGCTCACAGCTTTATTCTTAACAAAGACTAACAAAGGATCATAGCAACATGTAATATATGAACTATGAAATCCCCTCCCATATTATTAAGTTTAAACCAGTTTAGAATTTTGACAATAAAAGCCTAAATCTCGGCTAAAACATCAGAGCATGCATAAACACGTCCGACGGGTCTGGGTCCGAACGCCCGACCTCTTCTCACTGCAAGAAGACTCGCAATTGACATCTCCTAGCAACGCTTTACGGCCGGAAAACCGGGGCCTCGCTAATGGTGGCAATTGCGAGTCTGCCATGGCGAGTAGCCCAAATTTCCAAATGCGGGTTAATCGGCCCAAGCTCGCAATTGTCACAAGGCGAGTAGTCTCGCCCACTTCACTGCTCATCCAGACGAACAACAAGAATTGATGTTTGTCTACAAAACGAAAAATGGGCGCGACTACAATGGTCTACGGTTGCAGCCAAACAACAGTTAACATCCCCATGAAAGTGTTCTCGCGTCCTGCTTACAATGCAGGAGGCAAGACGCGGGCCTTTACTTCTCGTTGTGTAATACCTGAAATTGAAACCCTAGTTACTGTTCAAACAATTGTTACCTATAGTATCTAGAAGAGACAAACAAACATTACCAATACCTTTATAATACGGATAGATTAATTATATAGCTAGAAGAGTTAAAAGATGTATATATTTGATTCATGCCTAAAACAATGAAATAGCTATAGGAGCTCAAAGAAATCTATCAAATATGATAGCTTTTTAATGGAATAATTTCAGGGTGTATTTTCCCTACGAGGGTACACTGATCATCATTAAATATTCCATTTTTTTTATTTTAGTTTTTATATTTCAATTCTTATTATTTTTCTTTAATATATATTTTTTTGTATTCATAGGTGTCCAAATTTTTTTTATATTATATATATGTACACCATGTTTTTTTTATGCTGGTATTTGCGTTAATCAAAAATAACAAAAGGAAAGGAGCCGCGAGCTCTTATAAATTGCTTAAAAGTAACACATTCCCTTGCAAACACGGTGCATGGGGGCTGTCCATTAACTAACATTTGGCTCCCACCGTACTGTCTAGACACTAACAATTCGTAGCACTGTCAGTTGGTATAGTGCTCTACTTAAGTACGGTGGGACTACACTAAGACAACTATGTACTATATGTACAGCATCAGCTTTAAACTGATGAGATTGATTGATTGGTGGTTGTTTTACACCGTGTCGGCAGCATAGGCCATATTCACGGCGAGAAATGTTTGTGTTTTGTTCAAACCATCACTTTGACATGTAAAAGCAGACAATCAATTATGTGCCAATAGACACTCATTAAATTAGAAAGCTCACAATCATATATTTGTGGTCAAGGGAAATAAATTCCCATAGAAAAAGAAAAGTTTTATTAATAATTGATAGAATCTATTTAGTAAACTATATGAGGTGGTACAGTCCAGCTGCCCTCAAAAAGGCTAAAATGTTTTCCTGTTTTACCTTAGTAAAAAGGTCATGCATACTGTCTGCAGTGTAGAACTGTTGGCGCAGGGCCAAAAAATCAACGCAACTTAGTAAAATGTGTTTGAGTGTCAGCGGGGACTGACACCCAATACATTCAGGGGGAGGTTCCCCCTTGAGCAGAAAAGCATGTGTAAGCCACGAGTGGCCAATACGGCAGCGGCTAAGGACCACTTGGTCCCGCCGACCTCCCGCATGAGTCTGTGGTGGCTTTCACACAGATGGTTCAATTTCTTTAAGTTTATTAATGTTTTCATCCCACTCATGTTGCCATTTGGATTTTATTTGGGTGGCTATTAGTGGTTTCAGATCAGAGTGAGGGATCAAACACGGTTCAAGATCACAATTCAGGGCCTTCTTCGCAGTCCGATCAGCTCGTTTGTTTCCTTGTATGCCGGCATGGCCAGGCACCCAGCACAGGTGGATGTCATACCCATCCGTTGTCAGTTGGTTCAATTTATAGTTGACTGTTGCTAGAATAGGGTGATTCATTTTCAGTCCAGCAACAGCCAGGAGGCAAGAGAACGAATAACTGTATATAACATAGTTAGTGTGGTTGGATACCTCAATACACTCCAATGCGAGAAGGAGTGCTCGGGCTTCTGCAGTGAAAATCGAGCTTTGATCGGGCAAACGTACACCAAATTTTTCCCGTCGGCAGACTGCCGCAGCAGCTACCCGGCTTTGGTCTTTTGAACCATCAGTGTATATGGAGAGGTGGTAAACTGATAAGAGCTTTATAACCGATAACCAATACCGGAGCATTATTTACCGCTAATAATATGGTTATATATTGTGGTTCTATACTGTGGTTACATTTTGTGGTTACATTCTGAAATGTTTACACCTCGAAAAGTTTACTGGTCGTACCAAATGACATACTAACACTTGACTATAGTGGTTCCTAGCAGATAGGCTATTATACGTACCAACGTAATACTATTTCCAGAGCAATAATGCCTAAATTACCGGGCCGACCTTTCCAGTACGGTCACGACTCAGGACGTCGGATCCAATCAGATACTACCTTACATGGCGTCCAATGAGAGGGGCTGTTTCTGGAGGCCATGGAACTACAAAATGGCAGCCCCCATACTAAGCTTGTGAATCTGAAAGAACTGTCATTGTACATTGGAATATGTCCCCATATGCTCATTCAGAACCATATTTTTGTTTTTTTTGCAAACTAGTAGGTAGCTACAATGTATTTACATTCCTTTTATTTCAATTGAATAAGATGTGCTCACGAGAATGCTGTAAAACAGTGATCTTGTGTTGACTTTGAGCTGACACAAGTCAAGTCATTGCGACGACTGCTCCAGTACGGTCACGACTCAGGACGTCGGATCCAATCAGATACTACCTTACATGGCGTCCAATGAGAGGGGCTGTTTCTGGAGGCCATGGAACTACAAAATGGCAGCCCCCATACTAAGCTTGTGAATCTGAAAGAACTGTCATTGTACATTGGAATATGTCCCCATATGCTCATTCAGAACCATATTTTTGTTTTTTTTGCAAACTAGTAGGTAGCTACAATGTATTTACATTCCTTTTATTTCAATTGAATAAGATGTGCTCACGAGAATGCTGTAAAACAGTGATCTTGTGTTGACTTTGAGCTGACACAAGTCAAGTCATTGCGACGACGACGTTCCGAGTCGTGAAGAACTGGCATTGTCCTGGCAGCGAAATTTAAATATATGCATTGGGTGCAATATTTGTATTCCTTCCTGTAGACGTTGAACTTACTCCAAAACCAGTTAAGCTATATAATATTTTTATAGTATTGTTCTTGGGATAATAATTTTGTAAGATTAAATATATAAATATATAAAAATTGTATTCATTTTGAATTAAAAGTGGAACTTTGATCTAATATAATAAAAAGTGGAAGGATGTGAGGGGAGTTTTGCTGAACAATTTCCATTGTACATATATAAAGGAATTTTAATTGTCAATTGCTAAATCAATTAGTCAAGCAGACTTTTAATTAGATAAAGGATTCACCCGGTACTCACAGTCGCAGTACATGGGTGAATACCAACCCTATATAAAAACGGTCGAAAAAGCAGGTTAATGAATTGAGATCCTAATTTCACAATCTATGAAGCAACAATTATTCTTTACATATGTCTTATTGATAGCCCGGTACCTTTGAGTTGAAAAATATAATATAATATCTAGTTTAATAAGATTTAAAAGTGAAATCGACAGTGTTCTGTGGCCGCCATCTTGTCTTTTTGCATTCTCTCTCATTTCACCAACTCTGTGCCTATATGGGTAGCCATTTGATACTGGAGCCACAGTTTCTACTTCATGTTCCATACTAAACCTATTTTCGCCCGTATTTACACTACGTTGTCCTTCACCCGTGTACTACAAGTACCGGGTGAATCTTTTATCTAACTTTTAATAAGACAATGTCAAGAAGTGCAATTCATAACAAAGAAATCATTCTGATTTGGCCAAATAGCCAATTTCAAAGCATGGTATTTTCTTGGAAAACCGCAAGAATACTGAATAAATGCTAGAGAAATGGTTGGATCCTCCCCAAATTTGGCCAAATATTAGATTATATATTCTGTAATATATCGCAATAGACGGGTCGATTTGAAATAGCAGATCCAACATCTTTAGGCCTTTTCATTATAGAAACCACCCACCCATATGTCGGTTCAGTTTAGTATAAGGGGCTGAGTGAGATGCTTTAAAATATTTTGGATGATCTTAAACATGTAATTACCCCTATTAGTGTCTTTTCGGCTGCTAAGAAAATTTATGAAAGAAAAATGTTATTCGCCTATAGTAAACTGTTACATTTTTTTTTTAAATCAAAATTACAAGGGGCAGGGTTTCCCAAGAGCAATTTATGAATAGCTAAAGCCTAATAGTCATGTGGTAAAAAATACACAAAAAGTAACAGTGTAAAAAAGTTGTTAGCGTTTATTATCATGAATATTCAAGTTCGCCGGTAAAGGGAGTTTACCCTACCGAAAATTAAAGAAACAAAATATATCCTCCACTAAAAAATATTAAACAAAAATATGTATGTGTAGCCTGGATGTAACTGTAATACATAATAAAAACTGTAACTGTGTAAAAAATATAGTGCCCGAGAGAAAAATGTTTGATATCCGTGCAAAAACTGTATTGTCATTGAAACTGTAAATTGTGTACTTGAATGAAAATCAGCTGGGAGATGCATATTGTGAAAATAAAAGTTTGTATGTTGCACTACTGCCGTTTCCATCGTCGTGAATTAAAGGCAACAACACGTTAAGACGCAGTCACACTACAGCCACCTTTCGCTTGCAACCACCTTACGACCAAAAAGGTGGCGACCTGCTTGGGACTGACTCGCTACATTGGATCAAAGATGTGGTCAGCGACCGCTCGCCAATCTCACGACCATGTCGGCGACTCCTCCCCACCCAATCACTGACCACTCCGATATTTACCCCAGTCACACTATGCTACCCGAGTCACACTAGACATATTTGGTTTTAGAAAGAAACATACCAACTATAACCATATATAACCAATATTTGGATACATAGACTGATGAGGCTGAATTAATTTAAAGCATAAACAGATTTCTTCAAGGCAAGGTTTATTGACCATTCAAATACATCATATTACTACCCATATTGAATTGATTGGTGGTTGTTTAATGACATGTTGGCAGCAAAGGCCATATTGTTTTGCTCTTGACGCCGTTTTCAGCGCATGGCCAGTATGGTCACGACTCAGAACATACTCTCAGTTTAGTGATATCAATCAATGATGTCCATGTATAGTAGTTTGTACGCATCACTTATTTAAACCAACTTGTTAAAAAAAAGAAAAAAGATATAGTACTATTTGCACAGTCCATGAGTTCTTTCCCCGGGACCTCATTAGGTTCTGGATTCCTCTGGTTTCTCTGAATCCTGTCCAACTGTTTAGCGCTGTATGTGGATCCATTGGCCACACATTCAGATTGCATTCCTGATTTGGATCTTCTCCATCTGCTCAACACCTAGCATCCTTTGGTAGGATCTCTCTCTCTACTGGTTTGGTGCACAAGACCTCTGGTGGGATCCTAGGTCTGTATCCTCTCCCTCTTACAGATAGTGGACAGCGCCTCCTGCTGGATCCCTGGTTTGGATCCCCCCTCTCTCACAGATGATGTACACCACGGCCATCTTGTCCAGTAGAATTGCAATACCTAGATAAAAGAGATCACCACATTGCTTTAATTTTTATTATATTAAATCTTGGTTAAACAGTAATATATTCTACATAAGGAAGTCCCATGGTGCAGCCACCAAATCCAATGCTAATGTGTTTATCCCTCCACTTCTAAGGCATGTGATTAGACTTCATCCAGTTCCCGATAGACACCATGATTAAATATATATACATTTAAAAGAAACTAAGACAGCCATATGGGGTGATAACTATTAGTATTACAAATATAACTGTCTACGGGTAACGGACACACTTACAAAAATATATATGGCTGGTAGGACTTGTGTTGGTGGTAAATGTTGAAAAATAAATGAATTGATGGGGATGTGGCATATAAAACAATGTTTTAAAAATGTATTACATTATTTATAAAGATGAATACATCACATTTCTCTCAAACATTTACATGATTATAATTCACATTATAGCTGCATACACATGATCCAGCCAATACTTTCTCTAACATTACCAATCAATATGAACTAATATTATTGAAGAAATAGTTATTACTGAATTCGGATATTTAAATATTGGCAGGACTGTAAAACATAATAAATAATTGATGGTGCAATATCATAAAAAGATTAAAAAGTGAACACTGTGTTACTATTAGTGGACAAATAATATGTAGATAGTCTAATTGCCTCCCGCTCCAACAATTATTTCTGTAATAGCAATTACTCACATTTGTGTACCTACTTCTTGATACCCTTTACGATTGTGAAATCCATATGCCAGCACTCAGAGTCATACTGAAATTCAAAGAATAATAGTCACATTCAGTTGCACAATATATTATTTTGAAGCAATTTACAAGCAGAAAATATTTAATAGTAAATAATTTAAAACATAAGCTCACACAGTTTTGCTGGCAACATATATATCCCTAGTTCAGGGATGAAAGTGGTCTCCGGGAAAAAAAGCGGAAATGCTGATATTCTCCCATAGGTGTAACATTGTCAGGGAATCGCGGAAAATTCCCGGAAGTCAGGTTTTACATATATTGGTATACGCTGAAAGTGCTGCACCGTTTGAAGCATGTATTGGTAGTGTATGCTGATAGTGCTGCAACGCTTGGAGCATTTATTAATATTAGTAGTGAACGCTGATAGTGCTGCGGCGTCAGCATCATCAAAGAAGAGGATAATAATAATAATTAGTATACGCTGATGTGCTGCGGGATTGAGAAATCCCGGAAATCCGCGGAATCGCGGAGATCTTTCATCCCTGCTAGTTAACTATGGAAAAAGCACAATACACCATTTCTAATCGTCCTAGCACTTCCCAGGAAGGAAGTTCCAGTGTCAATGCTATATTAATGCTAACTTATTAAAATAGCCAAAATTAAGAAATAACAAATTCAGAGCAATTTTCATTAAACTTCTAGCTGACAGATTCAAACGATTTGAGGACCCAGATGAAGAACATTTTATCTACATGGTGCAAAAGACAACATTTACCGATTAGCGTGGCCAGGCTCTGAAAGTTGGCTCAATTTTGAGTTCTTTTCTCAGCTCAACTGTCACATATTTCTTTCTACTTTTTGTGCTGGGGTGTCGCTAAATAAACAAAACCCCCCAAAAAAGAACCCATGCCATTTTGGGGTTTGTTTGCTCCAATTTTGTGAAGAACGGTCAAAGTTACTGTTGTTTTCTATGGCAAAGGCATTGTCAATGGTCGTGAGCAATCTTCATACAGAAAAAATGAAATATCTCTAAAACCACACCACCTAGAAACAAATTGCTTGGTACACATATAGAAAACATGTTTACCAAAAAGATTATATTAAATTGATATGGTTAGTCGGATACCTGAAACTGGCGGAGATCTGAAACCACGACTTTGCATTCGCATTTCGCATACCACGTATATGGAATCTTAGCTTTAGCTTTAATGTGTTACGAGTATGAGTGCTAGTAATATAATCAGCTGTATGTCGAATCATGAACCTACCTTTACTAGCAGAAATCCGTCCAATTACCAATAATAAATAGTGAAAATCCCAGCATTTCAGCAGGAACACCCATTTTGTTATTACATTACAAACTAGTATATTCGTCATAAAACTAACAAACTTGTGAAGAGCTCCATTCCAGGACTGCAACAGACAAGACCTGTGATTTGACAACCTTGTAAGCTAGTATCTGATTGGATCCGACGTTCTGAGCAGTGGCCCTACTCAGAACGTCGGATCCAATCAGCAACTAACTTATAAGGGTGTCCAATGACAGGGCTTGTCTGTTACAGGCATGACACTACAAAATGGCCCCTCCCATACACAGTTAATGAATCTTCAGGAACTGACATTTTACATTAGAATATATCCCCCATGTGCTCAGTTAGAACCATATTTTTTATTATTTAAGGAAACTAATAGATAGCTACAATATATTTAATCTTTCCTGACATTTCAATTGAATACCATGTGCTAAATACAATACTGTAAAGGAATAAATATGTGTTGACATTGACCCAAGTCACTGCTCCAATTAGAGTACATTTGAACCACTAGGTGGCAGCATGACGGTGACACTGGCAGAGATTCCCGCTTTCCTTTTATTGAACCCTACGTTCTGAATCAACCAAATATCAGACTTGAATCGCCAACCAAAATAAAGTATGTAGAAATTGGTAGTATATAATATCAGTAAATAATCTAACATGTTTTAATAGCTGTTATGGTTATGTTTGTGAATTTTATATAGCTGAGTTCTATATATGCAGTGAATTCAGTCCAACAGTATAGCAATGTGACTGATATGGGAATTCAGTCCATATTTTATGCACTGATTGATTTAGGCTTAATTATTTTATGTGAAAGGCCAGACCCTATATATAAATTGGCACCCCTATTAAATTATTCCGATTTATCCCTAACCTATTTATGAGTCTTGTCACTGCTATTTTTTTCAGGATTACATATGCTTGGGAAAAGCTTTAAAAAAATAGGTTTAAAATGGTCCAGAGCTCAATTTGACCAATGATAAAATCCGGTAAAAGGAAATGCCCAACTTTGAGCAGGCTTAAAATGGTACAGAAAAGCACCAGTACAAGATAATTGCATGAGATTTTTGACCTGTACTATCTTCAATATGCTCTTTCTGTTTACATTATGTACAATGCAATTTGATATATGTGAATGTTTAAAAAAAATATATATATATTCTTTTTTTTTTAGAAAAAAAGGATCTTTATTTTCATGTAAAAACCTAAGTTATCCATTATTCGGTTCAGAAATGGTGGTTAATTGAACATTTAAAATAGATAGACAAAGAATTTATTCAAGAACAAAACATGAATCTATTGCCTGTAGTATTGGCAACAAAATGATACCATTGGCATGATGATGCTAGGCTCTGGTGAATGGGTGCCAGAAGTTTGAAGAAGCAGTGTAAAATTTCATGCATAAGTTAGTTGAAACAAAGGGTGATTTCCTACATAAATGGACATAACAGCATATTGAAAATGATGAATCCTAAGGCTCCACACACAGATTATTGGTGGATTGGCAAGACACTTGGGATACCTAGTTAAACCAATGATCGGTTAATCCAACCAGATTTCTAGGGTCCCTTCAAGTTGGTTTAACGGGGTTATACTGTATATAGAATGATTGACTTGTACTTAATAACTGACAAATTCTTTCCAGTTTTCTTAAAATAATGAATATGTGAATAACAAAAGAATGAAATTCCTGTAATCTAAATTTAGACTTTTCTAACTCTAAATGCAGAAGGGGCTAAAATGGAATAGTAGGTAGGCCTACATTTGGTGTTTAACTACTCAGGAAGGAAAGAACCACACATAGGATAGTGTAGTATTAGTCTATATGTATTAATCAAAAGCACTGAACTTAATATTCAGCCATAAATTCACAGCCTTTTATATGTAGCAGACCTGCCTACCAATATGATTGTGTACAGTTTAAAGCTGGAATATGCCAAAATTAAGATATCTATGCCTAACAAAAGTTGGACACACATCTTTTGGTCACTGGAGTACCCAAACACTAAATTTGGGGTAGGCAATACTTGCATACCCATACAGCTTATGCATATTTTGTCCAAAGTTTTAAGCTAGGGTAGGCCAATATGCAAAATTAGAATTTCATACGCAATTTCTTTGCAAAGTACATAATATTCGTCACTGAGTACCCAGATAGGAAATTTTGGGTTGGCAGATAAAATGCCATCACTGAATGTCTAGTCGCAGTTATAGTTGACTACAAACTTGCCCATTAGTTTACTTTATACTAAAATATTTATACTTAAAACTAAGCACCACGGCCATGTTTTCCAGTAATGTTGCAAGACCTACATAAAAGGGATATTGTCAGATTGCATTAATTATTATTATATTAAATCTTGTTTGAACAGCAATATAGCGCTACTTAAGTGAGTAACATGGGGCACATAATATTGATTGATTGATTGGTGGTTTCTTTATGCCGTGTCGGCAGCATAGGCCATATTCACAGCGAGAATATTTGTTTTTTATTCAACCATTGCCTTTACATATAATGTAAAAGCATAGAATCAGTTATGTTTCAATAGACACTTATGAATTTTTAAAAGCTCAAAATCATATAATTAAATAAAATAGATGAAAGAATTAATTAATACAAATTGTTTTAATGAACTATATGAGGTGGTACAGACCAGCTGCCCTCCAAAAGGCTCAAATGTCTTCTTGTTTTACTTTAACATCATTAAAATATTAAAAAGTGAACATTGTGTCACTGTCAGGGGACACATAATATGTGGATAGTGTAATTGCCTCCCACTCCTACAATTTTTCCTGTAATAGCATTTACTCACATTTGTGTACCTACTTCAGATTCTCGATACCCTTTGCGATTGTGAAACCCATATGACAGCACTCACTCTGAAAATCAATGAATAATGGTCATATTCAGTTGCACAGTATATTATTTTGAAGCAATTTACAAGCAGAAAATATTTAATAGTAAATAATTTAAAAGATAAGCTCACACAGCTCTGCTGCTAACATAAATGGCCTAGTTAGTATGGAAAAATCACAATACACAATTTCTAATCATCGGAACACTTTCCACTGTCCCAGGTAAGAAGAACTTATTAAATAGCCAAAATTAAGGGGAAAAAGCAGTTGCTTCAGTGCTTGATTCTTAAATATGAATATACTTGTCAATGCTTTCACATACTCTAAAAGGATCTCATGGATATTTGTTAAAATGATGTGATGGGTGGATGTTACACAGTTAATTTTAACAGCTTTCTCAATTCATATAAGATCAAAATCAAAAAGAGAGAGAGAAAAAAATTCAACTGATATATCATATACACAACACATATATATATATAGTCATTTCACCAACTCTGTGCCGATATAACATATAAGTAGCCATTTGATACTGGAACAAGCTATTGTATATTTTATGGAAGTGGCTACACATACGTGAGCCGTACAGGTAGGTACCTTGACGGTATACACCTACAGCACTGCCTGTGCATGCGGCTATTTCCGGGCGTATCTTTTGGGATTGATGTGTAATTATTTTGTGTATTTAGGGGTCTGTCAAACATGACCACCTTCATTAGCAGAGTTTCTTTCAAACCGTGAGCCATATGCGTAGCCTGGCGGTCTAAATGTAAGGCACTGACTGCGCAAGCGCCTCATTTCTGGGTGTATCTTTAGCGTGAGCCATACGTGTAGACGACCTGCCTAAAGGAATACAAGTGGACACATCAACTAGCGGTCACACTTACTCAGCGGACTAGCGGTAATTTCTTCCCCCTCCCGAGATAGTAAAAAAAAAAGTACCCCCCCTCCCTGAGATATACGCGCCCCCCCCCTCCCGCCAGCGGTGCGGGGAGGAGGGGGGGGGGGACTGACATGTGACAGGGTCTCGCACCCCACCCCAGCCGGCAGTGGGGGGGCTGGGAGGGGGGGGGGGACCTTAAACCGCAACACGGCCTAAAAAATTATTTCTGCTTTTTGGTGCTTTTAAAGCAAATTTCTCTTGTTTCTATTAAATAGTTCAGATCTTTCTCTACAATTTCACATTCAGCTTTTTTTTTATCAGCCAATTGGAAGTTCTTAAATTTATTTTGCGAAAATAGTTTTTGAGGCCATGATCTGGGCCCGTATTCATGGGCTAGTGCCAGGCTAGCCGTGGGCTACACGCTAGTCGTTGGGCAGCTATCCGCGGGCTGGAGAAATAGGTCACATCGTATTCACCAAAGTCAAAGCCGCCGTGGATAGCTAACCGTGAGTTTATTTATAGATTTGGGAATTCCCTCGATTTGACAATATGAATAACGACGCCAATGCAGCCGGAGCGTTAATAACAGTTCGATTTTAGGGTTAATTTGATTAAATTTCACTTATGGCGTATGTAATTCTATTAAATATGACAGCATTTAATAGATTTGGGCCTAATATATTGCCGCCGATTCAGTGACGGCGGCGGCGATTTGTTTACTTTACATTCGTCGATTCGACAATATGAATAACGCTGCCAATGCAGCGGGAGCGTTAATAACGGTTCGATTTTAGGGTTAATTTGATACAAATTTCACTTATTGCGTATGTAATTATGTTAAATATGATAGCATTGAATAGATTTGGGCCTAATATATACCCGCCGATTCGGCGGCGGCGGCGGGGGTTGCTTGTATTCGTCGATTCGACAATATTAATATCGCCGCCTCTGCGATGGCAGCGTTAATATTGCTTCGAATTTATGGTTAATTTGCTGAAATTTCACTTATTGCGTATGTAATTCTGTTAAATATTATAGCATTGAATAGATTGAGAGCCTCACATGCACACTAACCAGCGCGTCTAGCAGTTAACCCTGGTTTGAAAACGGGGTAGCGTAGCCTAGGTTACCCTCCGCGGCTAGCGCTGGCACCGGCTCATGAATGCGGATTTTCCACCGTTAGCCGGGTTGGGTACCACTAGCCGCGGTTAGAGCCCTAACCTAAGCTCATGAATACGGGCCCAGGTAAGGCTAACACTGGCACTGTCCACTGACACTCAGAATATCCCAACTTTCACTATTATCTCTGTCTTTAATACTTTCAGAGTAAATTGCTCTTAGGTTAAATTAAATACTTCAGATCTTCCTCTTCAATTGCGCATTAAGATATGTTTAATCGATCCAATGAAAGCTTTTTAATTCATTTTACAAAAATAAATGCTCCGCATAGACATAGCATTGCTACAGCACACATCACTGACTCGACTGACTCGTAGCTATGTGAGTATTTATTTTAAAAGCATTTTATCTCAATGGAACCTATTCCAATGGAAAGGGCTTAAACATGGTAGTCATATAATTTTTCTAATGTAAATATCAAGAAAGTTACATCACTTTGAAGTTGAAAATATGCCTAATTATGGGCCCTTTGTTCTATAGTAAACCAGCCAAAAGTTGGCACCCAAAGGCTGAGGCATGAATGCCAACTGCCAGTTTGTGTGAGACAGAGTGGTCACTGTTATGATTGTAAGCAAGTGCTGCGGATTAAATAACTCTCTTGGCCCTCTATCAAATTCAAACATCCTTAAAATTTTACAACATGTAGACAACTAATAAAGGAACAATATGTGCATATTTTGATTGGACATTTTAATCAACTTTGAGTGATTTGATGAAGAAAAGTAAAACTTGAAATTCAACCATCAAGTTGTTATGATTGTAAGCAAGTGCTGCGGATTAAATAACTCTCTTGGCCCTCTATCAAACATCCTTAAAGTTTTACAACATGTAGACAACTAATAAAGGAACAATATGTGCATATTTTGATTGGACATTTTAATCAACTTTTGAGTGCTTTGATGAAGATTTTGTGGAGAAAAGAAAAACTTGAAATTCAACCATCAACCTTTAAAACTAATACTGGTCCAATTGAAACAATTAAACAATGAGGATGTAGATAAATATGTGGTCTATGTCATGAAAGCAAGAGTTAAATTGTAGCTAGAAAACCCTCCTTTTGGTGACCTAAATGGTAACACCTAGTGCAAAGCGGCTCCGCGCAGCGGAATGAAGCTAGCGTTACCGCCGTTGACGAAACCGATTCGCGGCGATCGGCGCTTTTCACACATAGCTACAGTGACTGAGGTGTTTTACCCTTCACGGGCTAAATTACGGGGTTGTGACGCGACGCCAACATCGAGAATAGCTACTTAATGTGTTCATATGAGTGCTACTAATATGATCAGCGACAATTCTAATCACGAACCTACCTTTCCTCGCAAATATTCGCTCAATTACCAATAATAAATAGTGAAAAGCCCAGCATCTCAGCAGGAACAGCCATTTTGTAAACAAAAAAGCAGGACAGCAGCAATTTAAGAGCAAGGCTCTTATTGACTGAACTCTTGGGCCCAACACGCCTCTATAAGGTAGTATCTGATTGGATCCGACGTTCTGAGTCGTGAGCGTGCTCTTGTCGGAGCCAGTCGAACTGGGTTTCATAACAACTGTGAAGTTCCCCGGTCATCCCTATTAACATTTATCAATACACGGACATAACAAACCGACCATAGACTCATTACTAGTAACTGATGAAAGAAAATAACGTGGCCATTTCCCGGGTTGAAACCAGTTATTTCTCATCTTTCCCAGGGGAAGGAAATAACAATAGCCAGTTCCTACGATGAAGCTAGTTATTTCTCGGCTTCCCCCGTGTAGTTCCCGGACTAGCAATTACCCACTGGTACCCATAGCAGAAATAAAAATTATCTTATGTCCGGATCCCAATACCGATGACGTATACCCACCGACCACAGGCTACCGAGAAAGTCCACTCGCCATGTACAGCTATCACAAGCTTATATATTTTTTCATAGACATACAATAAACGACCACTGGATAATTAAGTACATAAAATAAACAACCACTGGATCATCAAATATTATCCATACAACTTAACACGGATGTACCGTTCAGATTATTTACCGCAGACGCGGGACACACGACCAACTAGTGACGTTGAATATTTTGACCAAAGGTTAGTGCTAACTGCACACATCGTCAACAGATTTGTTACCGTTTACGTTTAGCATTAATAAAACGCGGATCATATCCACTTATGATAATACATTTAGAATAAATACAATACAAGCAGAATGCTCGACCACTGACGTCTAATAGACGGTTCGCAGCTGACAATAGTGGGTAATCGCACATGGAAGAGGGGAAAAAATACTAGGGAAGTTATGAGAAGTATATGGATATGAACGTAATGACACCCTGCAACCTTGCTATGAGCCCTGGCGCTGCGTCATAGTCGGTCCGACACTCTGCGCTCATTGTTGAAGCGAGGCTGCACGTTGTCTTTGCTCTAACAATTCAAGAGAACTATTTAGATTAAGAAAAATGGGTGGAGCCCCGACATGCGTGACTAGCCTGTTAATAGCGGCTCTGTGCATCTGAAATTGAAACTTGATTAGAAGTGCTTTACCTGCCTAAAGACGGCCTAATGTATTCTGAATTTAATTTTTTTTAAATTTTGAATCTCCTCAGTCCTACCTCACACCTGCGTTATGGGCAAAAATGGCGCAGAGGAAAAAGCAAATCTGTGGTAGTTATAGCGTGTGTCATATTCGTGGAACTCAACCAATCTACCGCGCCGGGTTCCAATATATGTCTAATGGTTACTTTGAGTGTTGGGTTTGACCCAATGCGGGGGCCAACGCACGGACCGTGAAGCGCCCGGCCATGGTACTTAACTCACCGTACACCAATCTCAGTTAGACAATTTCCGGGGGGGCATGCCGTTATATCCCACGAAAAGCCAATGCCAAACAATAAATGCAGTCGTTGACTCGCAAAGTAAGAAAAGCCCGCGTATATGGAAAACACATATACCGATCGCAAGTTATGCCACTGTGTCAGAGGGGCCTACAGCTGGTAATGGAAAGGGCCTAACCCAGAAAAATCAACATTACCAGAAAAAAAATGGGCTAATGCGGGTACCTGTAATTAGGTCCTAGCGGGACTAGTTGTACTAGATCCACGCTCTTAGGGGATACCCGCCCTCTCGGAAGGTGATCACAACAGGGCTGTAGAATTTTCCAGTGCTCCATTCTTCTCACCGGCTAAGGTGCCTGATACACTGTACGAGACAGGCCGGTAACCGCCAGAGCGACTGTCATGAAGCATCAATAGACGAGACAAATGGCTTAATCCGGTGGGCCGCATCTCTCATCCCCATAGAAAAACAGGAATATGCCATGAATACCCACAAATAAACCCCAAGGATTGAAGATTGAACTTCAATTATGTGTTTGAAATGCTAGTAAAATTCGTTTATAAATGTTCATTCAATGATAATGAACGATGCCAAAAATTTGTGAGAGCTCATCTCGCGGGTTGTGTCATTTCCACAATGAATCGTGCCAAAATATGGCGATACCTTCTATCGTGGGTTGTTTTTTATGGTACTTTACAATTTTGTATCAATATAGTTCATTTCCACAATGAACTATGCCAAAATGTTATGATAAATGTTATTGTGGGTGGTGTCATTTGGTACATTTCAAATTTCCAATATGGTCATTTAACCGAAAATAACCATGCCAAATATTCGCGATACATGTTATCGCGAGTTGTGTTGTAAGTTACATTACTAATTTTCATCCATATGGTCATTTCTACAATGAACCACACCAAAATTTCATGATAATTTATCGCGGTGGTGTCGTATGGGACATCTCAAATACCTAAACTTACAACAACCTGAATACGCCTCACCACAAGTGGTGAAGACTGCGGGCCCGCATATGGCGGAATGCCTCGCGTTTGGCACTACAATCAAATGAAAGCACACATGCTTGTACCTCATAAATGCGAGCTCGTGTTTTCGCGGGAACCACATTTCTACATTCTTGTCAAATATATATGCCTAAAGTACAATCGTCTGGTTTAAAATTTAATGTTTTATAATTTCAATATGAATTTAATACTCTGCCAAATGTAACATTAGGCATACAAGGTGTCAATAATAGTGAAATGTTTATTTGTAACTTTGCTAGAAGTTTACCATTGCTACTCGCAAATTCCAAGTTAAAAGGGGTTAATTTTATGTTTAATGTTGTTAGTTTAATCAAATTTACATACAAATTAGGCAAGAAATGCAAGTCCGCGTTTAGTGGGCTGGCTCGGTTCATGTTGAGTTCTAGCCTGACTAATATTGAAATTCCTCCAATAACCATAATTCACTGACTCGAGCTTGGTGCCATATTCACCAGGGTCACATATCGTACAGCGCCAACACATGCTGTGAGTGAACAGGGTATAACACTTTTATATGTCTTTTAACATTACTACCTGGACTTAACTTGTCCAAACTACCCAAGCGTGGGTAGTGCAACTTTTCTTGGATAATATACGTTATTTACATTACCTATTTAAATTACTCGAATGGTTTGGTTTTAACCGAAATTTAAGTGATGTGTAGTTTTATTTACCTTTACTTTACTTTTAAAGAAATTCATTTATTTTTTACTCTTACCGAACTTCGCAATACCTTTATTTTTATAGAATTCTGTTATGTCGGTGTTATATTACTCCTTAAATGTTTGGTCTGGTGGTTGTGCATGAGGGTTTGTCTACCAGTACTATATACGATATATTACCTTAAAAATTTAAAATAATTTCGTTAAAGGAATGCTGACTTTTTAGAATGAAATTTGGATAACTTATTAATTTGTGAAGTATTATTATTCATTACACATAACAGGATACATGAATGGATTGAGTAGGTACTCTGGCTGGCCACAAAAGACCTACCGTTTATTAAACATCATAGCATAAAGAACATAACAGCATAGCAAGAATAGAACATAAGACACTTGTAATAAAAAAGAAGCCTAAAACTAAACCTAAAGCTAGAAATCGGATTCAAATGGGCAGAACACAGGACTTGCCGTTGGGGGAGGGCGGCCGCGCATGCGCCTGCCTCCTTAGTGAGTAGACTTGCCCCCGCCCCCCCGCAGGAGCTGGAGGGACGGAACGCCTGATGGGGGAGGCTAGACTTGCCACCGGCCTCCCCGTGAGCGTGGGGGTAGGAGGTTTGAATCCCCCCCCGCCAGACACATAGAAAGGAAGGTTCCATCACAATAATATTTGTATAAGGTTTTATACCACACATTATTATTCATTACACATAACAGGATACATGAATGGATTGAGTAGGTACTCTGGCTGGCCACAAAAAGACCCAATCAGCCCCAACCAGAGGAGCTAAGCGGGAGGCTGGGGAAGTCAGTTTAGCATACCCAGGATCACGGCCACTCGCATGTCGAGAGTCAGGCGCTCCACCAGCGACGCCTTTAGGTATTGACGGACACAATCCGATCGCCAATCGCCTCTCTCCTTGATCTCCTCCGAAGCCCCTGATAGGCGGAGGAAGGTCGCCCCACCCCGCCTGAGACTATGAGACGAGAATTCAGACGGAGGTAGACCAGCCGCGGAACATGCCGCCTTCAATACTGCGGTATAGTAAGCATATGTCAGTGGTACGGAGTGTCCTGCTCTAGGTATCCTAAATACCTGCGCATCCCGCGGAGCTGGGCACTGTTGCAAATGTCTCTTAACCCAAAAAAACGCGCACAATTCTCTGTTCGCAACTCTAGCAACCGGGATTTTATGGACCCGTTCTCTGAACTGATTCGTCTTAGATTTCCGCACAGACACAAGCATCCCCCATGGGTAGAACTCCAGATCTTGACGGAGAAGGGCAGCATCTGAATTAGTGACGTGTGCTTTGCGTGTAGAGCTCTGAAAGAGAGCAACATGGCTGCCCTAACCGCTGTATGGCCCCTGGTAGGGAACAAAACCGCAAACAATTTTAGTAACTCATATGGCAAGATTGGTGCTGCTTGCTTCACCTCATCACCTTTTAACCTGCGGATGCCCGTCAAACATTTCTTTATATAGTGATCAGAATAGTTTATCGGAGGACAACCTAAATCTTTCAGATGATTGTTCAGGCCGCTGAGGTAATTCCTAATGGACGAATAGCATAGCCTACGCGCTAGATATGACATATATAGACATACTTGGTCGGAATCACAGGGGTAAGGGGCTAATTGGCCTGCGAACACTTCGCAGAAGGCGATATAGGAATTCACCTGTACAGACCGAACCGCAAGAGTCGAACTGGCGTAGGGATTTCTGTCGTAGTTACGACGCTCCTCCAGGAGTTTTTTCCAATCTGAAGCAAGATTTTTAACAACTGAATAATTTGTGACAACACATTGCATCAACTTGATCGGCATCTCTGATGCGTGCGATACTCTGAAACTTATCCAGACGACTTAGGCTGTCACATATCACATTATACTTGTTGTTCACATATACCGATTGTACATCAAAATTAAAAGTAATAGAGGCCCAAAATATCAGGCGCAACCAGGTCATCGTAATTTTGTTTTTACTCCGGCCTGAGTTTAAGGCGGCCATCACCTGCGTATTGTCGGTGACAAAAACCACAGTCCGATTCCTCCATGTCTCCCCCCAGCGCCTCACGCTCACCAACACGGGCCACATTTCCAACACATTTATGTTGTCTGACCTACACCCCACATCATCCGCGCAGACAAAATGATGGCCCAACCATTCTCTTAGCTCATTGGCCACCTCGAAATCAAAGGCGCCAGCCACCCAGTCCTCACCATGCAGCGCTCCAAACCCGAATTTGGAGGAATCGCTGTACACCGAGATTACCGGGTCTGCCGAGGGGATGATACTCGCTTTTCCGTTGAAAGTGGATGCAAATTCTAGCCACCATTTCAGGTCCAACCTGAAGTCCTCATTTAGCCTGACCTTATGGGTGGCTTTCTTAGCAGAGGCTATCAAGTCGTAGACTCTCCTCGAAAAGGTCCTACCACCATGCACCACTTTACAGCAGTGTGCTAGGACCCCCCCGAGGCCTTCCAACTCCAGCCTTGTCGCCTTCCTTTTTTGCAAGAACCAGTTTAGTTGCGATACTAACTTAGCCAACTTGTCCTCTGGGAGACGCAACTCCATAGCTAAAGAGTCTATATCTATCCCCAGGAACCTGGTTATTTGAGCAGGGGGTGCTAGTTTCTGGAAACTTACATAAAACCCCATCCGTCTCAGGATAGCTACCAGGGCCCGCTGTGCCTCAATACAGCCTTGTATAGTACGACTGACGACACAAAAGTCGTCTAGGTAATTTACACATTCTTCATAACCCTCCCGGACCATGCAGCGGACAATGAAGTCACTGATCTTTGAGAATACGAAAGGGCTACTGCTGAGCCCCATGCATAAGCGATTGTCTCGGAGATTTACCAGACCCTCACCAAAGTCCTAGCTTAAGCCCTGGCGTTCCCTGCTGACTGGGTGAATATTGACTGCCGTATAGGCGTTGGATATATCTATCGTTGACATATAGTCCCCCCGCTGCAGCAACTGTGTGACATTCTCGACAGAATTATAGCTGAAATTCGCTCTGCAGGCCCTGGTGTGGTCGTTTACACAGAAACCAGTTGGGCTAGAGCAATCCACGATCGCCCTAAAATCATCGTGCCCCTTTGGCACGGCCCCCATCGGGTGAACACACAAACATGGCTCATCTACTCTGGACACCAGTCCTGCAGATATCTCGAGCCGGAGCCTATTGCTCATAAACTAACCAGTAGTATTATTTGTTATAGATGAGTAGTTACCTTGAAAGTAAGAACTAACACAATCCGGGTCGATTACCCGATAACCAAAACATGAACCCCTGAGGATGTACTCCCAGTCGGGATCCGTGTCGCCTCGGCACATCGCCTCAGCATAGATTCGACACGGCTTTACTGTGCGCAGGCACCACCAATTTCATGCTTACATTCACAGGTGCCTTGCAAACAACTAGCGAAAACGTCAATACATTTCTTTGAACAGTTATCACCATACTCGTCCCAAACCCACTAGGTACAGTGCCGGTCATCTTCCAGCGGGTTTGCCTTATCTGGCCCGATCACCCTCCACCAGTTGGCACTACCATTGTTCATGCCCGGCGAAGCTGGACCCGCAAGGTTGACCATTGCGTCATCAATGTTTGATGATGGAGGCCTGGCAAAGCCCACCTCTACCTCGCCCTGCGGTTTGCCCCGCCCACCTAGAGCGGCGGCATTGTCCGCACTGAGTACGTCTATATCAATACTGCTTGTGTTCACAACTTCCACCGCATCTAAGGCGGAAGGCATTGGGTCAATTTTCAGTACAGCATCAGCACAAGAGTCAACGTCTGCGCCACGAGCAACACCAATGATATGTGACCCACAACAATTTGTAATATCTGCAACACACATATTTGACAATTCATCAAGGAAAGGCGGACAAACTTGTAATATACAGTCGGTGTTACCAGACACCGTAACATCTACGCTACCAGGGGCCAGGCGCGGCACACTATGGGCGCCATTTTGAAAGCCCACATATTTGGCGCGACATTCAAAAACAACTAGGTCAATGGTCTCTGCCGAGACCACCTGTCCAAGACCACAACCAAGTCAATTTTTCTTGTTTTTGCACTCATTAATCGGGTGCGAACCAGATTTACAGCTGAGGCACTTGTGTTCATATTCACATCGGCGTACACCACAACCATCTTTGTTGTAGTTGTAAGCATAGCACAGTTTTCGGGAGTTGTCATAGCTCTTAGCAGTGTAGCCCGATCACGCAGGCCTACGTGCGTCCTTGCTGCTACGAGTGTTTTCTAAATTAAAATATAGCAATGACAATTCATGATCTCCCATCGTGAAGGCCTTCAGCCCATTCTCTTTCACCTTGTCTCTGATAGCTTTGTCATATCCCCGATACGCCTGATCAGTATAAGTCGACGTAGAGGCATGCATACACATGTAAGCAACGTGGCCGATGTAGCGTACGAGATCGTCGTATTCAAAACCGACCCGTTTCCCGCGCTTCATGCCCCATATTAGGGCAGTGTATACCAGCTCCATTACACTAAGTTTTTTTAATCGCTTCTCATTCATTGTGTATTTGTTCAACGCAAACTTACTGCGCTTGCGCCTTCTCCTTCTCCTTCTCCTCCGTCCGGAATCACTGTCAGATGCCGAGCCCTCGTCCGAGCTACTGTCTGTTGGTGAGTCGTCCGGGTCATTAGTCGCACCCGGCTTTTTCTTTCCGGATGATTTATTTTTCGTTGCACGAATCAGAGTCACCGTCGCCTCCTCCGGAGAACCTGCATCCAGGACTGCCCGTAGCTCCTTCTTGCGACGTTCGCGCGCCCTTGCCGCCACCAACCGTCGCAGCTCCCTCTCCTCGTCATCCTCCTCGTAGTCTTCTACCACGAGTCGCGGCCCCTCGCCGGAGCGCCGTGACGAAACACCCGGGGCCGACTATTTCTCGGCCGCATCCCCGGTATTCTCCTCGCCCGACGAGCTGGCCTCCGCCTTTATCGATCGCTTGCTGAGCCTCGTCCGCTTGCATTTACCGCCCCGGGGAGGCTCGTGTTCCTCCCCGCACGTTGCACATATGTCTACCGGCATTTTGTCGGAAACATGCAGGTACGTCAACCACAAGCTAGAAATCGGATTCAAATGGGCAGAACACAGGACTTGCCGTTGGGGGAGGGCGGCCGCGCATGCGCCTGCCTCCTTAGTGAGTAGACTTGCCCCCACCCCCCCGCAGGAGCTGGAGGGACGGAACGCCTGATGGGGGAGGCTAGACTTGCCACCGGCCTCCCCGTGAGCGTGGGGGTAGGAGGTTTGAATCCCCCCCCCGCCAGACACAGAAAGGAAGGTTCCATCACAATAATATTTGTATAAGGTTTTATACCACACAATTTCGAAATACCCTCACCTCTTCCACATGACCAATTCATTTATCTTGTAATCCGGTGGCAGCCTAAATAATTGCCATGTGGATAAGGATTACATATTTATATTGTTTTAAATGGTTTAAGGTTTACTTTAAAAAAAAATTGTATTAAAGGATCCCAATTTATGTTATTTATAAACAGTTTATGAAATGAAATTTTCTACAGCCAAGCTGGTGCCCTCAGAGAGAATTTTGTACTACTTAAATTTCCCCTTATAATCGTGACTCCCCGAAATGAATAAACTAAATGACCCCTTTATAAAATGGTAGAAATAAATGCTTGCCATGACTGATTCTCTGCTCTAACATTACTTGGATAATATATACAAATAAATATAAAACAGGGTAAGTACAAAAAATATATATACAACCCTAAATGTGTGTGGTGTGGTGGTTGTATGTGATAAAAAGAGTGTATATGTATATCGCAGCAAAATAATTAACTGCCCGCAAATTGATGTATACCCAGAAACAATACCCGTTGTGGTGCCCTGGAGTGTTGATGTTGATAGCCGGTTTCGCGGTGGTACGTATCCCAGTCCCGCGTCTCACGCTGCCCTGGGTCTTGGGGTTGGACATGGTCCTGGAACGTTGATGTCAGCTCCCCGCGAAACCACTGACGTCTCAGAGAGGAGACGTCGCCGTGCCTTCCGTGCACAGTGTTATGTTGTGTTGTGTGCATATGAAATGAACATAGACATTATTAAATATATGGATAAGATATAATAATTACACATTTTAAGAACAGATTTATTATTTTTGAGCAGAGAATCATGTTAGTTAGAGTTATTATAACGAACACATAATAAATTTTCTACTATATTATATTACAATTTACATTTTTATTTTAATACTACCACCCAATTCAGAACAGTAACCCATAATAGTTAAATTGATATTTGTATAATATTTATGTATAGTAGAAGGACAATCCTATATATAGTTGAATATTAATGTATAGCACTACGTAGTATTTGTAGTGCTGATATTAATTTAAACAAGGACTAACCTGTTACGTACAAGAATATGTACAATGTTTTAAATATTTATATTTATATTTGAGTTTTATAAATATTTATATCTATATTCATGAAAGAGGGCAAGGTTAACCCGACTCCCCAGTGGGGCTCGGGTCGTCCTCCGACTCTTCCGCGATGGCATAGGTGGACGCGATGTCCACCAGGACGCCTAAGGTGTCCGATACCTCCATGGGTATGGAATGTGAGGGAGCAGCGACGACGGTGACGTCCGAATAGTCGCCGTCAGGGTCCTCCCAATCGTCGTCAGAGGCGATCTCAATTGGTGACTCCCTGTGAGCTAGAGAGCTTTCAGGGGACACTGAGGTAGGCAGGGGAGTGGTAAGACTTACCTCCAGTGCAGTGACTTCGTTTAGATGAATGGCAGCCATAATATTCACCAAGGATAAATCCTTGGGTTCCTCAGTTGGTGGTGTAGCTAGTCTAGCCACCACCAAACTTCCTTTAGGGGTAAGTGTTTTACCCTTGTAGGAATCAGAAGGCGCGATGTACGGCACCAGGGGTGCTGTCTTGTAGCTCCCTGGTAGCCATCGCGGTGTCGGCAGCAGTGGAGGGGCAGGTGGGATAGCCCTGCCTCCTGGAGCCGCAAGATGATCAACAGCTGCTGTGACCTGGGTAGGTCAGAGCTCAGCTGGCAGGCTAGCTAGTAGCTTAGACCTAGAGATACGGGATAAATCCAGAGAATCTGGATTCCCGTCTCACTTCAGCGCCGGAATGCCAAAAGCAAACGCAAACTTCATATTCATGTCTTCCCATTGACGGATCTGCGTCTCGTGTTGGGCAAGCATGAACCGGTAGCTGTCTTCTGCTACCAAGGTTTTGGCCTGGGCACAACCCAAGGCCTCCTGGAATTACTTGTTGAGAGCTTCCCAGAGGACGCAGGACTGATTAACCTTGACAGCCTCAAGGCGATTCAGCCAGAATGTAGCCATGTCTCCTATCATGACCTTGAACATGTCCATGGCTTCGATGGACTCCGTGCTGGAGTCCAGCTGCAGAGCCTGCTGGACGGTCGGCGGTAAGCATTCATACTGCTCAATTACCCTCTTCTTTGACTCGTCGGTCAATTCCGGGGGTAAGGGACTCCCCGAAGAGGCAGCTACTTGAGATGCGGTACTTATTTGTGCAGCCCATCGCTTTAAGTCTCGACGGACTGAGCTGGTGATGGTCCCTACTGTGGTCAGTGAGGGATCCGCTTTATGCGCTGGCTTGCGCTTAGATGGACAAGCGGTGCTAGGTGCAGGTTTGCCTGCTGCAACAGCTGGCTGAAGGGGTGGAAGACTGGCAAGCCTAGCCTTTTCTTTATCGCCCACAGCCTTGATGTGCTGCGCTTCGGCGATCTGGTTTGCAGACCTCTCCAAGGGTGGATCCTCAACATCCACCAAGGCTGCGGCATATGAAATACCCGGCTCAATCTTCTCCGCCACGAAATTGCAGGGAGGACGTTTTTCTGGGGGTCCCTTGGAAGATTTTGGATGGCTGGAACCATGGTGACAGGAGGTGGACGGGCGGCTGGGTATACCTGCCTCCTCGTCCAGATCCTGCTGCAGGCAGTGGCGGACTGAAGAGAAGTAGTTTCTCTCTTTAAGGGTCTCGCCCCCGTAAATACACATACAGGTCTTTCGCAAAGCGAGCCAGACACGCAATGATGGATTGATCGCGTCTATGGCCTGTCCGCGCGCAGACCCCAAAGGACATCAAAAGTCGCAACATTAGTCCCCTTTTGGTGGTCTCGAAGGGACCTCTGTTGGCCTTAGCATAAGGACAAGGTGTAGACTTGTGATCATCGCACGACCACCTGGCTACAGTATACAAATGCTCCTCACAAATGTGATGAGCAAGAACATCCCAACGTGTATAATGACGTTTAGGAGTTTTTATATTGTCAGGCAGGGCAGAACCACGTTGCAAGAAATAACCACAGAATGCACAACGGTCATTAGGCCTGAAGGTATGCCTAACAAACTTCAAATGCGAAATATTGTCTTCTTGATATTCAGATCTATTTATACCATGTTTAGCAGTAATGATAGCCGCTATCTGGTCGACATAAGGCTGAAGGCCGGTTTGATGGTCATCGACCCAGTCTTCCTCGTCAGGGTCCCCCCTCTTATCATGATTAATAGGAGGGTGACGCAATTTGTTACGGTTTTTAGGCTTATTTGGCAGCATGTACATTGCTAACCTACGTGCAGGGCGTGGGGGATCGAAGTATCTCTTCCCCATGACAGATTCCTGCACTAAACCTAATTCAGCTGCCTTCTTTATAGGGAAAGCACCGATTGATTGTTTATTAAAAACACAATTTATCTCACGGGGATACCGGGGAGGGATAGTAGCAGTAGGGATATCGCTATCCCATTTCAGCTCACCTTTTTCCAGTCTTGCGAGACGAAGTGCCATCACGCCAAAGTCTGGTTTATTTGTCGGGTCAACAGGAGGGTTATCCTCCTCATCCAACACATACTCCTCCAGGGCCTCTGTTTCCTGAACAGGTGGTGGCTCCTTGAAGAGTTTCTCGACGACCGTATGCTTACGGGGTGAACGTCTAGGTTGCGGCCCAGTCGCTGACTTGGAATCACTAGATGCGGCCGGCCGCGTATCCCACTTGCGAGGAGAGGATGACACTGACGGCTGCTCACTGGAAAGTCTATCAGAACGTGAGAGTTTAGATGACTTACCTGGAGATGAGGCTGGAAGCTCATCATCTGCAATTATGTCCTTACGACGGCGTTCGGTGACGACAGAGAAGCCTTCCTCAATCTCCATCGGGAAATTTGGATGAAGCCGAGAGGAGGTCGACACCCAGTAGAGACCAGGTGACGACTGACCCAAGGTGTGGCTTCACCAGACGAGGTGGCACGCTAGCACGTTCATTTGAGCTGTCGACCAATGGTGAGCTCGCGTTTTGGCGGGAAACCGCCAGCTACCCTAGATACAACGCTAAATGAGGTCACGAAGAACCCTAGGTCTCCATGGTAATGGGACCGCCTGCCGCAGGCGCCCTACTTGGAACACTTTCGATCATGTGTACCGAGAATGTTATATGTAAGGACTTCCTTTATTATTATTACAATATAATTAATTAATTTTAGGATCGCCTTATAATAGGTTTGAGAACAATGAGCGAATAGGGGCTCTATTCGCTTTTAGGATTATATTTATATTTATTAGAATTGTTTGATTCCAAAAGTAGTTGTCCAACTCGACCCGTTCGTGGTGTTACCAAAGTGGGTCCATGTTTGTAGAATTATTTTGCTTGATAACATCACGAAAATGGGTGTCGGGGAGTTGAAACCCGTTAATTATTTATACATTGTACATATATGTAAAGACCCGACTCATAAACATAGTATGGCCGATAGGAATATAATGAATAAAAGATGGTAATTAATTTTATTTGATTTGATTACGTTATTCATTACCATCAATATTCCTTTGTATTGTAGAATTCATGGTAACTCATACTCTAATGTTTTTATTTGTTAACCTTCACTCCCCTCGAATGTAAAAACATTCGAAACATGCAAAGTCGTGCAGTCGGCCAAAATGGAATACCGAGTGACGTAGCCACAACGACAGATATCGCTGGTTCCCAGCGGAAGCAAGGCGAGGGCAGGCCACATACCGGGAACCCACACGATGCGTTTGTACCCGGTTCGCGCCTCGCATTCCCTGACAGCCCGTATTTCCTTACCAGGTTTATGTCAGTCAACAGAATGAAGTAAGAAAAATGGGAGTGGCCATTGTGTGTGATTCGAGGGGGCGTGGATTGGCCACGCAACTCACAAGAAAGGCACCAGAACACCAGTTCCTGGTGTTGACTAATCCCGGGAAGGGATACGTGGAAAGCATGCGGCTTTCCGTGGACCGTCTTCAGTAAGTACATATGCTTGTCAGGAAAATGCGAGGAGACGACTGCCCTATGTAAATAACGCGCCGTTCACTGACCCCAATACACTAGACTAGGTGCAATATATACACCGTGAATCAACGAGAGTTAGTAAACACGGCTCTGGTTTGAGCTATCTGATTCTATCATTGTCCTTTACAATTCCCGTAAATAGTATAATGCACTGAACAACCAACTCGCAAATATGCGTGTACCCGGAAATATCATTATTATTTTTAGGCAATTCCAGCCAGACTACAAGTCGTACTCACGGCCGGGATATGCAACGTGACTCAATGATGCGGGGGGGGAGAACCAGCGTGCGTAGCACGGACGTGCTGACAACGTACATACGTCTGTGCGCGCAGCGAGAGGAGTCGATGCAGCTCCTCAGGACCATCTACGCAGGGCATTACACCGTCGCCACAGTCGCGGGAGTCGATCTTCACGACTGCAACAACCCTCCCCGGCGCAGCATGTCACTGGCTGAGTACTGGGTACACCGGGAGAGGCGGCCCGCCCGACACCCGGATCAGTTAAACCATATACAATGCGTTGCCTCATTCAAACTGTGCTATGCGAAAATATGCGGGAGTCAAAATACTACAATAAAATTTATTCGGTGATGTGGAGAATTCCTGAAGTCAAAGGGTATTACAATATGTTATTCAATTATCTATCTTCACAGGACTACATGGACGAGGTGATAGGTACCTATAACGAAGCCCTTGGCCGGCTGAACAATCACAGCGGCGAGCCCACTCCTTGGATGGCGGAGGTCATACACACGGGGGACCCCGCCCACCCGGTGACCCGGTACGATCAGTTGTGTGACGGATGCCACGCCAGCCCGCCCACCCGGAAAATGTGGGCTCAGCATCTAATGACATGTCTGCGATCGGTTACGTTATAGCTACCTCCAGATTCTTCATTTCTATTTTTTTAAATTTTATGACTATTTATGAATATAAAATTGTTGACCCTTATTCGTGGTGTTGTTTATATTTTGTAGTATATGCTTAAACTGTACCAATGGATCCATATGAGTAGTATAGAGAGGACCGATATGGGTCCATATTACGTAATCGTCCCGCGTCAGAGGACCGACGCGGTAAAATGACCTTAGATGACC
>CM059189.1:11645678-11698276 GCA_030323885.1 Branchipolynoe longqiensis
GTCATTCCATATTTTTGGTACATTTTGATGTCCCAAGCATAATTAGCTATATTATGTCGACTATTTTTTAAATAAATGACCAAATAATATTGTTTGTCGGTAAAGTATATTATGCAGAATTAATTAAAATAATACTTGACCAGATAGTTTGACCACCCCCCAGGTTTCTTAACAATTAAATGCTGATATATCACAAAATGCTGTGTCCCGGAAGGGTACACACATTTTTTAATACCAGGAGCGAAAAGCTATTTTTATTGTGCTGAGGATTAAGAACCTACCTTTTACTTTATAAATAACTATATTACAGCAAAGAAGCTTTTAGGTGAAATAAAACTACATTTTTAACCATATTTTGGGTAATTCTTAAAAATATTTTTATGTCCCTAATGTTGTGTCAGTGCTGTTACGTCAGTGCTGTTACTGGGTTAGCCTAGTCTTGTTGTATGATTTCCAAAGTTGAGCCACCAGATGGCACTGCGGTGATGTAGGCGGGAAAAGTCAAAGAGATTTGAGCCATGTGATATCAGGTTTGCTGCTTTTTCTTTTGTAATTACAATTTTAGGACCAAAGTTACCTTAATTCAATGTCAGTAATGTTACACATGTATTCGTGTTACCATAGGAACCTTCCGTTCTAAAACTTCTTGAAAAATCACGCCATTATGTCTAAAAGTGTGAATTTACAAGTGTGTGATAATAGGGCTATTAACGACTCTTTGGCTTTCATTTTAAAGCAAAATTGTCAGTGCTGTTACATTGTTTTCTGTGTCAGTGCTGTTACATTACATTTGTAACATGACTGACAATGTCAGGGCTGTTACGTAACAGCACTGACCAAATTAAACTAAACGGGGTTGTTATCAAAGGCTAAACAAAATAAATACTATGTTTCCGATTTCTCAGCCGTCTTCAATTAAACAGGTGCAGTAAAAATGTTTAATGGCCAACTATTTTTTTCTTAAACAATTCTTGTTTATGTACGAGACATACTTTTCGTATCTAATAATATGGGATGTACATTTCTATTAACTTACACGCATACTTACCATCGTTCATCTTTTAGTTTACTTCAGTGAAGAACGACAGCATTAAAACACAAGATTAATCGCAAATGAAATTTTATTGAAAGAAAGTAACGCACCATATTTTATTTATCTTTAATGGTTCATTGACCACAACCGTAAACTCTTACTCTGTTGTATACCTTTAACTGGGTGATGGTTTTTGAAAATCCTATTTTCATGATGCAGGTATGCTCTATGTGATGAAGTTTGATGCACAAGTATTCAAGACGCTACTGTGAAACATTAAAAATAATGTCTAAGTCTAATGCGGAAAGACAAAAACAGTACCGAGAGCGCAGGGATGCGGACCTTGATAGGAGACGGTTGTACTTGGAAACAGAAAAAGGCTGGTATATTGTCGCGAAACAAACGGGAAAGAGAAAGTTAATTGGTGATAAAACTGAAAGAGAACAAAGAAAAACCAGACGAGAATGGAGACTATCAAAAGATAGTCAGAAAAAGACGACAGGAAATTGAATGTGCTGTACTAAGTCTTACAACCCCACCAGCATCTCCTGATCAACCGCTTGTGGACGAAACGAGTATGTGGTCGCAAGAAAGTTAGAAGAGACAAAGCTAAGTGTTACAAAGATCTTAACAAACTGAAACAGAAACTGGAAACTCTAGAACGAAAATCAGAGAGGTATAAAAAGCGATATCAGCACGCTATAAATTCTTCCAGTGCCAAAGACTCTCCAAGAATGAAAACCAGAAAACTCCTCAGAAATCTGAAAGTATCACCAAGTGTCAGAAAGACCCTGATTTTTCACCATGCTGTTACACAAAATTTCCGACAGAAGTACAATCGATTGAAAAGTGAGAGAGAGAAAAAGATCATAGCACAGTGCGTAACGGGCTCAATACTTAAGAAGTATCACCTTCAAAAATGTACTGAGATGACGTTTGGATTTTCAAGAAGGAGACATATCCAACCAGTCTGTAAGAGGAAGTCAAAAATAATCAAATATGGAGAGCAGCTTAAGACAGATGTACGCACTTTCTATGAAAGGGATGATGTCTCAAGGATGACACCTGGGAAAAAAGAAACTATAACCAAGCACAATACTAAAAAGCAGAAGAGATTGCTGTGTGACACTATGAAAACTTTGCACATGAAATTCCTAGCTGAAAACCCGCACATCAAACTTTCCTATTCGTTGTTCTGTGTACTACACTCATTCTGGGTTGTGCCCCCCACTGTGAAAGATCTGGACACATGCTTATGCAAGCTGCACGAAAATCTACAGTTTGTTGCGAGTAAACTCAAGAACATGAACTTAATCTCAACGACAAAACTAGATGACCTGGCTGCTACATTGTGCTGTGATTCATCTTCAAAGTGCTGCATGTACAGAGAATGTAACGATTGCAAGCATAACAGCATAGAAGTAACATCATCATACATACCAGAGGAGCAAGTGCAGTATATGCAATGGAAAACATGACAGGATGAGAAAGGATTTCTAATTACTGTCAAGGACACAGTAACCATAATGCTGGGTGATGCACTGGATAGATTTCAGCAAAACATGGAACGTTTCTGTCACCATCTCTACAATATTCAGCATCAGTACAAGATGTACCGATTCAAATGTGATCACATTGACAAATCAGAATGTGTGGTACACATAGATTTTGCTGAGAATTACAACTGTAAATATGCAAAGGAAATCCAAGTGGTTCATTTTGGTGGCTCGCACAAACAGGTAACTATGCACACTGGACCTGCACCAAATTACATGCTGTCCCTGCACCAAATTACATGCTTCAAGGCAGACAAAACCATACAGTACAGAGATGTTAGTTGTTTCTGCAGCAGGAACTGTAAATGTTTTAATCCAAAGCCATTCAAATGTCAAGACCTGGTGAGTTCAACATGCATCTTGTAGCTTTTTAATAACACAAATAACATGTATAGAAGCAATAATTTAAAAATAACAGTTAAAAGACACACCAAGTTCATCACATTAATGTAGCATCAACAGTTTTGCCATGTAGTGCTGTAGTCAGAAATATAATGACTATTCATTTCTCATTCGCGACAGGACTGTGGTATGTTGCTCTGTGTTCCCAGACCGGCTAGCGATCCTGCAACCGTCTCTATTGATGGTACTTGCCTCCTCTTGATGCAGAAATCGTTTCCACCGATGCACCATCTATCTCGATCAAAAAAACTGCCGTTCTGGTTACTGATATAGTTTCTCACGAAATTACTTCGTCTGGTGACAACAGTAATTTTCCAACAACTGTGAAATGTGTACCTTCCACTACGTCATTACGCTTATTCGACTCAGCTGATGTAAATCTAGTTGGGAAATATTGTGTGATTCGCTATGTTGGCAAAGCATATCCTGGAATCATTGAAGATTTAGATAATTCTGATGTTCAAGTGCACTGCATGCACAAAGCAGGAATGAACCGTTTCTTTTGGTGCACCACAGTTCAAGATATATGCTGGTATCCATACAAAGACATCATCACCATCATTGATGAGCCGCAGAAAGTTGGTTCTCGTCACGTACAGGTTGATCCTGCTATGTGGGAATCTGTTCTATGTCAATTGTAAACGTGATAAAGCATATCAAGAAACCACAGGACTTTAAACTTTTAGATTAAGATTACCGTTTTAGATTAAGATTACCGTTACGTTATATAAGTATTGCATTTTTAAATTGTACACTATCCAGTATACTTAGAGTAAGTACTGTAAGTACTGTTCTTAATGTGGGCCTACATAATGTATTAACATTACCAAGCTTCAACGGGTCGGACATGATTTTTGCTGAAGATAGCTCAATAAATGTTTTGTATTTCCTTGCTTGTTTATCAGGAAAAATGCATACATTAAAACAAACATGATAATAGCATACATATAAATCATGAACAAAATATAAATACGAAAGAAATTAAATTTGGTGGACTGAAAAATTGCTTTATTTAAAACAAATAAATGAGATGACAAATGAGCAAAAATGTTGAACTCAGCTAGGCAAGCATGTGGTATTACATGTTAATTAAATGAGAAGTATTCTAAAAATCACTTCAACTTATAACAGAAGTTTTGTACATTTCAACTGAACGTAGTAGAGACTGGATGCTCATGGTCAGTTCTGTTATCTGTTGTCAGTGCTGTTACAACACTTAAAATGTTCAAAATGTTAAAAAAATAAAATAAAAAAGCCTGCAATTTATTGCACTTTATCTATTTTAGGTTATATTCTTCATGTTTAGCTGGTTGCATTAAGAGTATACTGCAATAACTGTGTTTTCTCTTTATTGAAATCTTCCACGCCCATGCCCAATATTAATTCATCGTACACAATTATTTTATCTTTTGCTACTCTACGTTAGTTGTGTGAAGGAACTTAAACATTAATGGCAAAAACATTTACAATTTTATAGTGTTTGTCAGAATGTGTTAAACTGGTTCATACTGTTTAGAATAAAGTTGTTTTATTTGCACTACAAGCCAGTAATGTCCCTGTAACAGTACTGACAATTTAATATCTAGTGACCTGAGACACATCCTTTTCATACCATTTCTTTCCGAGTTACAATAAAATCTGTTCGTTGTGAGTACTACATTATTTAACAACAATATCCTAAGAACCATAAACGTAACAGAATTTCATAAAAAAAAGATATTAGAATTTAACATTTTACCAGACCTGAAATGTACCGAAAATATGGAATGACCCAGCTACAAATATGTGGATCAGAACTCGCTGCGTATGTATGATTAATTAGCGTCGGAACTGGAATTGCTGTGGACGTATAGTCGAGGGGCCAACCAAACTCCAAATGATCTAAAAGGAAAGTATCAGGATAATCAACAAGAAGATTCCTCCATGCAACCATATTTAAGCCTGACTGAATCGGAATACGGGCTTGAAGATAATTCGGCAGTGCTGTATCCCTTACTGCAGCATAAATCTTACAATACAAACTATTCTCTATTTCAAGACTATTAGAGAGAAATGGCCAAAACTTATCAAGTGCTATCCTAAACATGATTGGCGATGGAGGAGGGACAAACTCATCCTGCTTACTAGAGTCAATCAAAAGGCAGTCTGGATCAAACCAGTCGAACATAATTTCCGGCAAAGGAATGTCTAATGAGATATGTTGGGCGAACTGAACAGCTGATACTTGACTGGGCGGCACTAGGTCATGTGTACTAGGCTCAGATACACTCGTGGCAATTATCGGTAAGACTGAACTGCTACCTGCGCGCTCGACCTCCCTGCAAGTAGCAGAAAGGATATTTGTACACAGAGGGTTGTTACTAACATGGGTATCAACAGGTGTGTCTCTTAGAACTCTACATTCAGAAGGCGCGTCTAGAATAACTGGAATATTAGCTGTAACAGGTAACGGTTGAATCATATGAGGGATATTATGCATGCCTAGCACAGCGTTTCTTTGTACATGTTGACTTTTAACTATCGACGTTAATTCAGAAACATTTACAAATGCCGGAACCGTCGGTACATTAACAACTACGTTATCACAATGCTGAGAAACAGAAGAAACATCATCAGATATAGCCACTTTACTTCCTCAGACACTGGTTTCCTATCTAGAAAACCTCTTTTCTTCAGACAGTCCTGTTCTTTATGGACAAGAACACGCTAAAAACGGTAAGCACACCATGCACAAATATGCTGGAGCCAAGAAGGATGCACTCAATGAGATTGTTCAAACCCACAATCCTTCCCCCAGTTTCACTTCCAGCAGGCTTTCCCATCCGTCTCCTTGTTATATTCTTCTCGCGTGTTAATGGGAGCCTGAACTGGCTGAGAGGGCGGCACCGACACTGTATGCGACACCTGCGTTTGCTGACATAAACCGTCTTCTGTTGAGCTAACTTCATTGCATCCGAACACATATCTCTCTGCAAATCCTTACTTTTCACCTCATCCAAGAGGCCTAGTCTAAAGCGTCCATTTTCCACAAGTTGAAAAACTCGGTCTGACCAACAGCGGCAAGTCGGCCACTCCCAAGTAACCGCCATTCGAGCTAGCTCTTCTTCATGCCTCAATAAAGATGGCCACCACTCCTCTGGGAAAGACGGCTCTGCCGCCAACTGACGCAATGCTAGAAAGTATTCAGCCCATGTTGGTTCTCCTGACGAAATTTGTCTAAAGTTATCACCTCTCGTAATAAACAAATGTGGAAGCAACTTCATACCTTTTCCTTTACGCAAAGCCGGAGTTGCGTGCACCAGCGCTTCCACTCTTGGCTCGGCTAGGCAAACTGGGCGGGGCGGAGGGGGCGGAGTCCTCAGCACGGAAGGGGGCGTTTCCTGCCGGCGCCTAGTCCTGGACTGACACAACGGCTCTTCTCTCGGCAAAACCTCAGGCGAAACTGAGCTCTCTGACGCTCTCACTACTCGACATGGTAATGGAGACGGCGACCTCCGCCTTCCATTAGAAGAAAGCGTACTCATGAGCATAGGAAACTTTGACCGACCCGAGATACCAGAATGCACCGGCGACCTCGCCTCCAAAGCTTGCAACCGAGCCGCAAAGTTACTGTCCCTCTCTTTAACCTGCTTCCTGAGTCTAACCAGCTCCTCTTTCTCAGACTCCCCCACTACCTGTGACGCCGAACCAGCATCGGAAGCTTGAGAGGAAGACGAGGACATAGTATGGGAAGCAGCCGCCGACCTTCTAGTTGACAGTGACTGGACTAACCCCCCCGGCTGACAGCGCTGTGACAGCGGCAGACACTCTCGGCGCTTCTTGAACAGCGGCATCACAGGTAGGCAGGCAGTAGGAAGCGAAGTGAACAGCACGAGGTAGCAGGGCAGACTGGCGTTGAAAGGGTGAAATACAAAGCGAGGAAAACAGAGGGCATTCTTGCCTTGTGAGCAAATTATACATGTTAGCCTCCGCCAACATGCTCAATGACAACAACAACAACAATTACAATGGCAAGTTTTTTCCGAAAGTATAACTTAAGACCCCTGAAACATAGATTAATAACCAGCACAAGCCACGCCCGTATTCAGCCTAAAGAAATAGCAGTGGCTTTTTCCAAAGAAAAGGTTGAAAGATGGTTAAAATCGATTTCAAATAAGCCTCTTCCACCTCCTTTAGAAGATAATTTAGAAAAAGAGACCAATGTCACTGCTCCCTCGCATTTCACAGAGAATTCCACACGGCGACTACCTTTTGAAACAACTGCATGCGGGTGTCCTATTCACTTAACTTGGGAAACTATTCATAAAGATAATATTCAATATTTTACTTAACCCCAAACTCCTTCTTGTGTAGATAGCGTCTTATATGGTACTTTAGTTTCCAAAAGCATGAGCGCTTGTATTAGAACAGCGCTCATTGATTCGAGGCATATTGGTTTAAGTATCAATGACGCAACCTTTGGCATTTATCTTTGGCATTCGCCACAGTGTAATTTAGTTGTTACTAGATATGTTATATTAGATATTAACACTCTCATTTTAAATAGGTATAAATTATGTGCGTGCCAAACAAACCCAAAGAGTGTTTGTATAGCCTGTTTAGAAGGTCATTTTGTATTAGATTATTTTAAATCAGAAATTATAGATGCTTGTTTTCGAATTCAGGTGCAAGTAAACCCTTGGGGTCATGATAATTTAAATAACCAAAACCAAATTTTTTTTAGAGAAATTTGGTCAGCGAAAACAGCATTTCTTTCTGGACCAAACAATAGTAATGATTGGTTTCATACAATAAATCACAACGGCGTATGGTGTTATTTAGCTTTAAATGAAACTAAAAAACACCGTACACAAGCAACATTTTTCTGTCAATGGTGTAAGAGACCTGCTAATGGTGCAATGTTTTTATGTCCAAGTTACATGAGAGTACTTAAGGAGTACCGAGGTAAAACTATATCTAGTTTATTTTTAGCTAATAGTAGTGATTTTGATTTGTGATCTTTAATCTTGTCTTTAGTTTGTTATACTTATCCTATCTAGTAACTTGATTTTGTTATCTTATCAACTCATGTATGTTAATGTATTTAGTTTGTTAAGAGTCATATACGATGTTCACCTTTGCATTAATAAAATAATTAAAAAAATATTTAGAAAATATTTATAAAATATTTTAGTCTTACGCCTTTTTATATATATTTTAGTAAGATGTCTTAGTGTATCTCAAGTAGCTGGTCGAAATGGAACATTCATTAGTGGATTTTGATCCACGGTTGCAAGGTCCATTCTCTATGATAATAGCTGGTCCTTCCAATTCAGGAAAAACACACTTAGTAAGTACACTGATTGACAATGCTGATGAGTTAATAATTCGCTCCACTCAGCTGATAGAAGAGAGACAGACAGACATGGATTTAAAGTAATTTAATAAAACAAGTCGGGACCTCAGACGGTCTTATCAGGCAATGCATCAGTAGGCAACCAGGGCCAAATGTCAGGTGGGGACTGGACTGCGCGGCCAGTGGGCAAATCATGAACCAAGGGTTGAGCAGATACAAGTCAGGAATCAGCGCTCACCCCCCAGTAAGTGGGTGGGAGGGTGGGGAAAGTGAAGTACACAGCAGGAGCGGTGAGTGAAAAGTGATTCAGGTTCGGACAGTGGTCCGTGAAGAAAGCTAAAAATACACCAACCTCGTGAGCAAATTACCCATGTTAGCCTCGGGCCAACATGCACAATTCGCTCCACTCGGCTGATAGAAGGGAGAGAGACAGACATGGATTTAAAGTAATTTAATAAAACAAGTCTCGACCTCAGACAGTCTTATCAGGCAATGACCAGGGCCAAATGTCAGGCGGGGACTGGACTGTGCGGCCAGTGGGCGAATCATGAACCAAGGGTTGAGCAGATACAAGTCAGGGATCAGCGCTCACCCAACATATGAGCGAGCGCTGATGGGGCATCCTTGACTTCTACATGGGTGAGGTATGCGTGAAGAGACCGGCTCTTCTATGTGCCAGCTGTCATCAGTGCTGGTAGAGGGAGTCCAGCAGTGGCGCACGCTTGAGCTGCTCCTCGCCGTAGACTATGTATGGTGAACCGCCTACTTGATGATACTGGCGAGGTGATCGCTTGTCGGAGAGTCTTAGTCAGGAGGCGGGCAGTGAGTGGTCAGGTTTTAGTTGAAGTCACTAGGACTTGAAGGCTGGCAGAAGTCAGTGTAATCTGCTTGAACCTAATGACATGAGGATTGGTGCGTGATGAGACTACCAGGTTACTCTGTCTAAGAAGACACAAAAAAACAATTAATAATGCCGCGATACAGGCAGCTGGTGGTCGGGATCTGGCTAGTAGGGAGGAAATGATCTTCCGTAGGATATCTGGTGTAACAGGAGGGACTTGGGACACGACATGTTTCGACGCCCTAAGAATGGTGCGTTTCATCACTATTAACTCATAGGCATTAAATGCCGAGTGATCTCCAGATTTTTACCGAGATATAGTAATTCAGCACAGCACTGGGTGAGCTTAGGAGTGAGGCCAGATGGAGGAGAAACGAGAGGAGATCATAGACCTGAGGTTCAACGGGAGGAAATGAATGTGCAACTGAGAACTCTAGATACCGCCACTTCTTCCGCGGCTGAGCCGATTCCAAGATTATTGAGATAAAGGAAGCCACATTCATCTAGAATTTCAGCCACTTTCCGCTCTGGTAGAGACACCGTCATCGCGACTGTGTCTATTTTGAAACCAAGCCAAATCAATGACTGACATGGTGGAAAGCATTTCTCTACCGCTAGATCTACCCCGAGAAGGGCTGCAAGTGTATGTAATCTATTGTACTCTTCTGAAGCATGCTCAAAGGACGACTCCAAACCCACAAAATCATCCAAATAACAGAGCGAGAAAAATCCCTCTCTGCGCAGAAGCCACACTATCGCCCTCATAGTCCTCGCACAGGCCAACGCCGATGTGCGACACCCGAATGGAGGTGCAATATCAACATCGTACTTGTTATTTAGGTGGACCCCTAGGAGAGGCGCAGAGAGTGGGCAGACTCTCAGCTGACGATATGCTCTGGCCAAGTCAGCCGACCATAACCATGCTTTCGGCCCTAGTCGCATAAGCCTATCTGACAACGTGCTTACAGAGGGTAGTGTAAAGTTAAAGGGCCCCCCTAGATAAAATCCTTTCTTCATGCCTGCATTGACGCCTTTTCCCAGAGGAAAACTCAGATCGATGATAACCTGCCTTGATTTCGAATCTTTTTTAGGGTGAGTCATCATCGGGCTCGTCTGAAACAACAGCTCATAAGGCGGCTCTACAAATGGGCCTAGCATTGCACCGAACCTCAACTCTTTTTGTATGAACCCGCAGATATGCTCATCTAACTCCGCTGCCGGGGAATGATTGGTAGCTGTCGCTACCGGAGATACAGAAGCTGTATAATCTAGGGGCCACCTGAACTCTAGATGATCGACCAATGCGTTGTCAGGGAAATCTAATAGTAACGTTCTCCACATGGAAATCACTAAACCTGAGGGCACGTGTAATCTTGCTTCTAGGAAATTTGGAAGTGCAGTCGCCCGCACTGCATCATAAATCGAGAGATAATTATGGAAATCACCCCATGCGACTGTTCGGGAGAACGGCCAGAATGAAGCCAATGTCTTAGTAAACAGTATTGGAGAGGGCGGGGGAACCACAACCCGGTCACATGACTCGTTCGCCAATGACAGTACATCAACAACAGGTATATGAAACCAATCGAAAATAACATCTTGTAATGACAAGTCTGTATCAGTAGAAGGCAACAAGGACTGAATAGTGTGCGGCTGAGATATACTATCATGTTGTACAGGGTGGGTTTCTGGAACTGGGGGGGAGCAGCTAGGAATGTGATCACAGGTGATTGTTGTTGGTTTGGCGGAAGTGGGTGGGGCGGGACCCGACTGGGTAGGTTCAGAGTGGCTCTCAGGGAGAGGTGTTAATGCACGTGTAATTACCGAGCACCGGTGTTCATTCCGGCTGACCAGGGGCACTTCAGGCAACTGACACAGTATAGCGGGGACCAGCTGGGCTGGTGGCACAGACCCGGGTTGCGTGGAATGTTGTTTTGAGGGCGGGACCGATTCACTAACAGCCGGTGTCACTATATCACCCTCAAGCTGGGGCAACATAAGCGGTTTGACATGTATATCGGGCAAAATGACAGGAGCAGTGGCCCTCCGACTTACTTCTTGCTGCAGTTCTCCCGCCTCGAACTGTTGCCTTCCTCTTTTTTAAGCAGTCGTGCTCTTTGTGGGGGTAGGACCGCCTATACCGGTAAGCGCAGAATGCACAGATATTCGACATGCGGTCTGGCATCGTACCATGTGACTCCGTAAACCCACACGGGCAGCCCCAGTTCCAGTTAAAGCATGCCTTCCCTTCCAGCTCCTTGTTGTACTCATCTCGTGTATTAATGGGCAGAGAGGGCTGGGCCTGTGGGGGAACTGACACTGTTGCGGCCGGACGTGATTCAACCGACGAGTAAACCGGCCTAGCAGCAGCCAACCTGTTCGCCTCCGCACATACATCCCTCTGTATACCGGAGATAGCAGCATAGTCCAACCACCCATGCCTCAGTCACCCGTCCTCCACCATTTGAAACACGCGCTCCGACCAATGTCGGCATGTAGGCCAGTCCCAGACTATGGCCATGTTAGCAAATTCAAGTTCATGCTTATGCAATGGCGGCCACCATTCATCAGGAAAATCAGGGTGCGCTGCTAACTGCCCAATGGCTGAGAAATATTCCGCTCAGGTTGCCTTCCCGAATGAAATTTTTCTGAACCGGTCTCCTCGTGTAATGAAAAGATGAGGGAGCAGAGCCCTACCTTTCAGCTTCTTGAGACCTGGTGTTACTTCGGCTATGCCGGCCACACGTGGCGACCGCGCTCGAACCGGTCTGGGAGGCGGGGGCGGTGACGGAGAAAGAGGCGGTGCTGGGGTGCGTGACACCCGTGGTCGAAGTGGGCGCGGAGTAGACTGGAGCGGCATCAAGGGAGACAGCCGGGGCAGAGAAGGGGAGGCACGCCGGTGGGAATGGCGCTGGGAGGGAAACGGGCATTGCAGGGAAGACGAGCCCGAAGCCGCTGGCGTCCTCGGTCCCGCCGGGGTCTTGGACTGGAGAGCCGAACTCAACCTCCTGTTCTCCCTTGTTAGCCGCTTAATTATATCTGACTCCGACTCAGTATGAGAAGAGGACAACGGGGTCCTTTGCTGCTGTGCCTTTTGGGAGGAGGAAGACTCCTCAGAATCACTCTGTCTCTCGGGATCACACGATGACCTATAGGGTTGGTGTCTATAGGGTTGGTGTCTCTGTGCCAACGGAGGTCAGCCTCTTCTTTTCCGTATTGGCGGCATGGTAGTAGCAGGCAGAAAGCGAAGTACACAGCAGGAGCGGTGAGTGAAAAGTGATCCAGGTTCGGACAGTGGTCCGCGAAGAAAGCTAAAAATACACCAACCTCATGAGCAAATTACCCATGTTAGCCTCGGGCCAACATGCACAATTCCGCACGTAGACAAAGTGCTTTACTATTATGGACAATCGCAATCAGCCTTTGAAAATATGAATACAAAAATTCAATTTAAACAAGGATTACCCTCAAAGGAAGAATTGGAATCAACTGAAAATGATGGTGATAAACCCCACACGCTTTGCATAGTGGACGATCTAATGAAGGAAACTGATAAAGAAGTACTATGTGATATATTTACCAAAGGATCGCATCATTGGTTTGTTTCAATAATCTACGTAACGCAAAACATTTTTGAAAATACTCCAGCCTACTGAACTATGTCAACAAATGCAAGTTATTTAGTCATGTTTAAAAATCCAAGAAACATGGGTCAAATAATGCCAACATCACGCCAGGTTTTTCCCAAGAAACCAAATCTTTTAACCGAAGTATATAACGGAGAAACAACGGAACCTCATTCATATATTGTCGTTTATTGTCGATAAGGCGTTTCTTGAAGCAAGAAACGCCTCATCAGTTTAGAGTCAGATCATCTATAACATCACCATCAAATCAACTTGTTTTCGTGGCGAACTAAGGTGGAAAAAAAGAAGGATCATGGTGATATATGCTTTTCAAAGGTATAACAAGACATTATCGCATATGAGCAAAGTACCGGAGGAAACGTGTTGACATCTTATTATATCTAGTAATGATGGTGTCATGGAAGCCATAAGTGAATTGTGTCGAAACCTATTGAACAATAATATTCCAGTTGATGACGAATTAAAGAAGAAATTGGAGCCGCACGTCAAAATAATACGCAAAATTGCAAAGAAAAAACTTAAAACCAAGAGCAAAAAGAAACTAATTGTAAAGCAAAAAGGAGGACTTTCATTTTTACCAGCTCTTATACCAACTGTCCTAAGTCTATTCAACATCAAGATTTGATACAAAAACACTTTATTCGTGTGCTAAAAGTCAGTTGTCAATTAACCAGCATGGATTATAAATGTTTAGCATTGATCGATCCACGCTTGGTTTAGCAACCTGGATTAAAATCTACATTGAACAAGGTCAAGGTAAATAAACACCAACATCAAAATGCTAACCGGGAGAATACAAGGAGAAAGCCATAAACAGTCTAAATCCTCATGCTGTGTTATTACAAGTTCTCCAGGATTCACATAGACGTTTAAACGAAGTGTTATATGATGAAAATATAGTACCCGAGGAGAGACTTCAACAACATAAAATGGAATTGAACAAAATTCAATTGTTAATTGATCAAAATAAATATTACTTAAATCATGATCTTCAGCAAAACCAAGAAACCAACACTGAGCTAAAATTGACACCGGAGAAACCAACACCTCAGTCATTTTTTATGATGAAACTTATGGATAATATACCAAAGATTAGTCGTTCAAAAACAAGACGTCTTGTTGCAGCTTTAGAACATGGAAACATTGTCAGTATAGAAGGAAGTCCTGTGCCAATCGGAAGTAATACTATCATTTTGCCTAATGATATGAGTGCTTTCAGGAAAACAAGACCAACAAGACCACCTGGCACTATACAACTACAACAACTGATTGCGCAAATTGATCCCGATTTTAATTTGGTCAAAAATACGCTTTATCATCGAACAATTGAACCTGAACAGGCGTTATCCTCATTACATTCACCTAGAGTAGAATCTCTGATATCAGCATCATCGTTGTCATCCCTGTCATCACCATCCAGCAGCATCGCTAAGAGAAGTAGATCTAAATTACCAAAATGGGTAAATTAAAACAACGCACCAGTCTTCGTGATAAAATTATAAATGCTTATACAAATCCAATGGAACCCGGAAGTTTTACAAGCAGTAGTAAACTTTTTAAACAACATTTTCACAAACAAACCAAAAGTATCGTTGATGAAGCATTACAATCATTAGATGCCTATACAAAACACAAACCTGTTGTACGAAAATTTCAATGAAACAGTGATCGTAGGAGGCAAAAACGAAAATGGCAAATCGACTTAATGGACATGCAAAAATTGGCAAAATACAACTGACCGTTATTGATGTATTTTCCAAGTACGCTTGGGAAATTTCAATTAAAACCAAAAGCAATGAAAATGTGACTACTGCTTTCAAAAAGATTTTAGACAAAGGCCACAAACCGAAACGAATTCAATCCGATAAAGGTACAGAATTCTTAGGTCGTATATTCCAAAATCTGAAAACATTACTTTTTTTACAAGCGAAAATGATGAAATTAAAGCAAGTATTGTGGAACGCTTAAATCAAACATTGAAAGAAAAATTATGGCGATATTTTACCCATAATGGAACTTGGAAGTATATAGATATTCTTCAAGCCATGGTGCATTCATATAACAACACAATTCATAGCACTTTAAAGATGACACCGACTCAAATAACGGCAAAAAATCAAGAAAATGTATTTTACAATATCTATAAAATAAGTGATAAACAAATCAAACACGTGTGGCAAAAAACAAAGGACAGAACAGTGCAACTTGGTGACAGAATTAGAATAATCAGAACGCGTGGGGCTTTCGACAAAGGTTATGAACCAAATTGGACAACTGAAGTTACAAAGTATCGAGGCAAATGTGGCTGTATCATAACGGATGACAACGGTGAGGAAATAAAAGGCGTTTTCTATCCAGAGGATGTGCAAAAGGTGCTGTCTCAGACAGATACATACCCTATAGAAAAGGTGTTGAGATACAGAGGAAAAGGCGAAAGGAAATAGGCTTACGTGCGTTGGAAAGGATACAGCGACAAATTTGATCAGTGGATTCCAGCAAAAAACATCACAAAGATTACATCATAATTAACTCATGCGTAAAGAGAGACAAACGGAGAACATGGATTACAACAAATTTAATGGAGAACATCTCGTATCATATCGTAACTCATTAATGTCTGGAGAACATATTCGATATCGTGTATCGTATCAAGCATCAAGCATCGATCATGTGTCATACATATCAGTATCATATCGGTAACAAGCAGAGAATATAAACAGTCAAATCGTTATCAATGAATCAGGGCAACAGTCAAGGTAATTTCATATCGATAATCATGACAGGAAATCTAGCATGTAGGAATGAATGAGCGAGAACAAAACATCAGCCCTCAACCCAAAACTCATCGGGAGGGAGGGTCGGTGAAATGACTATCACGGTCAAGCATCAGGGAAGAAGTGAGAAGAGCAAGGTGAGAGTGACATGAAAGTAGTCCAGTGTAAAGAAAGTAGTGCGCTCATACGCATTCATAAATTATCCATGTTGAATCTCAACATGCGTGATTTTAACACTTCCTAGTAACAGTTCGGAAAAGCATTATCCAAATAATACACTGACCGAATTTCGAACACATCGTGTGCAACCACTAAATTTTGAGATTTCACATGAAGTAGCATTATCGGAAATAACGTTTCCAACACAAATGGAATGTCTTCCAAAAAATCAACACATTGTAATAGTTGCTTTACGAAGTGTGTATTCGTTGGCCGAGATAAAAGCACAGAAAGACAAGTCGACTGATGACACGCTACCTGAACCTGTCACTGATGAAATGGCCCACGGCCCTCCGACTCTCACTCACCCAGTCACACACGGAAGAACACCAAGATTCAATCAGTGTACGCTTCACCCTTGGTTTATTGAACCATCTGCTCTCCGCGGCGTCAGTAGTTGTCTGACCCGCCCCCTGACTCGCCAGATTCCACGTCGACTCTATAGGTGTGTGTGGGGGGGTGGGTCAGCCACACGCAGTAGAGGTCAGCCCATTTGGGGTCTGACCGGTGGCTACCCGTGCCACCACCTAGCGCAGTGTAATGGTACTGCGCTGGTGTACGGCATAGTCTCCGCTGCTACCGCGTGATAGTAGAGCTCATGTTCAGACTACTACACTGCCCCCCCCCCCCTAGACTCGCACCGGTTGCAGACTGCAAACCGATGAGAATCGAGAAATGATAGAAGTCAACATGAGAACTAACTTGAAAGGGAGAGAAGCCTTACAAAGCTATGTATCCTTATGCGCAATTCCTAGACCTGCCTGCAGCGAATAGCAATGTGTTTCTAGCTAGCTGCAAGGCAAACATGTCATCAATCTAGGTGAAGAAAGAGTCTTTAAATGAGTCGCACAAAAACGACCTGTCCCAGCCTCTATGTAGATGGTGTATAGAATGTTTTTTGCTGGGAGAGAGTTCATACCCCACAAGTGGAACCCCCTCAACAGAAGGAAGCAGGGAACTGCTCAGTCCGCCCCCCACCACCCCCCATCTCAGGAGAACCGTTAGCGGGGCGCTCTTCCTTCTTCGAGCTTCCTCAGTCCGTCCTTCTTGTGCCCGCGTCGCCTGGCCAGTAGATCACAGACGGTATTACACTGCGGACACGTCAAGCAACCACACCCAGGACCCGCCACGCTAGGTGACCCGCTCCGGTGCAGAGTGCATGAAAGTAGAAGGGCGGTGTTACTTATAACAATTGAGAAAGTCTCCGCAGATACAACGTTAGGTATGTAATACATTCCATAAGAAGCACTGGGCGCCAGCAAGAACCCGGCCTCCTCCAAAGTAAATTACACCCCATGTGCATCCTCCCCTGCCATAACAGGAGCCAATGCACACACTGTCAATCATGTTCTGCCAGAAGCGCTTACTATAGTAGTAATTTTTAAATTAAAGAATGCAGCATAAAATAAGAGCCAGGGCGACACTGCATGGGAAAATCTTTTAGTGTGAAATGTACAGTGTCAACCCACCAACTCCCACACCATTGACCACCTCATTCCACTGAATAAATTTAGAATATAATGTTTCCTAATAGTGTGGAAAAAGGAAGTCAAAACGGGGTGAAAGTTGAGGAATATCTAGGAAATAATTAATCTAATATATATATATAAAAAAATTATTCCGACCCTTACTGCAGAAAAATAGGCAGAACACAAGAAGCTAGATCCTCCAATCGGGAGAAAGCTAGGCTCTTCACCACAACATATATTATCAACAATCGTACTGCAAAGAAAAATAATGTTGGAATAGAGCAGTACGAAATGCTAAATACATCATGGTTAGCACCGTAGTACTAAAAAGGTATATACAATATTATATTAGTATCCATACATATATATATATATATAAGGCTGTATCCACCTCCTTAAGGGAGATGAACTATCAGAAGAAAAAAATTATTTTATATATTATTAATGTGTATATATAAAAAAAATTAATAACCGCCACAGAGGTGCTGGTCCTTCAATTACCCCCGACGTGGAACCCAGAATCCCTCGGACAGAGCTAGCGCCGATCACCTGTGCGAGCAGTCAACCACCGCTAACCTAACTGCCACCTGTCATCTGAGACATCATGTTATCCAGAATCCCTCGGACAGAGGAGAGCAACGCCCAACTGTGCCAACAGTTAAACGTCGTCCACCACCCTGTCACTTGTCATCTGAATTTTGACGTGACGTCCAGAACCCCTCGGACAGGACAGAACGACGACTAATCGCCATCCACCTTCCCGTCACCTGTCATCTGAACGTCCCCGTCAGCCTCAGAAGGCGCCCTTGCCACACGCTCCAGCAGCGCCCGATGTGCCGCAGCAGCATGAGCCACCAAGCTGGCCGGCAGGCCGTGCAGCCTGCCCTTGACGCTGAAGCCAGAGAGATCCAAAGCATGCAATGAACCATCCCAGCTTCGGAAGTCAGAGCGAAACGCAGCAGAAAAAGTCAAGTCAATGTCATCAATGACTGCCGCCTGCCGCGCCCTCTGCTTGCGTGATGCCTCCAACTTTCGCTCGACAATCTTCTAATCCTCAACGATATTGTCGAAGTCTGCACCGCGCCTACCCTCAGCCTGGTGCGCCAGAACATCCTGCGTCTGCACGACGATCACGTCAAAGCCCCCCTATGAAGGCCGTCGACCGACTCAGTGATCCTGGCCATCACGTCCAAGCAGTTGGCCTCGCAGAGACGCTCCGTAATGCTGTCCAACGCAAGGGCGACACCGTGATCGACCAATGGGGCCACAGCCACCGCCGGTCGCACAGGTACCACCCCCGCAGAAGGAACGACAACAGGAGCGATCACCACTGGTCTCACAACCGGGCTTGCAGACGTCGTCACCACTAACTGAGAGGCAGATCCCGCAGCCGCCGACACATGTCGCCGCGGAACCTGACCCAACGACACTGGCTGGGACACCGATGCCACTGGCACCGTCGCCACGGTCGCCGGAGCACGCGCTACCACCGCAATCAGCGTGTCAGGTGTCAGCGCAGCCACCAGCTTCCGACGCTTACGATGGCGCACGCCCCTTGACCCACCCTCCTCCGGATCAATAGTCACAACTGCCAACTGAGGCCAGTCTTTCAACCCCTGCTGGGCAGCAGATGGAGGGGGTGGAGGTGGCGGCGGCGGAGGCGAAGCTGACCTGTCCGACCCCTGGTTACGCTGCAGCTCGTTGGCAGAGCCATCACGCAATGGTACCAGGGATGAGGTCCTCTTACCTCTACCCTTGCCTTTCCCCTGGACGGACCTATCACCCCGCCCAGAACTCGAAGAGGCCACAGGAGCCGCTCGCCCCTGCTGGTCCCTCCTCACGGCTACAACACCATGACCCCTACCCCGTTTCGCTGAAGATGCGCCGCGACCGGTGTAAAACCGCTCATGACGCACCTCCGCCGACCCTAGGACATATATATACAGGGCAATCAACCTGTGCTGCTTGGGCAGCACCAGGGTTTACCTGCTATAGTGGTAGTCTGTGCGCTGCTTCATCGTGAAGGACACAGCTCTCTTCGACATGGACTGAGGATTCCATTGCATCTCACTCAGCCCCTTCACGACGTCTTCCAACATACGCCCATGGCCCTCCATCAGATGCTTGACCATCGCACCACGGCGAGCAGTTGAGAAGTACTTAAACGTTGGACATCCCTCACAACCACTCACTATGTTGAACGGTCTCGTGCACCTCCATAGAGGAGCGGTGTGCAAGTGGCTCTCACAAATGTGACGAGCCAACTGCGCCCACCGCAGAAACAGCTTCGGGATCTGCCTACGCCCGACCGGGTTAAGCTCGCAGAACAGACAAGTCTGTCCTGGGCGAAACACATGGCGGACATAACCCAGACACGTCAGTTCCTGTTTTGTATAGCCGTCCTGCCTTGTCGGATCCTTCAACACCCCAAATATCTCACATAGATGGTCGTTGTACCACTCCAACACAGCGCGGGGACGTCTGTCAGCCTCGGTCCACCCCTCGTCATCGGAGACCTCAAAATCTCCGCGAACATCATAAGGCTGCAGGATCCGCTTGTACCCTTTCTCCCAGATAATGTAGTCGCTGAGACTACAGGGCACCTCGTGAGGGTCATTCCATAGCCGCGACAGGGTAGTCTCTGTCAAACCGGCCACGTTCCCCGAAAGAAAATGCGCCAGCTTAACAGGCCCACCCCCACGTGACCTGACGATCCACTCAGACGATGGTGATAGGTCCTCAGCGATCTCATAACCAAGCTCCACCCCAAACCCTCTACTGGCCTGCCAACACGCAAGCATATAGGCCATCCGACCCGTACTCCGATCCTCCACCCCCTGCTCTTCTTCACAGCAAGCAGCGGCCGATCTCGACGGACAGGCAGCACCAGAACTGCTGCCAGTAGGAACGTCATCGACATCCATGGGTACGGATCGTTTCGAACCATCGCTATTATGATAGCGATAGTCGAACGACCCATACGACACCATAGCAGGAGGGATCGATGCCTTAGGGTCACACTGTACATAGGCTTTAGCCTTCTCCACACCAATCCTCACCTGCGCTTCCGTCAACGCACCAGATGCACAAGAAGGGGCAGGAGGCCGAAGCAGCTCACCGCCCACAACCGGGTAGACTCGACGGAGTCGACGTCCATCCTCCCACTGGAACCTCCCCCTACTGACCGTCCGTTGTCATGAGGTGTCCGCGCCAGACTCCCTAGGGTTCTAGCGGCTACATCCTCAGAGCCTGCGGATGGTTGCATAGGAGGTCGGACAGCAACTGCAGTCGGCAGTACCACCTGGCAAGAACCCGATGAACTACCGTTGAGAGGCTGCGCCATCCTCACTTCAGCTGGGCTGAGCGAGAACGGATCCGTGCGGGACAAACAAACCGACTCCCTCAACGCCTTCTCACGCAGCTGCCACTCCCGAAAGCGTGACAACTCGTCAGCATTAACCATCATCTGAGCATTCGAGACAACAGAAGCTGCGTGCTGCCGATCACTGAACCCAACAGGAGAACGTAACGACAGGCTAGCTACTCCCGGAGGAGAAACCAGCCTAGCCGCCGTAACCCGCTGAGGGCCCCTCACGACCACCAACACGGGCGACAATAGGGGACTAGACAGCTGCGGGGAGACTGTAGCAACAATCTCCCTACCGCCTAAAGGCCTAATGGTCCCTATGCAGGATAAACCTGCCTCGTCGCCACCCTTGGCCTCATTGAAGAGAATACCGAGAGAACTCACTGTCTCAGCTCCCCCTAATGGAGTGCTGGGCGAATCCAGAATATCATCTGACATGGTCCACACGCAACGAACTGCCACGGCAGCTCAAGACGCGTGTCCCCCATGACAGACGATCGCTGTACACGCTGTGTCAAGTCTGCGCGATAAACGCACAGACCAACACAGTCGCGGCCGGCCTTGCTATATTCTTATAGTTTGTCACAATCAACAAGTACAAATAAGGAATACGCGAATAAAGATAGGATTAGTGTTTGAGGAACAAAGACACCCACCTAGTCTGCCAGCACGCGGTAGAGTGACTGGCTCCACGTCCTCCCAAGCAGAACTGCAGAGTCCAGCCGGCGTACCAACCAGAGAGCGCCTACCTCACTCGCGAAACACCAGGCGCGCCACCGGTACAACTAGCGTGACCTACATAGGAACCCAGCCAAACCACCCGACGGCGGTATTCCCCACCCCCCCCAGTACCGCTGACGTCACCGCACCACGTGGTCACGGGAGAATACCCAACTGCAGAATATCAGGGTGACCTAGATAGCTCTACCACAAGGCCCGCCCGCCAGCTAGTGCACAATACTGAGCCACCCCCGGCAACAGATCCCCGGCACTTACGCAGTACCCACCAACAACAACACGTACTGCGTAACGCCAGCAACCCACTCGCCCGGGTTACACGCACATGCTATAAGTGACCCAGTTATGCCAAACTGAACAGTCCAACCAGTTACACACCCATGCCCGCAGTAAACATAAACACTCCCCCGGTCATAGCAGCTAACACACAGTATGCCCCGTCAACAATAACCAACGCGTTAGACAAGAAATAGCAGATAATAAACACACGGATTAGGCAGAGGCATTACGCAGAACAATAGTAACTGCGCCCATTCATTGGCTCCCCCGGGGCCCCCGGTCTTTCCCCACTACTCTCAAATAATTGCGTAGTAAAGTTTAACTGAACTGGATCACATCAACGCATGATAGCTAGCTCTCGTAGCTATCATGCGTTACTCGTTGTGTGACAGGGATTGGAGTATCTCATGTACGACCAACCCCCGGAGACCAGACAACACCAGGGTGGAGTAGCCTAATACCCACTACTCCACCCCATACCAGTTATCTGCGTCGTAATGCTAATCGCTCAGATCGCCGCACAGGCGGTGCATCCGAACCCACATCAGACCCCTGTCTAACTGGTACAAAGTCGCTGTCACTACCCGAGCTACTGCGTACAGAAACAACACTATCGGCATCAGACACTGATCTAGAACGACGCCGACGTTTATTTTTCCGTTTGTCAGGCCTATGCCGCCTAGGGCGCATAGCCTCCCCCGCAGTAACTGGAAGCCCAGGTACTTTCTTCTGACTGAACGCATCTATAGTGCCAGCCTCCACCCTCGCAGGTGCGGGCTCGTCCCCTACATGTCCATCCAGCCAGGAGGATAGTCCAGCGTTTCTAGACATCTGCTTGGTGTAATGCTTAAGACGTCTAACGTTAGATTTACGGTATTTACCATCCTTGCCCTTCATAATAACTGTGGTGTCAGAGACAACTTCTGTTATAGTAAAGGGACCATCCCAGTTCTTTGCGAGTTTGACCCGAGCTAGCGGCGCATGATACCGCACTACCCGATCTCCCACCTTGAACCGGCTTCACGCAGCAGGCCCATAGTCAGATTTCTGACCCGAGCTAGCGGCGCATGATACCGCACTACCCGATCTCCCACCTTGAACCGGCGCCACGCAGCAGGCCCATAGTCAGATTTCTGATGAACCGCTGCCCGACCTAAAGCATCGCGAATTGCGCTATACGCGTGGTGAAAGCAATGCTCCAACCATCTTACAAACACGATCTCACATGGCCAGTCTACTTGATGATTCACCACCCCAAACTGCAGATCAGCTGCCAGTCGGAGCTCCTCCCCAAATAGTAACCTGTTAGGAGTCACACCCGTAGATGCATGCTCCGTTCAGTTATATGCGTGTGCCACAAACTTGACCTGTAAATCCCAATCATCTTGAAAGTCATTCACGGTACAAGCCAACGCAGATATCAGCGTCTTATTAAAACGCTCTACCATACCATCCGATTGTGGACAGTACGGGTTCGTACGCGTTTTCTTAACGCCCAACAAGCGCAACATGGACTGAAACAGTGTGGACTCAAATTCCCGTCCCTGATCCGAATGGATCCGCATTGGGGCACCGAATATCAAAACCCAGTTATCCACCAACGCCTGCGCTGCAGTGGGTGCAGTGTGATCTTTTAAGGGGTACACCTTCACGTACTTAGTGTAATAGTCTTGGACTACCATCATCATGTCGTCTTAAACCCGGACACAAAGTCACACGCTAGACGGCGCCACCGATGCCCAGACAATTCCTGAGTCAACGGTAGCTTAGCAATCCCTTCACCTGGCTTCACCACCTGACATTCATGGCAAGTGCGTACCCACTGCCTAATATCAGAAGTCATGCCAGGTCAATAGAACCGCCAAGCTAAACGCTTGGTGGAGCGAACACGCCCAAAGTGCGTAGCTGTAGAATGCCCATGGCAAAACAACAACACATCATCGCGCAATGCAAATGGCACGACGATCTGCAGGCGACTGCGTAGGTCTTCACTCACTACCTTCCACCTGCAGAGCACACCCTCACGCAGTTCCAGCAGGTCTCATTGATTTATAATCTTACGAGTCTCTGCATTCTCCACCGCCAGCTCGTCACGCAAAGGCTTCGAGCAGCCTACCTCCAACCACTTGATCACACGCAGTATGGAGGGATCTTGGCGCTGCGCCAAGCGAACCTCTGATAACGTCCAAAGCTCATCATCATCTATGTCCGCCAGACGCATCGCAGAAATTGCTGCGAGTACACAATTATGTGCGCCACAGTCCGTGCAATCACCCCGGCCGCACTTATGCACCGGGATTCTACTCAGACTATCTGCGTTGATGTGATCCACTCCCTTTCTGTACACAATATGCTCATTCGTCACACCATATTCAGATAAAGCGGCCAACCAACGCCCCATCATCCCCTCCGCCTCCTTGAAATTCAACAACCATCGAAGAGAATGATGATCAGTCCGGATAATAAAATCCGACCCTATCAAGAAATGTTTCCCTGCTATACACGACGATAGCCATCAACTCCCGCTTCGTCGTGCAATAATTCCACTGCGCTTTAATAAGTTTATTACTCACAAAAGACAACGGGACCTCTACCCCATCCTGAACCTGACTCAACATGCCTGAGATTGCAAACCCCGACGCATCAGTGTCCAGAATGAACTGCCGCACCTCCCGCGCATATCGCAGCACTGGGGTCTGAGTAAAGGCACGTTTCAAGCAAAGAAATGCCGCCTCCTGAGCGTCGCCCCACACAAATTTCATTTTTTTCGCGGTAACGACCAAGTCCTGCAGAGGAACAGCCAACGGCGCAAAATCAGCAATGAAATCGCGGTAATACGACACAAACCCAAGGAATGATCTCACTTCCTTCATATCCTCAGGTCTGGGCTGCGATGTATGTGAGTATCCGAACACCCCCATCGCATTGCTTCATGACATCACAAGGATCGATTCCAAATAAACTCAGTTACGTTACAGAACTCACGGTGTTAGCACGTCCCTTTACATGGTGTCAGATTTTACGGGATAATCTGTTCGACATGGCGCTCACAGGATTAAGACCACCAGGGCCGTTAAATTTAGATGAAAAAATGGCCATTAATTGGCGGACGTGGTTTCAAGCTTTTGAAATATACTCAACTGCTGCAGGTGTGTCGAGTAAATCGGAGAAGGTGCAGTGCTGCGTGTTTCTGCATGTAGCAGGCACTGAGGCCCAAAAGATCCACAGGACATTTGAATTCGATCCTGCGGAAAAGGACAAACTAGCACCGTTAATTGCCGCCTTTACTAGCTATTGCGAGGGCAAGACCAATATAACAGTTGTCAGGTACGAATTTAACTTATTTAACCAGTCGGGCGAGAGCTTGACTCATACATACGTGAATTAAAACATCACGTGCAATATTGTTGCTATGGAACATTGGAAGCATCTCTATTATGTGATCGCATTGTCTGTGGAGTAAAGGATAATAACCTGAGGAATAAGTTGTTGCAGTCGCCTACATTGTCATTGGAGGAATGCATCCAGATATGTCGGTTAAGTGAGATTAAATCGTCACAGGTGACCAAGAACGAAGATAATCAGGTCGATGTTGTTGATTCGAGTTACGTCAGGAAAGGATTTCAAAAGCGCGCATCTCCTTGGTTACGGCCATCAACAAGTCGAGATCACCGTAGTGCTGCCGTAGCAACTGGACGTTGTGGTCGATGTGCGTACCAACATCAACAAGGTAGCTGCCCAGCTCGAGGGAAAGAGTGCTCAGGATGCCACAAAATCGGTCATTTTGTGAAAGTGTGTCGACTCCAGAAGAGACAGCAACAGGATGCTCCAGTTTATGAAGTTAATATCGACCCAAATCACAGGGAGGAACAGCGTCTACGGTGTCGGGTGATGGATGACGATGGCGATTTGTTTATAGGATCTGTCGACCGAGACGATGTGGATATCAGTGACTTATGGTATGCCACATTCGTTATTGCGGATAAGGACGTGTCTTTTAAATTAGACACTGGTTCGGAGGCCAACATCCTGCCTCTGCATATCTACCATCAGTTGACAAGTGTTACATTATCCCCTTCAATGTGCCAATTGGTGACTTATGGAGGTCATCGGATCAAGCCTAACAGGGAGACTACATTGACGATCAACGGGAAGGAACTGAGATTCCAAGTGACAGATGCCGGGAGTGCTATTCTAGGTAAACGGGCCTGTGCCGCCCTAGGCCTGTTAACACGCCTCGACACCCTAGATGCTGTACGGACTGACATAGATGCACAAAAACTGGTAAAGACTTACTCTGACGTTTTTGAAGGTTTAGGTTTAATTAAAGTGAACGCACAAATTTATGTTGATGAAAATGTAGTGCCTGTCATAGACCCCCCGCGCAGAATACCCATTTCAATTGTTGATGATGTTCAAAAAGAGTTAAACCGAATGGTGGAGTTAGGTGTAATTGTTAAGCAGATAGAGCCGACCCCATGGGTAAATTCGATAACGATTGTTAGGAAACCTGGAAAGATCAGGATTTGCCTTGATCCTACTAGATTAAACAGAGCAATTCTACGGGGCCCTTACCCCGTACAAACTGTAGAAGAAGTAGTGGCACAAATACATGGGGCTAATTATTTTTCGGTGTTAGATGCTAACAGTGGGTATTGGCAGATAGAATTAGATTCCCACAGCTCCAAGCTTTGTACTTTTAATACCCCATGGGGCAGGTACCGCTATACACGTCTACCATTTGGAATTAAAACGGCGGGTGATGTGTTCATACAAGAAATGAATAGTATTTTAGTAGATTTGCCCGGGGTTCATGTCATTTCTGACGATATCTTGGTACACGGTGTAAGCATAGCAGAGCATAATGTACGTTTGGAAGCAGTATTAAAACGTGCAAGACAAGTAAACCTAAAATTGAATCCTAAAAAGTCTAAAATTTGCAGAAGTAGTGTAAACTATGTGGGACATTTACTAACTTCGAGTGGCCTAAAACCGAATGCAGACAGGATCCAGGCAATAGTGGACATGCCAGCTCCAAAAGATAAGGTGGCAGTTCAGCGTTTCCTAGGCATGGTGGGGTATGTGAGTAAATTCATCCCAAACATGGCAAACATTACGAAACCATTGCGAACGGTAATTCAAAAGAGTGTGGCATGGCACTGGGATTCTGAACAAGCTGAATCATTTCAAACATTGAACAACCTTTTGACTGAAGCACCGGTTCTCAGATACTTTGATAAGTCAGAGAAGATCGTAATCCAGGTTGACGCGTCTAAATATGGTTTAGGCTCGACTCTATTTCAACATGAACTACCTGTAGCTATGGCATCGAAAGCATTGGATAAAACGCAAATCAGTTATGCGGTTATTGAGAAGGAAATGTTAGCCATATGTTTCGGATGCCGAAAGTTTCATGACTATAGTTATGGTAATGACGTAACTATCCAAACTGATCATAAGCCTCTCGTAGCTATCATGCTTAAACCCATACACCAATTATCGGCTAGAATGCAGAGAATGCGAATGAGGCTGCAGAATTATAACATCACAGTCACGTACTTAAAGGGATCTAACTTGTTTTTTGCAGATACCCTGTCACGAGCCCATACGTCCAGTGTAAAACCAAACGACCTATTTGATTGTGACATTTCGGTGGCTGCAGTAGATATAGGGATGGATGTTACCCAGCGGGTTAAAAAGAGCATCCAGCTGGATAAGACACTGCAGAAATATTAGGCATTAGCAGGTTGGCCTGCTACAAACAGAAATGTCGATCCTGATGTAAAACCATTTTATACATTTAGAGATGAGATCACTTTCTATGATGGGTTGTTGTTAAAAGGGGCTCAAATTATCGTTCCCAAGGCATTACAACCCAGCATTTTAGATACGTTGCACGAGTCACATTTAGGCATAGTTAAATGTAAGCAACTGGCCAGAGATAACGTTTCCTGGCCGGGTTTAGGTGCCCAATTAGAGGATAAAATTTCTAGATGCTCAATATGCCAAGAATTCAGAAATGTCCAGACAAAAGAACCGTTGGTAAATCATTTGATACAAGACATACCATTTCACAAGGTCGGTGTTGACTTGTTTCATGTCGAAAATAGAAATTACTTGTTGATAGTAGACTACTATTCCAAATTCCCTGACATAATTGAATTGCTGCAAACGTCGAGTCAATCAGTGATTGACGCATCAAAGCAAACGTTCGCCAGATATGGCATACCTAGGTATGTAGTATCAGATAATGGACCGCAGTTTGCTAGTGAAGAATATAAAAAATTCTCCTTAGCATATGGTTTCACGCCTATCTACACGAGCCCCATGCACGCTCAGAGCAATGGGCTAGTCGAAAGGTACGTACAAACAATAAAGAGAATAATAAAGAAATGTATTAAGGATAGTCGGGACATTCAAATAGCGCTACTAAACTACAGAAACACAACACTAGATGACGTTGGCGCATCGCCAGCACAGTTATTGCTGTCACGCAAGTTGAGGACTAAAATACCCGTCCCATCCAAATTACCTCAACTTAAGCGTAATCAAAACATGCAGAAGTTCTACTTCGACAAACATGCAGGTAAGGATCTCCCATCTTTAAACATAGGTGACAAAGTCAGATACCGAAATCATAATAATGAGTGGCAAAGGGGACACATTGTAGGCATGGGTGATGGACAGATGTGACAGTACAAAGTGTTAAATGAACGTCAGAATGTGTTACGACGTAACAGAAAATTTTTGTTCAAATGTCCCAATGATAGGTTAACTCATAACCCAAATTTACATGACACAGTTGATGGGGGCAAGTCCCCTAGTATAAGCAGATCTTTAACGTATACGACGAAATACGGAAGAGTATGTAAACCTCCGGTCCGTTTTGGACAATGAGGTACCAAACAAAACGCTCAGAGAAGCGTATCGTCTCGACATAGTCGTCATACAAAGCCTATGCTATTCAGGCCAATGTTCATTCATGTGTAATAAGTAGACCCATGCCTTGATGTAGAGAACAGCACAATAAGTATAAACTGTATTAGATAAGGGCGAACAAAGAATGGGCACAATACATTCGTCTACACTTTGAAGCCTTGATTCTCAGCCCATAGGAACGTAAATGATCAAACACTGCTTGAAGCCGATCCTGACATTCGGTTAGTGTCCGACCAAAGACAATGATATCATCCAAATACACCAAACAGATCTTCCACTGAAGACCAGCCAGCATATCCGTCATCATCTTTTTGAACGTGGCTGGAGCATTACACAGCCCAAACGGCATCACGTTCCACTCGAATAAGCCTAAGTGAGTGCTAAAAGCAGTCTTAGCAATATCCTCCGGATCCATTGCTACCTGATGATACCCAGATTGCAGATCCAGAGTGCAAAACCACTCATTACCCCCTAAACTCTCGAGCGACTCGTCTAATGGACAGGTGAACTCCACGGTGAATCACTACTCCTAATCACTCCACTATCTAGCAGCTTATGCAACTCCGTCTCCAGAGCTTCCGTTTTAGAATGCACGAAACGCCGATAGGGAATCCTAAAAGCAGCCGACTCACCGACATCTATGCCATGCTTCACCACCTCAGTCCAGCCTAACGTCTCACCAGGCACTGCGAAAACTGGGATATTTCTACCCAGAAATTCCACAACCTGAGAGCGATCAGACTCATCAACCACCTCACACCCCATAGCCAACAGTACAAGATGGGCAGGCAAGCTTCCATCAAGGGTCCGAGATACAACAGAAGGTGCCACACACTCCTCCGTCGAACCAAAAGTAACCGCATCGGCTACCTCCCCCAACGCAGCGACGCCCACTTCCCCTCTACTACTCACAACACTAGAGGGGCAATCCAACTGCGCCACCCGCACGACACGCAGTTCGGGCCAACCACTGCTCCAATTACCAGGTAACTGCGAACAGCTGGCCGCACAACACCGCCCCGCGCCAACCCCGTCCACTGGGTCAACTGCAGCAACAGCTGACTCAGCGACCCCATTGCCGTGAGCAATGTTTACACCAGATTGTTTACTCAACACCGCCTTAGCGTATTCACAATGAACATGACCAAAGTCAGTAGCTTCACTCAACAACCCGATAGTCGTACCCCTCTGTAACCTAACCGCATAACGATTTGGATTAAACAAAGGCACACCCGAGTCGACGGGACTCCACACTAGTGTATTCTGACCTACCAATCCCAGCTCATGCAATTCTGAGACCATCGGCTCAAATAGGCTCTGGTGATCACCATCAACCCCTACAGCTGTAATTTTAACATCACAACCGGTCATCGGAGCAATGCGAATATCCTGTGCGACAGCAGACAGTCTGACTGTCGCGCCGTAACTCACACTGCACCGTGAGTTGATATGGATATTGAAGATATAGGCTGCCAGCCTGTCGCAGCTCACAACCATAATACTCCAAAAATTCCGCACCCAAAATACCATCTTCTGAAATATCGGAAACAGTAGGGGCATAATGAAATAGTTTCCCCCCGATTTCCAGAGATAGTCTGGCTTGTCCGTACTGCTTGAGTGGCGCACCGGTGACAGTGACAGGCTTCACGCTGTTATCGAAAAACACCTTATCACCGTCCAACTTATCGAAGAATTTCCGTCCAACACGTGACCGCAGCCCCACTGTCTACTAAAAAATACCCGAGAGTCCCTCTAACGCACACTCTCACATACCACCGTTTTCCGTCCAACGTCCAGAAAGTGGAATCCACAAACAGGCGCTTACCACAAGGGTGAGACAGGTCGCACCCCTGATGCTGTATTATAAATTGCATACAGTCATCCAAAGGTGCGGGAGCCAAAGCAGAAACGCAACGCGCTATCTGCTCCATGCCATCCCACAATACCGACTCCACTGGGATAGAATCACCAGGGGCGATCACCGGTGGTCCTGCGCTAGCATCAGACTGTCAGTTAACACCGCACCCGTTTTGGCGGTACCCGGGCTTACCAATTGGGTTGAGCCTAAGCCCAAACGGTCCAACCCTAGGCGTTTATATCAGGCTTAGCCTTCGCATCCCTGTCTTTACGGAGACGCGCCAACCTAGCCTGATCAACCCCTGAGTTGTCCCTACCCTCGCGATCACCGGCTATCACAGCCTCCTCGAGAGTACGTTTCACTCCAGTACATTGTATAGGCCAATGACCGAAAGCAAAGCAACGACCACACTCGTGCTCACGAGCACGCGTATCTTTCTTAGCTACGCGCCTGCGCGCAGATAACCCAGATGAGCCAGGCCCACCTGTTGCTACCTGCGCAGCAGATTTCTGCTCCCCCATCACATCACGCACCCAACCTTGGACTAACGCCTTAGTGATTGGCGGCGACTGATAACCCCCCCAGAGCCCACACGGAAATTGCCACCGTCACGATAGCCACCCCCCGATGAACCCCGGTAGGTATTACCACCACGATAGCTCCCCCCAGAACTCCCCCGAGAGTAACTACCGCCGCCATTACGCCGAGTATCACGTGGCGCGTTATACGCAGCCACCTCAACCTCGAACTCACTATCCGACTCATCTGATAGTCGAATAGCCTCCACCGCAGTCGACCGCCCAGCACGCAGTGCCCTGGCGCAGTAATCGTCGACTACCTCAAACATCTCCTCCAGAGATGACTTACCCGGCCGCCAACGGTCATAGGCGGCACGCTGCTCTCCAGGATCAATGAGTGAGCACACAAACCGCTCGACTATCTTAGTCTCGATCGCACGCTCACTCATCCCAGTATCCCTCGCAGCCTCCCACCCATCAACCTGCAGACCGTATGCATGGTATGATCCATCACGGGCAGTTTGGACATGCTTCTTCCACTGATACCAGCACGCCATGGGGTCCACTGGCCGGAACTTATACGAGATGATAGGAAGCAACTCCCTCATCGTCGTCAACCCATGGTGCCTCCACGCATCCACGCAGTCCTGCGCTGGCCCATTCCTCAGCAGAGGTAACAGCTGAATGAGAGCTACCCTCTCATCCCACATGTTGGACCGCATATCCAACGTAAAATCCCACCACCAAGTATTCCACTCTTGCTTAATACGCGTAAATGGCTTAGGACGCAACGTCGGAATATGCGCAGAACCTGCCACAGGATACCTCAAAACGTTCTCATCCAATTCCAACGTATCCCGATTACATGACTCCCATCCGGCCCCACGCCCAATCGAAGCAGGCTCCCGAATCACATCCATTATTGCAGGATTATTTCGGAACAACCACATCTCTTCCACTGAGTACTGGCGACCCACCGGCAGCCCAGGTAACGACGCGATAGGTACCGCGCCACAACCCAAACCCTCCGGGTCAGGAATCCTCTCACCCCGTACCTCCTCATGAGTATTACCCACGTATACAGAATCTTGCACAACACCACGTCGATGTTGCCCAGCACCCCCCCCCCCCGAGAACTAACATCCCCAGAAGAGGGCACCGGCTCCCTAGGACCCCCATATCCACCACCGCCCCCTCTTAGAAGGCGCCGGCAAATGCGGTGAGCTACCCGTGGAAGCCGGGCGCGCACTATGCACTGGATACTGCGTCTCGCGGCTATCCAACCGCATAGACTCAGTAACCCTCGGACCACTCTCCCCAAGCCCTAAACCGTGTTGAAACGCCAGTTTCTCAGCCTGAAAAGCTGCGCGCTCACTTGCAAGGATCTCCACAGCAGAATCAATGCTAAACCTCTCTACAGCTAGCAACTGTTCACACCTCTGGCTCTCGTCTTGCAACTGAACATTCAGCGCCTCACGCATAGATAAATCCTCCGTCTGTTTCATAAAAGCAGCTTGCTGCTCCTCAACCAGAATCCGGTTAGAATCTACCTCCTCTGCGGAGATGCGCCGTTCCGCATTTAGATCTGCTAAATCGCGCGCGAAGGATGCAGCATTAGAGATTCTCAAATCATCCAATGCCCGTCTCTCCCCCCACCATCCGGTCAAACTGGACCCACTTCCAAGCTCGCAGACGGCGGATACGCATCGATTCTTGACGCTTCACCTCCGACTGCGACCCAGAAAACGTACGACCCATAACCAAATCATGCTCCAACGCAAACGTTAACGAGTCATCAGCTACGAGCCCTGTCTCCAAAGCCGGGGAAATGTCCCTATGACAGGGAACTTGGGGATCACCACGCTCAGTTCCCATCCCCACAGAACGGACAACTGAACTCCCCCACGGCGAATACTCCAGCGGCACTTCTCGCACAGGACTCCCGCGTACGCCCAGACCTAAATCATCACAATACACGATCGAACTGCTACCCTCACATACACCCACCCGCCCCCAAATCAATATTGATCGACAGAGACTGTATATCATCAAGAGCAAAGCCCTCCTTCATTGCACTCCCCGTAATGCCCTCCCCAGTATTATCATCAACTGAGAGAACATTTCGCGCCGCAGTTGATGGCGCGACATTTTTCAACGCCGTGCCACCACTACCAGAACGAGTGCCCAACTGCGCGTCATGCCCACCACCCTGTATCGCCACCGGTGTAAACAATGGCGCAATACCTGGCGGCGGGCTGCCACTCAGCCACGCTAACTGCGTCAAATAGCTATCAACGCCTTCAGCACCTCTAGGCGACACCACCGGCACCAGCGCGGGAGTGGTCACGCCCCCCCACTCACTGACACCTGGCGGCGCTTTCCTATGACGCCGGCACCTGCATTAGGAATGAACGCATCAACATCAACATCCCCAACAGGTGAATAGTGAGCGTGGTGCAGTGTACTCACCACAGAAACGTCCACGCTCACCGGCGGCCCCACCGCGTCAGGACGCCCTGTACCATCAGTTTGGTACTGGCGCCCACTGCGCAGTTGACCTGCCGTCGCCCCCTCCATAATCACAAATTACGAAGAGAACCTACCTTCGGAGTCCATGGCCCAGGTCCAATACTCACCCCTTACGCAGAAGGCGAGCTGGCTCACGGCACCAATGTAATGGCCCACGGCCCTCCGACTCTCACTCACGCAGTCACACACGGAAGAACACCAAGATTCAATCAGTGTACGCTTCACCCTTGGTTTATTGAACCATCTGCTCTCCACAGCGTCAGTAGTTGTCTGACCCGCCCCCTGACTCACCAGATCCCACGTCGACTCTATAGGTGTGTGTGTGGGGGGGGGGGGGGGGGGGGGTCAGCCACAAGCAGTAGAGGTCAGCCCAGTTGGGGTCAGTGTAATGGTACTGCGCTGGTGTACGGCGTAGTCTCCGCTGCTACCACGTGATAGTAGAGCTCATGTTCAGACTACTACACTGACCTTAGATGTTGCCAGGATGTTAAACTCCCAACAACCATCCTCGTTACCATCTGGCATAGACTTTTTAATGCTGATTTTGACTATGCTTACAAAGACGATGAATATGATGGTGGCCGTACAATTGAAGACCGAGATGCACATTTCATCGACTACACTGATAGTGTAGTGGAATTTCTTTAAAAAAGAGGCGATACTAAAACGCGCAAAGAAGTTTGTTAAAAATAAACAATTTAAGCATTACTCTATGGTAACAGATATTGCTACTTTAGCCAACCAAAAGATGCTGCAATGGACTACGATCCCACTGGATTATCCACTAATATTTAGGAATAATCAAGATGTTGCTGGATATCTGAATTATTGGCTCTGCTGTAAAAGAAAACATAAGTTTTTTGAAAAGCCAATATAAAAATAAGAAGACAATATTTACTTTTAGAAGAGGATGGGATATGATTCAAATCAAACCACCAAGGCATTGTGCAATATATTTAACACCGGAACTTTCAAAACTCTTGGGATTCAACGATCAATACATGTTTTACTGGAGAACTCAATCGTTATTACCAATGGATGTATTTGGAGATATTTATTCAGTTCACGTTTATTGGGACTTAGTCGAGTCAAGACCGGTCGCTGATCAAATGGCTCAACTTTTACGTGATCATAGCAGTACTTTTTGATCGTAGCAGTCGCAGTGGATTTGTGCAAACTGTCAGTTTTCAACACTTGGACTTTTTTGCTATGTGAGCTAATGCCATTGACACTTTTGCTGTGTATTTAAAGGACCGAGCTGGACAATACATAGCATTCCAACGAGGAGAGGTCACACTATTAAGGCCAAAAGGAGTATAATTTTTTTTTTTAACCGGAAAAATTAATACCAGATATGCTTCCTATTACAAACATCACGTAGGCTCTGGTAACATAGCAATCTACAGAGGAAGAATAAGTCAACGCGGTCATGGTATCGGAGGTATGCTTAGCGGACTTCTGCAAGGTGCTACAGCAATTTTCAAATCTCTTGGAAAATCGTTGTTGAGAGCTGGCATGGGTGTAGCAGACGACGTGTTATCTGGAGAAAATATAAAGCAATCATTGTCAAACAGAGGACGCAGTGTAGGCAAGCAACTAATTCAAAAAGCTGTGAGAGCGTTATCATCCTCGTTACCATCGCCGCCTAAAATCCAAAGAAAACGCAAACGCGTAAACGCGTAAGACAAACTGGTGGTGGTGGTGTTGGAAAAGCTTCTACTCGCAAACGACGACGTAAAGTTTCTAAGAGAACAAAGAGTGATTTGTTTGGACACCTTTAGTAGATATAAATAAAGTTGGATAACACTTTAAGACATCAGACGAAGACACATCTTGGAAGGAAACACACTTAAAAGGCGCTAGTCGTGTACAATTTTTCAATATACATATCATGGCCAACTATCGCGAAGAATGTAGCGTACACGAATTGGATTTACACGAACGCACACCTTTGCAAACCTCTGTTGTTTCCAGTGAATACGTCAAACTTAAACCGGTGACATCATTAACAGATAATGCTACAATCAAATTTCACATACATAAATCTTCCAAATACACAGATTTGTCGGAAACCGTATTGGAATTAGAAGTCGATATTGTGAAAGCAAGTAACCATGCAACTCGTGTTACGCTGGCTGATGCCTGTGTCCCGGTAAATAATTTTGGTGCTTCCATGTTTAAGGATATTCTAGTATATATCAATGATCGAAAAATATCTGGAAACCAAGACAACCATCCATACAGAGCCTACATCGAAAATCTACTGAATAGTTCAAAAGCAGACAAAATATTTTGGATGTACAATGAAATGTGGCATGCTGACACAAATGGACACTTTGACGCAAGAGATGCTACAAACCATGGATTTACTGAGCGGAAAAAGCGTGCTGTAGATGGACCAATTACCATGGTCATTCCATCAGATGCGTTTAAACCAGATTTCCAACGAAATATGTACACTTGTGAATTTGATGCCCTTTACAGAAACTTAGGCAATCAAAATACAAATGGTTGTATAACAAAAAACAGTTACAACACATAACGACTTCAACTTGTGGGGCTCACTGTATACACTTTATTCGAGAAACATGTCAGACAGGCAATCCAAAACAAACTGTGTGCAAAATGACTCAAAAGCCGCTATTAAACGACTTGATAGTAATACACAACCTGATCAACTATCGCAAGTACTAGCATTGCACAAAAATGCATTACTAACAGCAAAAACCAAAATATATGTTGAAACGAAAGCAATTATACAATACGAAAAAGACTTGAAAAACTGTGAATTATGTGGTGGAATAAACCCAATACCATTTTACTCGGGTTATCTGCTGAAAAAATACGACAAACGGATTCAGAAGGAAGTTGCCGCAACGAAGAAAAAAGAAAAAAGAAAAAAAGAAGTCGATTGTGCATTTTGATCAAACTGATTCAGACTCTGATTCTGAAACTAATATAAAAATATTTCAGAATTGGTCTAAACAAACCAAAAACATTATGGTTCCAATCGAATTATACAAAGCAGATTTCTATGATCGTGAATTACGTCGCTTTTCGACATAAATGAATGCTGAAATCTTACAACAATTGACTAATATATCTACATTGGTAACAAATATGGCAACTTCTACGTATGTAACCACTGCTGCAAGTACAATTGCCAATCGTAAAAAATTACCTACTATGTGTGAATTAAATTGTATTGCAACAAAAGCTGAATCCTCTGATTCTGATGAATATTAGAGTTTAAACTAGTCATTGTCATTTGAATAAAAAAACAATATTGTGTAATTCTGTCTTCTTGTGTTCTTTCTTTTAAAGTCTAAATGACATCAGCAATGGTCAGCACCAAATATAACTAAATTACAAATCAACACGGGATGTCATACATTTCCAGTTTCAGTTTCGGTTTGGCATTACGTCAGCAACAAATACAATTTTTTTATAAATCAAAATGGGATGTCATACATTTTCGGTTTCTGAAATCTTTTAGATAAGCAACCACACGGCCTTCGGACTAAATCCCCGCCAAAGTTAAAAAATCACAAATACTCAACGAGCATTCGCTAGCGAAATACGCTAAATCCAAAGACTCAACGACCATTCGCTGAAACCAAAATAGAACGATTCTGTTTACAAAAAAAAACCCGAAAGCATGTGGCATTCGGCTTAAATCAGCCACCAAAATTCAAAATTCACAAAACGCATGTGGCCGATGTTTATAAAACCACCGCTAAAACCACCGAAACCATGAAAACATGTGCCCAATGTTTACAAAAATGGCACCAAACCCCCGAAAGCATGTGTCAATGTTTACAAAATACGACAAAATGGACGACGACACGCGTTCGTATCTGTCAATCATCCAAATACTCGACGCTCATTGGCTGAAACCAACTGTCAATCAAAATAGGCCATGCCCCCTTTTGTGGGGGTGCACACACTCACACACCGTTTGGCCAGATTTTCAAGAAAAACGCTAAAAACACCTTCCCACCCGACGACCCACCCTCGACGGTCACGTGACCAGAATACTCTACGTTGATTGGCTGAATTTTTTTTAAATCCCTCCCCATAGGGTTTAGTAGGTTAAATAAGTCCTAGACTATTACTACTCATAACACACTGTGTTACACACATAACACACTGTGTGGTACACACATAACACACTGTGTTATACACATAACACAATGTGTGGTACACACACATAACATACTGTGTGTTACACACATAACAGACTGTGGTACACACACAAAACACACTGTGTGTTATACACATAACACATTGTGTGTTACACACACATAACACACTGTGTGTTACACACACATAACACACTGTGGTACACACATAACACACTGTGTGTTACACACATAGCACACCGTGTGGTACACCCACATAACACATTGTGTGATACACACACATAACACACTGTGTTACACACATAACACACTTTTTCATTTTATTTTTATAATCTTAATTTTAACCATGTTTTGAATATTATATTCTTCTTCTGATATCTCGTATGATGTCTTAAGAAGCATCTGATTCATTTGCCATCATTTTTAGCTTATTCCGAGCATTTTTCAGTTTTGTGACGGTTTAGAGGTCGTTTTGCAATGATTCCAAGGCACACTCCAGTCACATAGCATCGATCTTACATTAGTGCTTAATCGGATTTGGTATCTGCTGTCAATTAGTCCCCATCGATACGCTTGTACAAGGCTTTTTGTTTTACCGAATGCCAAACTCGAAGAAAACCTGGGACGTCGATGGTAGACGCGTGGTTGATCGACAGGTCTCCATAGGAATAACAGTACGGAACTCAACCCAATGAGAAAACAAGGCCTAAGCGGTTTGAATCGATGACCTAGTTTCAGGAACTATTTTCTTGCAAATCAAGACCAAAATCTCCGATTTCACCAATTCTAAGTCGTTTTGTCTCGAAATAATGGCAAAAGATGAATCAATATGTCTTTTTGTACCTCCTGTACAAAGATAAAGCATCAAATATCATTATTAACAAATATAATCGCGGCAATAGAAATTCATATACGACAGCGTTAACTCGGCGGCATAATGTAAAGCAATGACAGTGGTTCTTTTTTAACTTCAAAACCATAATACTTATCTATATTATTAAATAATAATAAGTTTACATGCTCTTGCTCAAGTATAAACCTATACTGTAGTAGTATTAGAATCTTCTGTTCTTGTTGACGTCAATTTTTTATGTTAAGGCGTTTCTCCGGTGAAACGGCGAATTTGTATTGAATATAACTTATAAGTGTCTCTGCGTTAGTTCCTCGTGAACTCGCCAGTCTTCGTCCTTGATATCGCCAACACGACCCGTTCACCATCAGCAAATGCGCTAGTTCTCCTGGAACTCAGCATTGTCCATCGCATTGCTGAAGTGAAATCCCCGACTCAGTCACATATGCTAGAGTTCCTAGTGAACTCTATTGCGAACATAGTGACCATCAGCATATGCTGCAGTTCTCCACAAACTGAGCCTCGCGTTGATATTGCTGATATCACGAAGCCAATTTAATGTCAATGTTAATTTTGCAATCTTCTCTAAGACCAATCCAAGCACCCATCAGCCTATGCTTTAGTTCTCCTCGTGAACCTAGCATGTTCCTCACACTGCTGAATTGAAATCATTGACTCAGTCACATATGCTAAAGTTCCTTGTGAACTCTATTTCGAACATAGTGACGATCAGTATATGCTGCAGTTCCTCACGCACTGAGCATTGTCCATTGTTCTTACTGATGTGATCTCAATGTTTCAGGTCTTGTGATCCTGTAGTTCTCGTAGAAGGCATCCGATGACTTCTTTACAGAAATTATCGATGTAACATATCAATTATTATGTTTATATTCAATAACATTATTTTAGGTATTTTTAAATTTTAAATTTAAATCTATAACCTCATAGATTATATAACATCATTTTGTAAATGAATTTTGTAAAGTCATGATCATTAATATGTTCCTATAACATGAATACTGTCAATAATATACATCTCCAGTACAAAGATCATTAATATGTCTCCTCAACATGAATAATGTCAATGAAATAACTCTTCAGTACAAAAGATCATTGGGGATGTTGGCCTGGCTAACATTTGTAATTCGCCAACAAGACGCCAGGTGGATCCTGGAGCAAGCCTGTTGTGCAGTCACTCGACCACTGGAGCCTGAGCCGGCAATACGTATTTTCTTACGTCCTCTGTAGTCACCAGTCACCAGTATCGATAATGCCTCCAGGTAAGAAGCGCCGTGGAAGGCCTCCTGGCTCTTCTGGTCTCTCCCGACGTGGTCTCAGAACACAAGGTTTGTTGTCCTCTTGTCGACAGCCGTCTTCGTCAGAGGCTGACGATTCCGCCTCGGGGTGTTCGTCACTGGCGGCGGAGCAGCCCCCTACACCGCGTTCAGCCGCCGGCACATGACGGGTATGGAGGCTAGACTCAACGCGTTGGAACGGATCGCCACGCTGCCGGGCATGTTGGCTCCTACTCCGGCTGCCTTCTCGCCTCCGAATATGGCTTCAACCCCGCGCACAGGTTTCTCATCCATCACGCCCATACCTGCTCACCGTCACCGAATTCCAGAGAGGTTCCCGCCTGGGATCTCCCGTGTCGCTGACTCTGGAGCTGGCCGCCCGCAGCAGGTTGCAGGGCTGCCCGCCAGTTCTCCTGGCGCTGATCAAGTACGACACGTCGCCTCGCAGCCCCGACCTGCTCCACTGGCGTCGGCTGCTTACCCTACACCTCATTACCACCAGCAACAGCCGCAACAGCCGATAACTACTGAGTTTCTACTAGGCTCTACCCACGCACTCCACAAACCGCCAGGTACTCAGTTCTTTCCACATAACTTTGTTATGCGCGGCGATGGCTGCAAGAAAATCGCCCTAGGGGAAGCCTCGTGGGCAGAATACTTTTTTGCATTGAGAATTCTAGTAGCTCAGCCTGACTTTCCGCGTCCCTGGGTGCCCCCAGTCTTCCAACATGAGGAAGATCTCTCGCTTATGGCAATAACTTGGGACTGGCCAACATGCAGACGTTGGTCAGAAAGGGTTTTCCAAATGGTCGCTGATGGGAGGCTTAAAGAGGGCTGGTTTAATGCGGTGGCGATTAAAGATGTTCAAAGGGACGTGTGTACTGAAGCAGTTTGCGTGCTTCAATCGTGCGCCGTCGCGTCCCATAATCCTGAGTCGCGATACCAACCGGCGAACCAAGTACGACAAGCCGTCCCACAACCTGTGTATGGTGGGAACTCTAGCGCTCCGGCTCCAGTCAATCCGCCCCCAGTTAACCAACGTGACGAATACTTGAGGGAGGCGGATGGGAAACCGTGCTATAACTGGAACTGGGGGAAAGAATGCGGTTTTAATAGTTCTCACGGTTCTCACCCTGAACGTGCGCCACACATCTGTGCATGGTGCGCGTATAAGTTCAAGCGGGTCTTGTAACATAAAGAACAAGATTGTATGAAAAAATGCAAGTTTCTTGACAAGAAGGCCGCAGAGGCAGCCGGTACTACTGTAAGTTTTAGTAGCGATACTAATTTCTCAGCTGACCCCAATGTTAAGATATCTAATGTGCCACGCTATACATGTAATCACACGACAAGTAATACTGCTACGTCTGATACTCTGCCTTTGGCCTACTTATCACCGGTAACTAATCAATGAGAAGGCTCTAATCTAACTGAACTCGGTTAAACTGATAAGGTCACATTGCCGAAAGCGGCCCAATCACATTGTGTAAAGCGTAATCTCAAACCGGATAATGATATGCGAAAAGAGAAAGCCACTAATGATGTCGTACCTATGACCTCAGCAGTTGACTCTAATATGCATGATTCTATAATGTTAAACTCTGATATTTCTTTTCCACCGCTGCCAACCGACTGGTTTGATGCCCTGATTGAGGTAGTACTGTCAGCGTTGCCATCAAGTCACCGAACTAGCTTTGTTTCCCCACCTTCGCCACTTGAGTTTAGAGATCAACTTCTTAATTTCTGGCCACTCTCTTCTGATACGCCTTGGCTTAACTTGAACACTAATTATAAAGATATTTATAATAAAGTATGTGTAACTGGCCTACCTAATTTTACAGGAGCAAGAATTAAGGTGCCCTCCGGGCTTAACATACCAAAATGGCGAGCTATCCTGTTAAACTATCCAGACGTACTACTTGTAGAGCACCTTGAATTTGGCTGGCCCCTGGACTACTCCTCCTCACTAATACCTACCCCGACTTATAAAAATCACTCGTCGTCGAGTGAACATGACCCGCATATTAAGAAATTCTTAGATAAAGAAATGTCTATGGGTGCCCTCTTAGGCCCATTTCAGTCTCCTCCCTTCCATCCTTGGTGTCAACTAAGCCCTATAATGACTAGGCCAAAAAAGAATTCTATGCAGAAGCGAATAATTATTGATCTGAGTTTCCCTAGAGGGAAGAGTGTGAATGCAGGAATAGTGAAAGGCTATTACTCGGGGAAGCCCTTTAACTTCTCCTTACCATCGGTGTCTACACTCACAGATAAACTAACCGTCTTAGGTAGAGGTGCCTGGATGTGGGGTGGAGATTTAGCACGAGCATATAGACAATTGAGGGTATGCCCACTATCTCTCCCGTTATTAGGCATCTCTTTTAATGAAGACATCTATATAGATCTTGCCCCGCCCTTTGGCTGTAGAACCTCTGTGTTAGCCTGGGCACGAACAACCAGAGCTGTGGTATGGCTTCTGAGAAATCAAAACATTTTCTCATTATGTTACCTTGACGATTTCATAGGTATCGAAGATACGAAAGAAAAAGCATGTACGGCCTATAACGCCTTTGTAAACCTAACATCTCAACTTGGCCTTGACTTAGCAGTAGATAAATGTAGCCCTCCAAGTACTTCTATAACGTGGTTAGGTTTCCTCATAGATTCCGTTGATATGACAGTTACCCTACCTCAAGAAAAGCTTCAAGATGTACTGAATGAGTGTCTTTCATGGGAAAAGAAATCTACCTGCTCTAGGAAACAATTAAAGAGCTTAGCGGGGAAGCTCCAACACTTATCGAAATGCATTAAGCCAGCAGTCAGATTCTCAAATAGGGTATTAGAGGCATTAAGAAAAGCCCCTTACACAGGCCAGTATGCATTTGATAGGGATCTACTAAGAGACCTCGAGTGGTTTCAACAGTTTGCCAGCACATATAACGGTAAGCAACTCATTCCACAGGCACCGCGAACCGAATGGATTATTGAGTGTGACTCTACTTTGAAGGCGGGTGGCGCCTACTCTAGCATTCTACAAATCGCCTTATGATAATGAGCTCTTACAAGAAGGTTTAGCCATAACACAATTAGAAGCCCTTAATCTGGTACATGCCGTTACATTCCTACTACCTCAAGAGCCACATGACTATTTAATTAAAGTCAACACAGATAACCTTTCTTCGCAACAAGTATTAGAATAAGGAAAAGGGAAAGAAAAAATACTTTGTGCTTTCGCCAGACAGATCTGGTTAATTGCGGCTGACAACAATTTCGACATTGAGGTAGTTCACAAACCAGGTGATAAACTAATACTAGCTGATGCTCTGAGTAGATCTCCGCACTCCACTGTAGCTCTAACGAAAGCAATGCAAATGTGTGCTGATCGTCACCTTCTAGAAATCATGGTTCATATCTCCCTTGAACTGTTGACATGTACCACCTAATATGTTATCGCTGGAAGATAGTAATTCTTTTGCCTCTATCTTCTAGGATACACACTGAGACACCACAACCAACTTCTAAATGTCTACACATGCGCGCTTGCGCCCAGGACATGGCAAAACAAAGCTGCCCATGTGAAGATATATCTAGAATTCTGTGTGAAGCATAAGATCAAGGCGACTTCTCCGTCAGTCTATGATCTCTTGTCATTTCTGCTCCTGCTAACAGACCGCCTCAAATCTCCAGGTGCAGTTCTCAACTACTTTAGCTTGCTAATGTCTGGGTTCTAGGTAGCACAGGTGATGCGGCTGCCTTTGAGGCGCCGGAAGTAAGGACATTTAAACGGGGTGTCTTCAAGGTCTCAAAGCATGTTGTTCATAGAGCGACCCCGGTATCGCCAGAGGACTTTAAAGCAATAATCTCAGCCCTGTATAACATGTTCCCTCGCCCGCATGTCATCATTGCGGCCCTGCTGCTAGGGTACTTTACCTTGATCAGGCAATCCAATCTGGCACCGGTATCCTCTGCGGCCAGTGGCTTCCGTCATGTGTTAAGATGCGGGGATGTGTCTCTCCGCCGGAATTCTCTCTCAGTTACACTTAACTCATCGAAGACAAGGGCCACCTCAGACCCCCCGGTGGTTTTCCGTCTGCCGGCACTGCCGGGTTCCCTCTGCTGCCCGGTCACAGCCTGGGCTAACTACCTATCAGTAGTATCACCTGCGCCCGACGCTCCAGCATTCATCCTTCCATCAGGTGCACCACTCACCCTTTCGACCCTGAAACGCACCCTCAGAGAAGCTTCCTACACGGCCTTTGGGCTTGATAAGGGCTTCACGTTGCGTGGGCTGAGACGTGGTGCTGCCCAGGCGTGTCAAGGGTCAGGCTTGACCCTGGACCAGATATATGGCGGCGGGAACCTGGCGGAGTGCGGCAGTGTCAGCTTACCTTAAGGCGATCCATGTTTCAGCAGCTCCTGCAGCGCTCGGAATTTTATTGGGTTAAGCGCTGTCGGGAGTGCAATTCCAGATCTCCACCAATGACCTAGTGTGCATACCGTGTTTCGTTTCAGCTAAACTTACTGAACTTTGATGATCACTGCTTATAAGTCTAATTACTGTGCTTAGAGGCCACTGTCGCCGTCACGCTTTGATAACTACACGAATGACCATGTTCTGCGCTGCAGCTCATTGTACGTGAGCATTGACCTGTCACTAGTTAAGAAGGCCATGCGCCGACCATATATCCGCGAAGAAGCTTCCTTGAAGTTTGTAACTTGTACAGATTAAGTTATATAAATCTGTCCAAATATACGTTGTTGTTGTCTTGGTGTCTCGTTGGTGAATTAATTTGTTTCCACAACATGAATAATGTCAATGATAGATATCCAGTATCAAAAGATCATCAATAGGTCCCTATAACATAATTAATGTCAATGATAGTTTTAGCTAGTTAATATTTGATAATATATGTAATGTTCCATCATAGGTCAATGTCAATGGAACAAATTAACAGTGTAATACATGATAATCATTCACCAATCATTCCATGAATTTTCAATGAATCTTTCATGCAACATTCAACATCCCATATGTACATGATTTTTCAAATGAATACCCTTTGTGGACATCCCTATGTCTAGGCTAATTTCAGTATGAAATACATTTCATGACAAATACTGTTGCTAATGTACCTTCATGAATTTCAATGAATACATCTCCATGCAATATATGATAACATTCAATCATACTCATGCACTATAAATGAACCATTTATCAACCTCTGACTATGACATTTAATGACAATTTTGATAACATTCTACATTATATTATTTAGTTTCAAATGAATATATTATGAACCATGCAATATTTAATCTATCATATGTCAATGAATTTCAATGAATAACTATGAACACATGCATCCGTCAATGACTTTCAAATGAATCCATATGAACACATGCACACTCAACATTTACACAAATTTACAAATGAATAAATATCCAAGCTAACTTATGTCCATGATATTTTCCAATATGAATGATATCTTATGACAATGATGTTAATAATGTATTTTATGCATTTTAATAATTAGTTCATGACAACCTCTATCTATGATATTTCATGACAATGATGATAATATTCATATTCAGTTCATTTTTAATCGACAAATCCAAAGTTATCAGATTTTCCCGTCGAAATTGTACTATGTGTTTTGATCTTACTCTTGCAAAAGAACTTAGGTGTATCCCATCCCTATGGAACAAACATCGGCTAGTGTCATAACCTATGACCACATGAGAACATGTAACATCATGAGTTTATCCCAACCCTCTGGACCCAAAAGACTTCAATCCATCCCTATGGAACAAGAAATGGACAACGTTGTGTCTTATGACAAGAAAGAAGGTCGTACTACCATATGTAGCAAATAGGGCGACATTATTACAGTCCATCCCAAGAGACAACACTCTCATCTCCCTCATGAGTTAGATTTATCCCAACCCTCTGGACAAAAATAAGTAAGAGTAGTCCCTTGACCATATGTAGTAGATAGGGTGACACTATTACAACCCACCCCAAGAGACAACCATCTCATTTCCCCCATGAGCTACATTTATCCCCTGGACAAACATAGGTAAGAGTTGTCCCCTGACACATGTCAACATGTAACATATTGGGCGGCATTATTACAGCTCACTACAGTGTCATCTCACACCAGAAGATGTGGAATGCCACTGCATTACAATAGGAAGAAGAAGAAGATAATACCCCTGTATCATCCCGAAAAGAGTCTTCCCTGTAACCATAATTCTCTGCAGAGTTCAACAGTCAACGTTATTGTATGATCAAACACAAGTTTTATGTGGCCTAATCCACCAGGTAAGTTTCATTCATTTGAATCAATTTTTAAGCAAAATTTAAACGTTTAAGGAACTCTCAGTCAAACTTCAAAGAATTTTAGTATATTGCAAAAAGTTGCTTATGATCTCAACAAAAATATATATGTTAATTTACTCTTCAGCCCTGCTGAGTTATAACGTACTTCCTCAAGTTAAAGAAACATATCAAAAATATATTTAACTCTTCAGTCCTACTGATTTCAAAATAACAAATGAACGTAAATGCAGCTATCTGCACTGTAATGGAGTTACAGAGTAATCAGTTCATGCTATTTTTAGTGATCAGAAAGTCATTCCCCAATAGTTCAGAGTTGTTGTCTTACTACCATCAGTTACTCCCATTGCGCTGTGTAGCCTGCTGAAAATCAATTACACTTCCTCAAGCTAGATATGTGAATCATCATACATAATGATAATCATAGGTCCAACTATGCCTAGTATCCCTCTAGATAAGGCAATAAGTACATGATAAAAAATAATAATCACATTTTTAAGATCAACTGTGCCCAGTTCAAATCAAAAATACTAATCATTTTGTCAAAAAGAAATGTTTGAAGATCATATCAAAAAAATATATATATCAGTTCAACTCATAGCATTAGATCTGATCATCTTGCTCTTGTAAAGTTAACATAATATATTTATCAAAAAAATTGTGAAATCCCTATCATTATTTTAGCTGACCTCCCAACGAACAGTCGCTTTTGTAAAATAATTTAGTTCATTCAATACTCTAGGCATTTCTGTTGCCTCACCAGGTATCTTCTCCACTTGATAAGTAGTAGAAAGCAAATCATGTCTCGCTCAGAAAACAATAGGAAAAAATAGGAAGAATCTTGCAGATCACTCGATCAGAATGAAAAAGATCTTCACGTCAGACATTACTTAAAATCTCCCAACGTTCAACTAATGTTTTTGCTTAGCGGAATATTTTTTAACTTCCACAAAAGTACCTATACGTTCAATCCCACAATTGAAGCTAATCCACGATCCATCCTGTACATGGGGTCAGAAAATCATTATTACCAACAGTTATTTCTCTTCATTGTATAATAACTCAGTTACTCCAATTTCACTGCAGATTTATCACCCTGGAACATATGGATCAGAAAGTAATTTAAATCAAATTGTAGTTTACAAGTATCAACTTTCTGTTTAGGTTTTTCATCCATATGAATCACAATCAAGAACATTATTTATTTTATTTTTAAACAAATAATATTTTTTTTAATAATATATATCACATTATTAAGTAATATGAACATATACCATAAATTTTTTACTGAAAAAGAAAAAATGTTTTAAAAAGTTAATTTAAATGTCTTATTTCATAATGTTACATCAATTTATATGTATTGTAATACACATAATAACATAGAATAGATACTTTAGATGTCTTAACTAAGTTAGTTCATGCTTCTAAGTATCATAGTTATCCAGTTATGCATTTATTAGCACAAAAACATAAAACATGGACTTTACCAAGTTCCAGTCAATGATGAAATGCTTCCGCCGAACACCGTCAACCACCACGAAGATTAGCGACATTTTGAGACAAATCGTTCATGTTAATCATGTTATGTCTAATTACGCTTCACGCGTCAGTGAATTATCTGTAACTACTGCTTCATACTCGCCAAATAAATTTGTGTTATCGCTTCACGCGTGTCGCCGTCGACACCCGATAAGACATTGACTCCCGGCTTGTGCCTTAGATCTCTTATCGTCCTTACCGTATACTCGCGAAAAGTTTACGCTCGTCGAATAGAATTGCTCTATCGACCTTACGCAGCCGTCTTTTCTCCCACTCAAGAGGTACAGGTTCAATGAATTACCTATATTCATGGTAGAATAGATTTTTAGCCTGCGAGAATTTAATAGACTCAATACGGTAATGCAAAATCAATGTGCTATTTTAAGCGTTTTTAGATTTTTCACACCCAATGAATAATGATTTTTGTACTAAGAAAAGTTAATGCAAATCCAATGGTGTGTTCTAAATTGAAGTAAATAACATCTATGGTTATTTGCCATTAATCCGCTTTAATAATGTCAATTCTTACATATGCAAGATCTTCCACTTCCAAAAATATAACATCTACAAAGTCTTAGCGAAAGTGCTATAGTATTACTTCATACAAACATAACATTTCAGTCGTTAGTGTGACGAAATTTAGTTCTTTTCAGTAGCTAAACAGTTTAAACTCAAACCATCGAGTAACACCTGCTTTACGTCTCACCCCGTAATATGTAGGCATACTAAGAATTAACTTAGATAAATAGAAAAGTCAATGGAAAATAAATGAAATTGTTATTTGTTAGTATGACATCCAGTCACCACAGGTGGACTTTTTTCGCTCTATGTCACGGTAGAATAACAATTTACATTAGTACATGGCACCATTTTCCAGTAAAGTATCCACTTCCTTTGCTTAATCCGCCAGAAATGCTCCATAGCATTCGGTAAGCAACAAGTATCAATTTACTCTACTATAGCAATGCTACTACGGTGTCAATACCATCAACAACATGTCTGTAATCAAACAGTATTTAGTAACTTAATTACTGGCATAACTTACTGTACAACGCGTTAAACTTGGCGCTAGTTTAGTAAGGAACATAAACATTTCTTATGACTAAACCTCGCAAACCCTGTCGATTAGCTTTAGAACTGTCGACTTGCGCTATTGTTAATATTTGCTTCATATTAACGCAATGGTTAGGCATGGCGCAATCGTTATTTATTAGTGGTGCAGAAACAAAGAAATTTCTTGTCGAATGAGCCGAAGCACTCAGACGTCTACAGTTTTGTCGATCCTTCCGCAGTGTTCTTTGCTGTGATTGGTCAATTCTTTTGCATAAATTAGTACTACCAATTATTGAATCCACCCTCCGCGCTTGCTGTCGCGTAAATGGTCCAGTACCAATTTCTCTCAAATGTAATACTTTAGGTTTTATTTTTGTTTTATTCACTAATAATTCATTAGTGTGTCGATTTTGATCAGAAATAATCGGATCGAAAGGCAAAGGTTGCGAAATACCTTTCCTTCGTTCAGTTCTAGTTAATCGTGGTGCAATATCATCACAAATGATTTTAGAATCCACTAATCTAACTTTATCACGGTTAACAACTTTACGATCGTTATTAGGGCCTACTACAGTTACCACTGAACCCCGTGATCTAACGACTATGTATCCTGGATCGTATTTCCTCTCCAAAGGTCCACAATCATTTATAAACAAAACAACTTTATCACCAGGAGTTAATTTTACTGCATTCGCCTTTTTCCTCAGATGAGCAACATTATAATTTTGACTTTCTTTACGATTTTGAACAGCTTTAGCTAAAGCTATAGACAAATCATCTACATGATAGGCTAAGTTCGAATCAATCGTCCCCGTCGATCGATACAGTAAAGAACTATGCTTCGTACCTGGATGTCTACCATAGGTTAGAAAGAAAGGAGAATAGCCAGTGCTATCAGAAGGTACAGTACGATACACATATATCACATCAGGCAAATAGGTTTCCCATAGACGAGCATGAGCATTAATTAATTTCCTCAAAATGCTTTTTATAGTCCTATGGTATCGTTCTACCATACCATTTGACTGTGGATGATAAGGTGTTGTATGTCTCACCTCTACACCTAATTCTTTAAAATGATTCATAATCAATTTGTTTTTAAGCTCTAACCGATTATCTGAAATAAACATACAAGGAATTGCATGGTGAGGAATATAATCATTAAATATATAATCATGAATTCCCTTCGATGATTTATCTGGCAATTTTTATATTCAACCCAACCACTACAGTGATCTATAATAGACAATAAATATCTATTACCACTAGTACTAACTGGAAAAGATAAAGAAAGATCCGCAGCAATCACAATACCAGGTGCACTAGGCAACGGCATCGATTGTGGGTATGCACGTGTGCGCTTACTACAATTAACCACACAATTTGGACAATTGGTAATTACTCTATGGACATCTCCAGCTATACCAGGCCAACGAAAATGTTCCTGTAGTCGTTTTAATGTTTTAGACATAGCCATATGACTTACCTCAGTATGAGCTATCTTTATCACAGAATTCCTGTATTTTTTTGGTAACACTAATCTAGGATACGTATCTTTCTTAGCAGGAGCTATCATTGAATAAAGAAGATTATCCATTACTAAATAATTCTTTTCTTCATTCTCACCTAACGTATACTCTTTCATCTTCTTCTGTTCATTAATTACATCATTATATGACAGTTCATAGTGTTCAAAAGGAATTACCTGTTCTGCTAAAAGTGAATCAAAAGCAAACATTTCTACTCGTTCCTTTGCTTCAGTATTAGGTCTCAATCTAGACAACATATCAGCCCAGACATTATCTACACCTTTCATATAAACAATTGGTGCTGAAAATTCTGCTAATAATACTGCCCATCGTTGTATACGTGTAGTACAAATTTCTTTGGTGAAAAAACATTTCAATGGAGCATGATATGTATAGATAGTAAATTCTGCACCATATAAGTAAGGTCTTAATTTTACTAGAGCATAAATAATAGCAAATGCTTCTTTCTCTATAGTAGGATAATTACGTTGAGCAGGAGAAAATCTAGTACTGATTAGATGCACTGGCCTGTCTATTCCATTCTCATCCTCCTGCACCAATACAGCACCTAAACTGTACTCAGAAGCATCTGTATACAGTTTATAAGGTTTAAAAGGATCAGGAAATTTCAACAGTACACAATCTAATAATAGTGTCTTCAACTCATTCCATGCAATTTCACATTCCATAGTCCATTCAAAACTACATTTATTACTAGTTAAATAGGTTATAGGAGCGACAACATCAGCATAATTAGGAATTAATTGTCTATAGTATCCTGCCGATCCTAATAATCGTCTTACTTCTTTTTTACTTTTCGGTGAAGCCATATCTCTTATTGCAGTAATTTTTTCAGGATCCGGTTTCAGTCCTGCTGAACATACAACGTAACCTAAGAGTTTTACTTCCTTCACACCAAATTCACATTTAGATTCTTTAACCTAAGAGTTTTACTTCAGTAACCTAAGAGTTTTACTTCAGTAACTCCAAATTCATATTTAGATTCTTTAATAGTCATATTGTTACTTTCCAAGATAGTCAATATACTAGTCACATCTTTCTCATGACTCTCCTCATCTGGTGAATAAATAATAATATCATCTAAATAAATTAGACAACATTTACCTAAATGTTCCGCAAAATTACATTCATCATTCTTTGGAATACTGCAGGTGCATTCGTTAATCCAAATTACATACGCTTAAATTGAAACAATCCCATGTGTGTGTTTATAGCTGTTTTAGGTCTGCTATCTTCATCTACCATTAGCTGCCAATACCTGGATTTAAGGTCAATGGTGGTAAACATTTTAGCACCATGCAATTGATCAAAAATGTCCTGTATCCTGGGTAAAGGATAAGCATCTTAATTGTCACTGCATTTAATTTACGGTAGTCACCACAAAGACGTATAGTACCATCCTTCTTAGGCACTAAAGTAACTGGTCAAGCCCAAGGACTACAACTAGTTTCAATTATATCATCATCTAACATCTTATTTAATTCTTTTTCCACTATATGTCTTTTACTTAAAGGTATCCTATAAGGTCTTTGATTTAGTGGATATGCATTGCCTGTGTCTATATGCATCTCAACTACCTTAATAGCTTTAAGTTTCTCATTAGAATCAGGAAATAACAAGGGAAAATGCTTTTTCCAATAGTCTACTTCTAGAACTATTCCTGCCATTTTTCTATCAATTAATTCTAAACTACTCCATGGATGTACAATATCACATAAGGAAACAAATTTATTTCTGGAACAAATCTCAGCATTACACATTTCCATTATATCTGTCCCAATTAATAATTCAAAAGCTAATGATTCAACTACAAAGAAAGGACATAACTTATCATAAATAGAAATGTAAGCTACACCTAAAGTTGGAATTAAATGACCTGAGATTGATCTCAGTCTACTACCATGATACAATTGCCTATGTGCTATTCCAATATCTACTAAATTTCTAAATGGATTTACATGTATTAAACTTTTAGCCGCACCTGAGTCTACCAGACCAGTTAATTTTACTTGAACAAAATCAATATCAATACTCGGACGAGTATCAAGTGCGCTATTTAGTTTCCCGAAGCAGTAGAGCTAATGTTACTATGCAGTAATTTCAAATGTGGACAATTTCTCATCAAATGCAATTCATTACATACATAACAAGTTAAACCACTGGGTGGAGTTAAACCACCCCGCCCAGCCTCGCCGTGAATATGGCCTATGCTGCCGACATGGCGTAAAGCAACCACCAATCAACCCCGCCCAGCACCCTGCGGCCATTGGTGATACACCTGCCCTTTCTTAGCTGTCGACGACTGCGCCTGCGCAGACGGCGTCGCTTTCT
>CM059189.1:11698774-11916985 GCA_030323885.1 Branchipolynoe longqiensis
AAACGTTATACATCTATAAGCAGCGGAAAATACACTTTGCTTCTTATTTTAATATTGATTATTGCTATTTGATCGGTTCTTGAATGTTCATGTTCTATATACTGCTGCTCCTTGTGCTGCGGAGCTGTGCTGCGGAGCTGTGCTGCGGTCCTGCGCTGGCCTATATAAGCAGCTGCTGGGCGTTTGACTCGTCCCACTCTTCATAATTTTCCTTTTACGGTACGGGGTTTCCGAGCCATTGGTCGATATGCTGATATATAAAGTTGCCAATCCATTACTATCTTGTTTCTTCCTTTGTCATTTGTAGCCGGAACCTATATATATATATATATGTATTATATATATATATGTGCAAAACTTCAATATAATGCATGGCATACAATTTTGTCTGATATTGATAAACTGACGCTATATATACTTAATGTATACTAAATATAACTTCCAACAACATGCACCTAAGAAACATAAATCCTCAAACAGATTGTCCTGTTTCAGAGCGCTTTGGGGTGAAGGTCACTATGTTATGGGTGTTTACATTGTAGTGCGATCCCTGTTTATCTACATGGCTATGTGAGGCGCGTCGACGCGCCTTGTTTCATTTGGTGTTGATAGGAAGTTTATTGGGCATGTTGATCTGAAGCTGAGACCATGCCGTGGTCTGTTGTCAAATGTATTGATTCCAGTTGGTGATATATCAATGTTCGCCATTTGCACAGTGGGCATGTATCTGTGCTGGTATCACCAACATCAGACCAACATGGTCTGCCCATTCACCATTTTGACCTGAGCATGGTGTTGGTCTGCCCATTCACCATGTTGACATGAGCATGGTGTGGGTCTGCCCATTCACCATGTCGACATGAGCATGGTGTTGGTCTGCCCATTCACCATGTCGACATGAGCATGGTGTTGGTCTGCCAATTCACCATGTCTACATGAGCATGGTGTTGGTCTGCCCATTCACCATTTCGACCTGAGCATGGTGTTGGTCTGTCCATTCACCATTTCGACCTGAGCATGGTGTTGGTCTGCCCATTCATCATGTCGACATGAGCATGATGTTGGTCTGCCCATTCACCATGTCGACATGAGCATGATGGGTTGGTCTGCCCATTCGCCATGTCGACATGAGCATGATGTTGGTCTGCCCATTCGCCATGTCGACATGAGCATGGTGTTGGTCTGCCAATTCACCATGTCGACATGATCATGGTGTTGGTCTGCCCATTCACCATGTCGACATGAGCATGGTGTTGGTCGGCCAATTCACCATGTCGACATGAGCATGGTGTTGGTCTGCCCATTTACCATGTCGACATGAGCATGGTGTTGGTCTGCCAATTCACCATGTCAACATGAGCATGATGTTGGTCTGCCCATTCACCATTTCGACCTGAGCATGGTGTTGGTCTGTCCATTCACCATTTCGACCTGAGCATGGTGTTGGTCTGCCCATTCATCATGTCGACATGAGCATGATGTTGGTCTGCCCATTCACCATGTCGACATGAGCATGATGTTGGTCTGCCCATTCGCCATGTCGACATGAGCATGATGTTGGTCTGCCCATTCGCCATGTCGACATGAGCATGGTGTTGGTCTGCCCATTCGCCATGTCGACATGAGCATGGTGTTGGTCTGCCAATTCACCATGTCGACATGAGCATGGTGTTGGTCTGCCAATTCACCATGTCGACATGAGCATGATGTTGGTCTGCCCATTTACCATTTCGACCTGAGCATGGTGTTGGTCTGCCCATTCACCATTTCGACCTGGGCATGGTGTTGGTCTGCCCATTCATCATGTTGACCTGAGCATGGTGTTGATCTGCCCCTTCACCATGTCGACCTGAGCATGGTGTTGATCTGCCCATTCACCATGTCGACCTGTGTAGGCTACAGCTAAGGTGGGTAGCAGATAACCCGTCTCTTCTTTTTGTTTGTCTTCTTCTTTTTCTCGTAGTTTTTGTATTACTGATCTATTAAGAAATTTTCCAGAGTAGGCATACAATATATTTAATATATTTAATATATGACATCGCGATATAAATATAAATATAATATGGATAATTATTCAGGATATTAAGCAGTTATCACACTTTCAAACTGATATCAGACTGTCTAATATGAAATCACCGTTGGTATGGCTGATTATCTATTAGTGACACTATTTATGTATTTAATATATAATTATATATATAATGTATATTATTTATATATATTATACCTATTTTATATTAAGGAAAGTAAATAGAATATATATTCAATATTACATATATTAGAAGTATATTCTAGTCAATATATATTTTTATGTTATATATAATACATAATATACATATCAATTATCATATATATCCTATATATCCATATATTTGATATATCTATATATTACATATATTATATATATTTGATATATTATATATATTATCTATGTACCATATCTATCGTATTTATTATATATCTTATATATTACATAACCCCATCTACAAAGCCTATGATGTCTTTGAATTCACAAGCAGATGCAAGGAACAGATTGGGAAAATGTAATGGACTCTAGGGCCCCAAATCAGAAATAGGAACATGTTTTAGATAGGATTCAAGAATTAATGGATAAAATGTGTCCAATTAAGACAATCAAGATAAGGGACAACCAGGACCCATGGATAGGTGAGGAAATAATAGATAGTATCAAATTGAAGAGGAAATTTGGAGAGAAGGCTAGAATCACAAATAAGATAAATGACATCAACAACTACAAAACTGCTAAAAGAAAAACCCTAAGGCTAGTCAGCCAGGCAAAGAATACTTACATTGAAGAACAAGATAATAAATCGGGTAATGACTCCAAGAAGTTCTGGAAAATTGTAGAGATCGCATTACCGGGAGATAAGGAGAAAAGAAAAATAGTGCTCTGTGGCGGAGTGATTAGAGTGTCTGACTTTTTTCTAGGTCAGACTCCTAATCTGAGGGTCGGCGGTTCGATTACCCGTGCCCCCAGCTCTGCCAATTTGGATTTCCACCGCTGTGTATAACTTACAGCGTCATCAAAGGCCGGTAGCTCTCATACCATGTCTATGTGGTGTGGGAGGTTAAAAATCCCTTGGGTCGGTAAAAGTGTAGGCTCGGGCTTTCTATCGACCAGCAGTGGAATGAGGAAGACCAGTCGTCTAAGACTGAAATTTCCCCTGCTTAAACAACTAATGGACCACAAAAAAAAAAAAGATGGAGAAGCGAACACCATATCAAATGAGAGAGCACCAGATAGACTAAATAACCACTTCACAGGGATAGAAGCAAAGTTCGCAGAACAATTCAGAGGAAGCTGGGAATACACAGGCGATGCAGTTGAAAATAGTACAGAGACAGCAAGAGTAAGAGAGAATGAAGTGATTAGACTAGTTCAGAGAATAGATCTAGGAAAGTCATCAGGAATACAGAACCGACAAGCCAGAATAATTAAAGATGCTATGCTAGCCATACCAAATTGTAAAGTATTCTGATAATCGGCAGAGGGGGAAAATGGAAATCCTCTATTATTATTCTGTGTGACCCGCCAAGAGTGTGTGTATATGTATGTTGTGTGTATATATATGGCTTGGCCCATGCTTGAGGGCAGGTAATTATAGAATTATGGCTGATTGGCAGGTTTGGGTGAGTGCACTCAGGGCATGGCTCTGTGCTGAGTTAAAGGTCAATGCACACAGGGGTCAGGGTATATTTTTTACTAAGAGGGACAACTTTCGGCTGCTTTAACCTTACCACAGAGCGGGGGGGCATAGAAATACACTACACAACTTTTTCTCTACTCTTTTTCTACTTACAGACAAATCTATACTTGATTTTCAATTCTGCTAACCTTTTTCTACCACCGTATACAATAACACATTGAATATGTCACTCACACGTTCGATAGAGGATTCTTTACGTGGTGACTTTACTCACTGGTTTAAAGGTGAGTGTACCTTGGGCAACTTTTCGAGTGAAACACAGGAGGGAGAAGCATGGGTTTATGGCTTGAAAGTTAGGTACTCTTAGGGAAGAGGTTAGAGCAGATTAGGGACAGGACAAACACGAGAGAGCAGAGGGAAGAGCGCAGAGAGGCACAAGAATTATTCCAGGTGGAGGAGAGACAGAGGGAGATGCATTGTCGGTCATTGAAACAATATGGGAAATCTGTACCCTTATTAGGTGGGTCGGATAGTGGTGCTCTACACAATTGGATGGATTTGATCGAGTGAATTGGTACTTTCTGGGGTTTCTGACCTTGACATTATTCGGTTTGTTTTGTCTAATGCGACAGGTACTTTGCATGAGGTACTTTTCACTGCCTTTCAGCATGAAAACGCAAAATCCTGGAAGCAAATTAAAGAAGTTATTGCTTGTACTCTATTGACTGCTGATGAACATTCACATTTGAAGGGAATTGTTCTATCTATGAAACAGGAAGAGGGTGAGACAGTAGCAGCATACTGTCAGCGCTTTAAGACAGCAGCAGCTAAGGGCTGGGATTTGACGAATGCAGTATTGGGCACTGTAATATATGTGAATATGGTATTGCCGGTGGGTTGGTTAGTATCACGGTATGAGACTTACTGGGCATAGTGACGTCATTGTAGTCAACTTGGTAAAGCCCAAATCTATTAATAAAGCAGTTGTGAATCAGTCCTTGTGGTGTTGAGATGTCTTGTTCTTTACATGGTGTCAGATACAAACGGACCCGACAGGTATGGCACTCACAGGCTTGAAACCACCAAGTCCCTTGAGTCTAGAGGGGAATTTAGCACTAAACTGGCATTCATGGCTACAATCCTACCAAATATATTTAGTAGCTTCAGGAGCAGCAACCAAAACAGACAAGATACAAAGCTGTGTTCTTCTGCACATTGCGGGCATTGAGGCCCAGAAGTTGTACCAAACATTCAAGGTGGAAAGTGAAAATAAGGACAAGATACAACCGCTGATTGACATATTTGAACAATATTGCTCTGGACACACAAACATCACCGTCGTGCGATACAAGTTCAACTCATACAATCAAACAACTGAAAGAATCGATGCGTACATTCGTGAGTTGGAACATCGGATTGCATTGTGTGATTATGAACAGTTAGAAGATTCTATGTTGTGTGTGGTGTCCGAGACAACAATCTAAGAGACAGGCTTCTTCAAACACCAAACTTAAAATTGGAGCAATGCAAAGACATGTGTAGACTGAGTGAAAATTGCCACGCTCAACTAAGCAGCAACGCCGAAGTAACCACTGAGTGGGTAGAAGCACTCAGCACACGCAGCAGCGCAAGTCAGGCTCGCCGCAGGCCACTGCAACCACATGCGCGCACGTGGTCGGATCGGCGCAGACAGTTCAGCTCACCGCGCTCCATCTGCACTCGTTGTGAGTACACTCATGCACCCAACCAATGTCCTGCAAAAGACAAATAATGTCTTTTTGCAAATGCATAGGGCATTTCCAGAAAGTTTGTCGATCTCATAAAAACAGCCCAATGGTAGTTAATGCAATTGAAATTCAAGACGCAGAGGAAGAGCTAGAAGACCTAGAGCTTGACGAAGATCAACTATTCATCGATGAGCTATCAACTACCAGTAATGCCAAACGTGGACTGTGGTATTATACTAAAATGTTGCAAAATGAACCCATGAAGTTTAAATTAGACACTGGTTCACAGGTGAACATCATACCAATTAGCATCTACCGTAAGCTGCACAACATCATATTGCAACCGACAAAATGCTGCCTGATTACATACTCAGGGCAGCGTATTCTACCAGAAGGAGAAATTCACATCATCGTGGGAGGATTCCTGATGTGTTTCCAAGTCACGGCGGACGGGAACCCAATCTTGGGCCAGGATGCCTGCGTGCAGCTGCAGCTGATAAAGCAAGTCAACCAAGTTGAGATGAGACGAACCAAGAACAAGCGTGAGGGCAGCAGACGCGCAACTGCCACGAGAGACAAACAACTCGTGATGAATGATGATGATGAATGCGTGTCAAGAGAGGCAAAAATCATGGTAAATAAATATAGTGACATATTTGAAGGGTTAGGAAATATCAAAACTAATGCTAATATATTCATTGACAAAAATGTAAGACCTTCCGTCGACCCACCACACTGCATTCCACATGCTGTTTCATTAAAAGTAAAAGATGACATTGACAAAATGTTGAGTCTAGGGGTAATAGTGCCACAGGTTGAACCTACACCATGGGTTAGCTCAATAACCATATTGAAAAAGCTGAATAAACTTTGAGTCTGCCTTGACCCAATAAAATTAAACAAAGCGATTTTACGTACACCTTATCCAACAAGAACTATTGAAGAAGTAATTGCAAAGAAAGCTCATGCGAAATATTTGTCGGTCCTAGATGCCAACAGCGGTTATTGGCAGATTGAATTAAACAAAAAGAGTTCAGAGCTATGCACCTTTAACACCCCATGGGGTAGGTTCCGCTATACCTGTCTCCTATTTGGGATTAAAACAGCGCATGATATTTTCATTAATGAAATGAATGATATTTTGAGTGACTTAGAAGGTGTGAATGTCATTACTGACGATATTCTAGTTTATGGAGCAACAATCGCTGAACATAACAAGAACCTAGAACAAGTGTTCATTAGGGCAAGAGAGGCAAATTTTAAACTAAATCCGAAAAAATCTAAAATTTGTCAAACGAGTGTAAAATATGTTGGTCACGTGTTAACCCAAAATGGTTTAAAACCAAGCCCAGAATGCATACAAGCCATAACAGAAATGCCTCAACCCACTGATAAAGTCGGTATTCAGTGCTTCCTGGGCATGGTGGGGTATGTCAGGAAATTTATTACTAAATTTTCCAAAGTAACTAAACCTCTAAGAAATGTGCTAGGTAAAGACACAGCGTGGCATTGGCAACACGAGCAGCAGCTCGCATTTGACCTACTTAAACAGTTGTTAATTATGGCACCAGTTTTACAATATTATGATGTTAATGAAAGTGTTACAATCCAAGTGGATGCCTCGAAATCTGGCCTGGGTGCCACTTTATTTCAAAAAGGTAAACCAGTTGCAATGGCTTCTAAAGCGCTAGACAATATGCAGTCCAATTATGCTGTCATTGAGAAAGAGCTACTTGCAATTTGTTTTGGTTGTGTAAAGTTTCACGAGTACATATATGGTAAACAAATAACTGTCGAAACGGACCATAAACCATTGGTTAACATCATGTCGAAACCATTATATACGCTGTCTGCACACATACAGAATGAAATGCCGACTGATCCCACACTCCAAGAGGTAACACGATTGGTGCAGGCAGGATGGCCGCCAAACAATAAAAACATTCCTTTAAATGCAAAACATTTCTTCAAATTCAAAGATGAAATAACCATTGATAATGATATATTATTTAGAGGTAGTCAAATGATTGTACCACAAGCCTTACAAAATGAAATGTTGCAGCTCATACATGAAACACATTGGGAATCATAAAATGCAAACAGCTAGCAAGAGACCATGTGTTCTGGCCGGGAATGAATTCACAAATAGAGGATAAGGTAGGGTGCTGCACCATCTGTCAGCAACACAGAAACACACCACACACAGAACCGCTATTATCACACGACATTCATTCCTTTCAACAAAGTAGGTACCGATTTATTCCAAATTGATAACAAAACCTACATTATCGTCATCGATTATTTATCAAAATTTCCTGAAGTCAGAGAATTAAAAAGAACTACTAGCAAAGATGTCATGAGAGCACTAAATGAAATTTTTGGGACACATGACATCCCAAAGACGCTTGTCTCTGATAATGGACCGCAATTCGCGTGCAATGAGTTTAGCGAATTTGCCATGAAACATGGATTTACACACGTGTTTTCCAGCCCACACTACCCAAAAGGTAACGGGCAAGCGGAAAGATATGTTCAAACCGTAAAGAAATTTATGAAAAAAGCCAATACTCACAACATAGATTATAATTTATCGTTGCTAAATTACAGAAACACGCCATTACTGCCTATGGATGCCTCCCCAGCACAGTTGCTAATGAGCCGCAGGCTAAATTAGAAATTGCCAACTATCGAACGGAAATTAGAACCAATGATTCAAAAGTAAAAAACAACACAAATAATTAAAAGTCAGGAAACACAACAAAAGTACTACAACAAACAAGTAGACAAACCACTGAGGCAATTGCAAGTTGCCGATAACGTGAAGTATAAAACACACGAAGGAAAATGGGCAAATGGCATCATTACAAAAACCAACAATCCAGGGCCACAAGATTATGAAGTAGTTAACAGGACCGGAAAAAGGTTGAAGCGCAACCGCATTCACATATTCAAAATCCCGCACTTAGAACAAGTAAACCGCAAACTAGAACGCACCACAGCATCAAAACACTTAGCAAGTAAAGGAAAACAATCAGCTGCAAGCACATGCACAACTAGACACGGCCGAGTGTCATGTAGACCACAACGGCTTGGGATAGCACCGACTTAAAACAGCAATTAGCGGGAGCCCGATATAGGCTCGGCAGCGCACACATCGCAGTGCACCTGGCATGCCTTGGCAGGCAATAACACCACATGCACTTAGTGAACAGAGCCAACACAAACACGCCCTTAGATTAGCAGCGCACAAACAAATTTAAACACATTGTTGAAAACACACATTACAATATGTGTATACTAACCACACGAAGCGAATCTTTCATAGTTAAGTTACCAACATAGACTATAAGTATTGCTATATTGATATAAAGGTTACATATAAATTGATGTGATAATTAAATTGTACTAATTTGATATCTTACGACATCACACATGACATGTAGATAAATGATAGAAGCATATTCAGCAAGCAATGTATTGTCAAAATCGCATCAAATGTCCCATTGACAATAATGAACTGTAATAAATTGTGTTAGTTAAGATGTTTGATGATTCAATATATATATAACTATTAAAAAAATAGAAGCGCGGAGGCAGTGTTGGAGACAATTTGTTTCTAGCATCACCATGCACACGCCGTTGGGCAAAGTATGGACAATGATCAGAAGAATCAAACGAAGGGGAGGTGATTCTTCTGTAGTCCAGCACTTGAAACACAATGGCACCATTCTCACATCACTCGACGAAATAAGTGAAGAATTGGCTCGCACCTTTGCTGGAAACTCGTCTTTGGCAAACTGCCTCCCGGGCTTTCGGGTGGTCAAGGAACGCCAAGAGCAAAAGCTCTTGGACTTTTCTTCCGATGGCGAGGAGCACTACAACTCCCCATTCAGTATGGATGAGTTGAGGTGTTCTTTGGAAAGCTCGCATGACACAGCAGTTGGACCTGATGGAATTCATTATCAATTTTTAAACATCTCCCTGAACATGGACTGAGACTGTTGCTTCAACTCTTCAACAACATCTGGGAGTCGGGTGTCGTCCCCGCCTCTTGGCGGGAGGCGACAGTAATACCGATTCCCAAACCTGGTAAAGACCAGAGTGAAGCCCACAACTATCGTCCCATAGCCCTTACAAGCTGCATCTGTAAAACCATGGAGCGCATGGTAAACAACCGCCTCGTCTGGCTACTGGAGTCAGGACACCACCTGTCCAACCTTCAATGTGGCTTCAGACGGGGCCGCAGCACCCTCGACCATTTGGTGTGCATGGAGACCTTCATAAGAGATGCTTTCCTTAAGAAGGAGCATGTTGTGGCTGTCTTTTTCGACCTCGAAAAAGCCTATGACACAACGTGGCAGCATGGCATCATGGAGGATCTTCATGCGATTGGCCTTCGTGGCCACTTGCCAATTTTCATCAGGAACTTTCTAGCCTTCAGGCATTTCCGCGTCCGTGTCAAGACTACCTATTCCCGCCTACACTCACAGGAACTAGGAGTACCTCAAGGCAGCATACTGGCCGTGACCCTTTTCGGGGTCAAGGTCAATGGTATTGCTGCTGCTGTAAAGCAGGGGGTCTCCTGTAGTCTTTTCGTGGACGACTTTGTTTTATATTACAGCGGTGCTAACATGAATGTCATAGAGAGACAGCTACAACCAAGCATAAATGGGATCCATCGATGGTCAGTTCTGAACGGTTTCAAATTTTCCAAGACCAAAACAGTCTGCATGCACTTCTGCCTGCTGCGTAGAATACATGCGGAACCGGAGCTGACCCTGGATGGGGATCCCATTAAAGTCGTTGAGAAAACCAAATTTCTGGGCCTCATTCTCGACGCAAAACTGTCTTTTGTGCCACATATAAAGTACCTGAAAACAAGATGCCTGAAAGCGCTGGATATTCTGAGGGTGCTGTCCAGCTCAGAGTGGGGAGCGGACAGAGATGTTCTGCTCTCCGTGTACAGAACCTTGGTTCGTTCACGAGTGGATTACGGCAGCATAGTATATGGTTCCGCAAGGAAATCATATATTGGGCTGCTAGACACGATCCACCACCAGGGACTGCGCCTGGCCCTTGGGGCCTTCCGCACCTCACCAGTTCAGAGCCTTTATGTCGAAGCCAATGAACCATCACTTAATAACAGGAGAATCAAACTGGCCATGCAATATGTAGTCAAGATAAAAACTAATGCATTGAATCCTGCACACAATTGTCTATTCGAGCAACATGACGAATCCAGGTATGAAGCCAGGCCAAATTACATCCGGCCACTGAGGCTCCGAATGAAACCTCATTTGGAGGCCTTGGGCGTGGATTTGGACGTGTTGGAGGATGCCAAAGTCCCAGAACATCCCCCGTGGTCGTTGAGAAAGCCATCGGTTATCCTCCGACTCACGGAACTGAGGAAGTCTGGGACACATCCACTCGAGTACCAAGGACTGCATGCAGAGATTCAAGGCCAGTTTGCAGACCACCTCTCCATATACACTGATGGTTCGAAAGACCAAAGCCGGGTAGCTGCTGCGGCAGTCTGCCGACGGGAAAAATTTGGTGTACGTTTGCCCGATCAGAGCTCGATTTTCACTGCAGAGGCCCGAGCACTCCTTCTCGCTTTGGAGTGTATCGAGGTATCCAACCACACTAACTATGTTATATACAGTGATTCCTTCTCTTGCCTCCTGGCTGTTGCTGGACTGAAAACGAATCACCCTATTCTAGCAACGGTCATTTATAAAATGAACCAACTGACAACAGATGGGTATGATATCCACCTGTGCTGGGTGCCTGGCCATGCTGGCATACAAGGAAACGAACGAGCTGATCGGGCTGCGAAGAAGGCCCTGAACTGTGATCTTGAACCGTGTCTGATCCCTCACTCTGATCTGAAACCACTAATAGCCACCCACATAAAATCCAAATGGCAACATGAGTGGGATGAAAACATTAATAAACTTAAAGAAATTGAACCATCTGTGGGAAAGCCACCACAGACTCATGCGGGAGGTCGGCGGGACCAAGTGGTCCTTAGCCGCTGCCGTGTTGGCCACTCGTGGCTTACACATGCTTTTCTGCTCAAGGGGGAACCTCCCCCTGAATGTATTGGGTGTCAGTCCCCACTGACACTCAAACACATTTTACTAAGTTGCGTTGATTTTTTGGCCCTGCGCCAACGGTTCTACACTGCAGACAGTATGCATGACCTTTTTACTAAGGTAAAACAGGAAAACATTTTAGCCTTTTTGAGGGCAGCTGGACTGTACCACCTTATATAGTTTACTAAATGGATTCTATTAATTATTAATAAAACTTTTCTTTTTCTATGGGAATTTGTTTCCCTTGACCACAGATATATGATTGTGAGCTTTCTAATTTAATTAGTGTCTATTGGCACATAATTGATTGTCTGCTTTTACATGTAAAAGCGATGGTTTGAACAAAAAACAAACATTTCTCGCCGTGAATATGGCCTATGCTGCCGACACGGCGTAAAGCAACCACCAATCAATCAATCAATCAATTAAAAAAAAAAAAAAGGAGAATATATGTGAATATGGTATCGCCGGTGGGTTGGTTAGTATCGCTGTATGAGACTAACTGACCATAGTGACGTCATTGTAGTCAATATGGTAAAGCCCGAATCTATTAATAAAGCAGTTGTGAATCAGTCCTCGCGGTGTTGAGATGTCTTGTTCTTTACAGGTACTGATACATTCGAGATCCTAGTGTCTAGGTTTCTGGATTCATTATTAGATGACAATACCATGTGGTATGTGGAGACGCATCATCATCATGCTGTCGGTCGTGATGCGACAAAGACTGCTTTCATTACTTGACTGCCGCTCTCCATTTAGCTCTCTGCTGTGAGAGTTGCATCCATGAGTCGGTCTTAATGTCTCTCAGCTTCAGGTTTCTCTTGATGGTATCCTTGAACCGGAGACGAGGGCGCCCTCTCTTTCTGTAACCAGAAGACAGTTGAGAATAGAGGATCTGCTTTGGTAGCCTGTCTGATGACATCCTCATGAGGTGTCCAGTCCACCGGAGATTCTTTTTGATCAGAAGATCTCCCATAGAGGGCAGCCCCGTCCGTTCGAGTATTTCCTTATTTGTCACTTTGTCCTTCCAGGTTATCCTCATGATTGAACGTAGATGTTGCATCATGAAGGCATGCAGCTTTTTCAACTGTCATCTGTACACTGTCCAGGCCTCGGCTCCGTATAGTAGGGTGGATAGCACGATTGCACGGTAGATCTTGCCCCGAATGGACACATGGTGGTAGTTCCAGAGTCTCCTATGTAGTCAGCCGAAAGATGCGCTAGCCTTGGCCATCCTCCTCTGTATTTCAGCATCAATGCGTCCATCACTTGATATAGTGCTTCTGAGGTAGGTGAATTCCGGAACAGAGTTCAGCTTGTTTCTGTCAACCATGATCTCCTCCTCTCGGGTTCTTGTAGAGTTGGGTTGGTACAGCACCTCCGTCTTCTTGATGTTAATCTTCAGGCCGAACTTCTTTGATGCATCGGAGAAAGCGGCCACTATTTTCTGGATCTCTTCAGCAGAGTGGGCAACCAGTGCACTGTCATCTGCGAATAGTAGCTCTCTCACCAGTATCCGAGAAGTCTTGGTCTTCGCTCTGAAGTGTGCGACATTGAATAGATCAGCGCTCTGTCTGGACTGTATATAGATGCCATCCCCCATGTCTCGGAAAGCCTCGTCGAGCATTGCTGATAGGAAGATGGAGAAGAGCGTGGGGGCCAGTACACAACTTTGCTTGACCCCTTTGGTACATTTCATGAAAGCTGCCTGCAAAAGTGTTGAACTGCTGCTGGCTTTTGCAAGTTACCAGCGGCACTCTCTCGGGGAGCAAATAGAGGTTTCACACCGGCAAGAACATGTCAAGACAGGCGCAAAACTATTTGTCCCTGCAGTGGCTGGTCAGGAGATGTTGGGAGTTCCATACATCAACCGCCCTTAATGCTGCCACAGTGACATGATTTTCTGTTAAGGGTTTGCTCCCTTAGCCTTCGGTTCTGTCACGAACCTGTACCACAAGGCAGTGGTTTACAACTCTGCAAGGCAGGGGCGTCAAACTCCCTGAGGTATTGCTATGCCTGCAATACCTGCATACCTAGTATGCAGGTATTGTAGGTATGTGGAGACTAACCGACCCAAAACTCTGGAAGATGCTTTTGCTATGGCAATATTAAGTGACAGGTCTGTAAGTAGACAGCATAGACATGCTAGGGCATGTAATGGAAGATTAACAATTTGTGAGGAGATTCATAGTTTGAATAGTACAGCATTAGATTTTGCTAGTTCATCATCTGCTTCGAAGGGTTCTAAATCGTTTAACACAGATATTCAGGTAATGAAGTCGCTAGAGGGTGAGATGAAGTCTATGAGGAAGTATAGAACTGAGTTGTCACTGGGAGGTGGAATTTCTGAAAATTTGGCAATAAATAGTGTGAACGCTGCAGCGCAGAGTAATGTCCACAGCACATGTGTTGGTTTTCCGCATGTCCGCTTAGAGCAGCGGGTGGGGATAGGGAATGTGGACTTGATTGGTCATGCTTTAGTGGCACAGCACACTGCGACGCATGCACTGTCAACGCAACAGCAGGGGGTCAATGGGAATTGTCCACCCGTTGTGGGGATGCAGGCGCTACCAGTTATTACTCCTCATGCGCATCGGCAGGTTCAGAAAAATAATGTCTATGGACAGGGAAGACATAGGACAGTGTGATATAGGCGTATAGCTGTGTGGCTAATATATGTTAACGAGATGCAGAGTTTGAGACAAAGGAATATGCTAATGAGATGACGTCATGGAAAGTTTAGCCGGCGGGTTGAGCGAGCCCTAGGCCGGGAATAAACCATTCAGTATCCAGAAGTCAAAGTGTTCAGACGTTGTACTTTCACATGGTGTCAGATGAGGAAGAATGCCGCCCGCTAATACATTGCCGGGATTGCGGCCGCCTGGTCAGCTTGTCCTCAGCCACAACACAAGATTAAACTGGAAAACATGGATCAGAGCATATGACATATAAGCCACAGCTGCAGGTGTCATAATGAAGACAGAACGAGTGCAATGCTGCATCTTTCTTCACGTTGCTGGAGAGGAGGCGCAAAAGGTTTTCGCCAATATGGATATAACGCTCGCTGATCAAGATAAAATTGGGCCACTCACGGAGGCATTTCGGACATATTGTGTAGGCAAATGCAGTCTTATCATCACAAGATATAAGTTTAATGCGCATAATCAGGCTACGGAAAATATGGTTACATACATCACAGCATTGAGAGACAGGGTGAAGGATTGCGAATATGGTATGGTGGAGGAGTCGCTGTTGCGCGATCAGTTAGTGGCTGGTGTGAGGAATGTGAATTTCATAACAAGTTGCTGAAAACTACTGACTTTACTTTGGAAAAATGTGTTCAGTTCAGATCTGTTGGAAGACACCAAGTCAGAGGTGGAAAGTAAGGAGATTGATTTTATAAGGAACTATGCTACTGCGCGTACCGGTGCACTGGCGGTTCGGTCAGCGGCGATGCCATCTTGGAAATCGCCATCTTGGAATGCCGGCGGCGCCGGTCTGGGAGAGTTCAAGATCCGCTGCCAGAACTGTGGATATGAACACCGCCGGGGAGTCTGCCCAGCGAAAGGCAAGGCTTGCATAGCCTGCAAGAAGATCGGGCACTTCGGTAAGGTCTGCAGGAGCAGACTGGGCAGAGTCAACGAGCTTACCGTTGAAGAGCCCGACCCCACAATGCTGAGCAAGACCCGGATCTGGCGGAGGTCAATGTGCTGGCAACGGATCTGTTTGTCCGTGCCGTGTACTGTGGTGCCGAGCAGGATGCCGAGCTGTGGCACGCGATCGTTCGGGTGAACGGTTGTCCTGTCAAGTTCAAGCTCGACACTGGGTCGGAGGCGGACGTGCTGCCGAGGTAAGTCTTCGACAGAGTTGCTCCGGGGCGGCTGACAAACACGAGGTGTTCTCGGGTCATCGGATCACTCCTGATGGGGAGGCACTGCTGGACGTCAACGACAGAGTGCTCAAATTCCAAGTGGTACAGAACTGTCAGCCTATTTTGGGCAAGCAGACTTGTGTGACATTGAACCTGCTGGTGTGTGTGGATGAGCTGCACTGTGCTGTGCCGACGAACATTTCCAAGCCGACGAACAATCCCAGCGCTCAGGTGGAGAAGCTGGTAAGCGAATACAAAGATGTGTTTCAGGGTTTGGGGTTGATCAAAGCAAATGCTGTCATTCATGTCGATAAATCTGTACAACCTGTTATTGATCCGCCTAGACGGATTCCGTTTGCCATTCAGGGTAAGGTACGTAGTGAGCTTGATCGCATGGTAGAGTTAGGTGTCATAGTTGAACAGGATGAACCTACCGAGTGGGTTAACTCCATAACTATCGTAAAACAAACAAACAAGATAAGGATTTGTCTGGATCCGACTAAGTTGAACAAGGGGATAAAGAGAGGGCCTTTCCCTACCAAAACGATTGACGAAATTATTGCCAAAATGGCAGATGCGAAATATTTTTCAGTTTTGGATGCAATGACAGGTTATTGGCAGATAGGGTTAGATGAAGAAAGTTCATGTCTGTGCACGTTCAATACTCCGTGGGGCCGGTACAGGTACACCCGCTTGCCTTTTGGCATCAAAACAGCCGGTGACATTTTTTATCCAGGAAATGCACCGTGTCATGGGCGATATACCCGGTATCGGGATAGTCACGGACGACATTTTGGTATATTGGTCAACGGTTGAGGAGCACAACGAGCGGCTCCGAGCCGTCTTGGACCGAGCTAGGTCGGTTAACCTTAAATTGAACGAAACAAAATCTTTGCTATGTAAGACTACAGTGAAGTATGTAGGTCATCAACTTACCCAGCAAGGTGTGAAGCCTGATCCAGACAGAATACAAGCAATAGTTGACATGCCAGAGCTGCGTGACAAACAAGGCATCCAAAGGTTCCTGGGCATGGTTGGATATGTACACAAGTTTATACCAAACATGTTCGAGATAGCAAAACCACTACGCACGCTCCTGGCTAAGGACGTCATGTGGCACTGGCAGACTGAACAGCAGGGAGCGTTTGATAAGTTGAAGGAAAAGTTAAGAACTGCTCCTGTGTTGTCATATTAAGAAACCCATTGTTATCCAAGTAGATGCTTGTCAGTCAGGGTTAGGTGCCATGTTGATGCAAGATGACAAGCCAATCGCACTCGGATTTTGTGTGCTTAACTCAGCGCAGTGTGGCTATGTCACTATTGAAAAAGAAATGCTCGCCATATGTTTCGGATGCCAGAGGTTTCATGACTATATCTTTGGCAAGGAAGTTCAGATTCAAACGGACCACAAGCCGTTAGTGACGATAATGCAGAAACCAATTCATAAACTTTCGGCTAAGATGCAGAGAATGCGAATGCGGTTGCAAAATTATGATATTCAGCTATGTCATGTGAAGGGTTCTTTGATGTTTTTTGCAGACACGTTGTCCAGGGCGCATAGTGCCAAAGTAGGTCATGGTAACCTGTTCGATGACACGTTCTGCATTGCCGCAGTGGACATTCAATCGTCAAGTTTGTTGAGTAAGATTGTCAGAGAATATGAAAAGGATGTATCCATGTCCATGCTGATCTCACACATTGAAGATGGGTGGGACACTACACGCATACAGACACCGCCGTGTCTGAGACAGTACATCCCACACAAACACGAGTTAACGATAGAAAATAATCTGGTCATGAAAGGCAATCGGGTGGTGGTTCCTCCGGGTCTCCGCGGTGAAATGATTGAGGCGTTACATGAGACACACTTGGGTGTGACAAAGTCCAAGCAGCTGGTGCGGGACTGTATGTTTTTGCCAAATATGAATAAGCAAATTGAAGATAAAGTCAGTCGATGTGACACTTGCCAAAACAACCGAAAAAATGTGCATAACGAGCCGTTGATAAATCACCCGATCGCCTGTCAACCGTATGAAAAAGTAGGTGCAGACTTGTTTGAGTTAAACCATAAGAATTACCTGATAACTGTGGATTACTACACGAAATATCCAGAGGTGACGCTGTTGGGCGATACGTTGTCTGTCACTGTTATTGAAATGTTGAAGGATAATTTTGCAAGGTACGGTATTCCTAGTCAGGTCATTTCGGACAATGGTCCGCAGTTTAAGAGCCATGAGTATAGGGAGTTTACGCATCACTATGGGTTTAAGGCTGTGTACTCCAGTCCACAGTATCCCCGCAGCAATGGGCAGGTAGAACGGTTTGTGCAAAGGGTCAAGGACATGTTAAAGAAGTGCGAGAAGACTGGTTCAGATTTTCAGTTAGCTTTGCTGAATTATCGTAACACTCCATTGCCTGTCCTGAATGCATCTCCGGCTCAGCTGCTCATGAGCAGAAGGTTGAGGGGCAGGTTGCCGATGGCGGAAGAAATTTTGGTGCCTGAAATGCAAAATCCAAAGAAAGTCTAGATGGCAAAACGGCAGCAAAGTCAGAAAGCGTTTCATGACAGGAAGTGTGGAAAGCCGCACAAACCTATGAAAGTCGGAGATAAAATAAAATACAAGAATCATGCTGGGGAATGGACAAAAGGGGTTATTTTGGGTCGGACTGGTGTTTCTGGGAGAGAATATCAAATTTTGAACGAGTCAGGTAATATGTTATATCGGAACTGAGTGCAGATTATTAGGGCGCCTTTGGGGGGGCGGCTCGAACTGGTCGGGCAGACGCAAACTAGGTCAGCATCGTTGCCGAATGTAAACAGTGTCTAAGTAGGTCAGGTCAGCTGATTAGGCCGGCGAGCAGGTTAGACCTGTAGTAGCTCAGTGTAGATTGAGTGTTTACACGTATAGCATGTGCGTGTAGGATTAAGTTATATTTTCAGCTGTGCATTTGATATTGAATGTGTGATGGACAATTTACAATGTGAGGCATTACAGCTGGACAATGAAGGACTTCAGTGCCATACGGCGCTTGGACATTTGCAAGGACTTGTGTTTCAGTTAAGTACGCATATATATATGTTATTATGCATTTGTCTGACTGTTATTTGCTATGTTGATGATTGTTTTGAAACCATTCATGTTTCAGAAATACTTTGAGGGGGGGATGTGATATATGCGTAATAGGCGTATAGCTGTGTGGCTAATATATGTTAACGAGATGCAGAGTTTGAGACAAAGGAATATGCTAATGAGATGACATCATGAAAAGTTTAGTGAGCCCTAGGCCGGGAATAAACCATTCAGTATGTTACTCGATTGTCCGTACAAATTAAAATTGCTTTCTGGTGTTAGCATGAGCGGTACTACACCGTTGGGAAACTAAATAGCGCAGTTGATGCACATCCTTTGATTCAAATTGAATTTGACAGATTTAATTTATCTGGTCTTGTAGACTCAGGTGCGGCTAAAAGTTTGATACATTTGCCTGTTTTCCAATATTTGGTTGACATTGGTGTAGCCGATGGGCAATTGTATCCGGGTAGTAGATTGAGATCATTATCAGGACATTTGATTCCTAGTATAGGTATAGCATATATTTCAATTTATGATATGTTATGTCCTTTCTTTGTAGTTGAGTCATTGAGTTTTAATATGCTCATAAGGACAGATGTAATGGAAATTTGTGCAGCTGAAATTAGTTATAAAGAGAAAATTGTTTCATTATGTGATATTATTCATCCATGGATACGGTTAGAGAGTGTAGATAAAGGAATTGCAGGTATAATCTTAGAATTAGACTATTGGAAGATACAGTTTCCTTCATTGTTTCCTGAGTCTGATGATAAACTAGGAGCTACAGAGGTGGTAGAGATGCATATTGATACGGGAAATGCATATCCAATCAATCAGAGACCGTATAGGATACCATTAAGTAAACAACATCTTGTAGAAAAAGAAATTAAGAGAATGCTTGCAGATGACATTATAGAGTCTAGTTGTAGTCCTTGGGTTTCACCTGTCACTATAGTGCCAGCAAAGGATGGTACTATTCGTCTTGGTGGAGACTACCATAAGCTTAATGCAGTAACAACTAAAGATGCTTATCCTCTGCCCAGGATACACAATATTTTTTATCAACTTCATGGAGCTAAAATCTTTACCACAATAGACCTAAAGTCAGGTTATTGGCAGGTAATGGTAGACGAAGAGAGTAGACCTAAAACGGCTGTTAATACTCATATGGGACTTTTCCAATTTAAACGTATGCAGCTTGGCTTATCCAATGCCCCAGCAGTTTTTCCAAGGATGATTAATGCTATTTTTTCAGAGTTTTGGGGAAAATGTTGTTTAATTTATTTAGACGACATCATAATTGATTCACCTGATGAAGAAAGTCATCGACAGGATGTAGCTCACATTTTGACCATCTTGCAGGATAATGGTATGACTATTAAAGAGTCTAAGTGTGAATTCGGAGGAGCTGAAGTAAAACTCTTAGGGTGTGAGTCAGGCTTGAAACTGGATCCTGAAAAAATGTGTGCAATTAGGGATATGGCTTCTCCGACTAGTAAAAAGGAAGTAAGACGTTTGCTAAGATCAGCAAGATATTATCAACAATTGTTTCCTAACTATGCTGATGTCGTAGCACCTATTACTTATTTAACTTGTAATAAATGTAGCTTTCTTTGGACTATTGAATGTGAAAACGCTTGGAATGAGTTAAAGAGTCTATTATTAGAATGTGTTCTTCTAAAATTTCCTGATCCTTCTAAACCTTCTAAATTGTATACAGATGCGTCTGAGTACAGTTTGAGTGCTGTCCTCGTGCAGGAAGACGAAAAAGGAATAGATAGGCCTGTACATTTAATTAGTACTAGGTTTACTTCTGCTCAGCGTAATTATCCTAAGATAGAAAAAGAAACTCATGCTATTATTTATTCTTTAATTAAGCTCAGACCATACTTATATGGTGCAGAATTTACTATTTATACAAACCATGATCCACTAAATGTTTTTTCGCTAAAGAAATCCGTAATACACATATTCAGCTATGGGCAGTCATATTAGCAGAATTTTCAGCACCAAATGTCTATATGAGGGGAGTAGATAATACATGGGCTGATATGCTGTCCAGATTGAGACCGGATACAGAAGCTACAGGATATGTAGTTTGAAGTTGATTCTATGTTGGAAGAACAGGTAATCCCATTTGAGCACTATCAATTGCCATTTGATGAAGTCATGAATGAGCAAAAAAAAAAGCCTGAATATACGTTGGGAATGAATGAAGAAAATAATTATTTGATAATGGATTATCTTCTTTATTCAATGATTGCTTCTACACATAAAGATACGTATCCTCGACTAGTTTTGCCAGTGAGATACAGGGATTCTGTAATTAAAATAGCTCATACTGAGGTAGGTCACATGTCTATGTCTAAAACCCTGAGGCGACTACAGGAACATTTTCGCTGGTCTGGTATGACTAGGGATGTTCACAACGTAATTACCAATTGTCCTAGTTGTGTAGTGAACTGTAGCAGATGCACACATGCGTATCTACAGTCAATGCCATTACCGCTAGCACCTGGTATTGCTGTTTGGTCCTTATCCGGTAAGTACCTATGGAAATAGATATCTATTGTCTATAATAGACCACCTTTCTGGTTGGGTTGAGTATAAGTCATTACCCGATAAATCAGCAAAGGGAGTTCATGATTATATATTCAATGACTATATTCCTCACCATTCAATACCACGTGTGTTTATTTCTGATAACGGGTATCTATTATATATCTTATATTAAGACCGACTCATGGACGCAACTCTCACAGCAGAGAGCTAAATGGAGAGCGGCAGTCAAGTAATGAAAGCAGTCTTTGTCGCATCACGACCGACAGCATGACGATGATGATGATTATATATATATATTATGTACATTATATACATAGCATGTTTTATATATTGTATAAAGTATGGCTACGTAAGGAAAGGACGGATACAGACGCGTGTTGGGTCGGACACTTTTATTGAGCGTCTGGGCAAGCGAGATAACAGGCATACCGGTAAAAGTTTGAAATCGCGAATGGAAGTGACTTGCCGGGAGGGTTAGCCGTGGAAAATGCCCGGTGGTGGCGCTAGTAGTGGGCAACCGGGGCAAATCCGGGCAAGTCAGCGATTGGACAATAATAATATATCGAAGTAACATAATGGAAATAAATAATAATAACGATACTCCGCCTATTTATATTTGCATAATTAATTATACGTACTATAAAGTATGGCTACGTAAGGAAAGGACGGATACAGGCGCGTGTTGGGTTGGACACTTTTATTGAGCGTCTGGGCACGCGAGATAACAGGCCAAAGGAGAAGCCTAAGCGTCTCCCTCCAACCCAACACGCCACTCATCCGAACAGAGGGCCGTGACCACCCTCAAGTCGTTCACTATCCGCGTCCCCATGGGGGTCTTCAGGTAGCTATAAACTGTCTCGGAGGCCCAATCACCTCTGACCTTCAGCTCCTCGATTGTGGCCCCACACATAGCAAGGAAAGTGCAACCACCCCTCCTAAGGGAGTTGAACGAGAGAGTGGACGCGTCAAGCCCTGCCCTAGTGGCAAATCTCTTTAAGGTCTCCTGGTAGACGTGGTACGGGAGGGGACAGGAGAGCCCGCCCGAACATGGGATCCGGAAGGCAGGATCAGATGGGTCCGCCCAGATTTGACTGAAGTGTCTCTCCGTCCAATGCACAGCACAGAGATCGGTGTCGCAGCACCTGGCAATAGGAATCTCAAGCACCCGTTCAGTGAATTGGATCGTCTTTGAACGGCGAACCGTCAGGAGCATCCCCCAGTCATCGAAAACAAAGTCAGATCTAAGAAGAGTAGAGTCTGACATTGTCACCTGCGACTTCCGCAAGAGACCTCTAAAGGAGCATAGAACAGCCGCCCTCCATGCAACATAGCCGGGGTTATTTGTTAAGAGCGCGAAAATTCTTCGCAACATGTGCGGAAGCAGCGGCATCGCCTGCCGAGGCGCATCACCCTTGACCCGACGGATTCCTTTCAAAGTGGAGGTCAAAACAAAACCTTTATAGTCGATAGGTGGCTCACCGTTTTGCCTCAGAAAATAGTTAAGGCCGCTCAGGTAATTGAGGATAGATCGATATTTCAAGGAGCGGGCAAGCCACGTAGCATAGAGGGCAACCTGCTCGCCAGAACAGGGGATAGGGGCCCTAGATGAGTTAAAAGAATCAACATAACCTAAATATTTCTGAATTTGCACCCCCCTTGCGATGGCCGAGTTCTTGGCGTAACACTGGCGCTGATATCCCACCTGTTCCTTCTTTAGCGCCGCTATCACTGCAAGAGACAAACGAAGCATCAAAGACGTGGCAACAGCATAGTGCACCAGCAATGTCCACTGCCCTAATCCTGTCCGCGCTGTCATTCTGATTTATTCTACTCAGCGCGTCACAAATAACATTTAGGCTACTACGTATATAAACGGAGCTAAAGACGAAGTTATTTTCAACAGCCAGCCAGAATAGTCTGTGGAGAAAAAACATAATGCCCTTACATCTCAACCTGCCCGTGTTCAATGCTGCCTGAACCACAGCACTATCGGTCACAATCATGACGGTGCTATTGGCCCAGCCAGCACCCCAACGAAGGCAGGCCGCATAGACAGCCCACATTTCCTGGACATTAATGTGTGATGTACCGACGTTAGAAGGGGGGATGACATGGTGGTGGCTGACGTAGGCCTCAAGAGGCTTGCTGGCTCGGTCCATGAAGGAGCCCACTAACCAATCGTTCCCATGTAGGGCCCCGAACCCCCAGTTGGAAGCATCGCTGTACGTTGATATAACGGGGGTGAACTTCCCCAAGATCTTGGCCTTGCTGTTAAACGTACTAGCAAAGTTCAACCACCAGTCTATGTCATCCCTCACTCCCTTCTTTAGTTGGGCTCTATGGTAGGGTTGCTTTAACTTGGTCATCAAGTCGTAGATACATCTGGTAAATGTCCTACCGCCCCTGATAACCTTAGCGCAGTGAGCAAGCAGGCCCCCCAACCCATTCAAGTTCTTTCTTGGAAGCTTTCCTACACCCACGGAGCCTGTGTAGGACTTCCCTTGTTTTCAATAACTTATCATGTGGAAGGCTGAGCTCAAGACTCACGGAGTCAACATCAATCCCGAGGAACCGGACCTTGGTGTCGGCTTTACTTACCTTCTTGAAACTCACAAAGTACCCCATCCTCCTAAGGATCCTTATCAATATTATCTGGCCCCGCTCGACCTCGAGCCTGGTACCACCCACGACACAAAAGTTGTCTAAGTAGTTAACTACTCGGTCAAGGCCCTCCCGAACACAGCGTCTAACAACAAAATCTGAAATTTTGGAGAGAATGTAAGGGCTTGATGAAAGGCCCATGCTGAGGCAGTTGTCAAGAAAGTAAGCAAAGTCTCGCTCGCCAGGTCTCCTGTATCGGAGACCCTGGCGCTGCCGGTTCTCGGAGTGGATCGATACAGCCCTGTATGCATCCTTAATATCGACGGTTCCAAGCACGTCACCCTGTTCCAACATGTCTGTAACGTCCTCCAGACCTCTGTAAGGAAACTTTTGGCAGACCTGGTCAGTGAAATTATTGACAGAAACCTCTGGGGGCATACTACAATCGATGACGACCCGACCGCCGCCATCGTCCTTGGGGACGACAAATGCATCGTGGGTACATGCTGCGGGCACATCGATGATGGAGATGACACCATCACGCTCCTCGTTCAGAAACTTCCTGTCAATAATGTCACCCTCCCAGGTTGACTTACCGCGAGTCTTCGTTGGAAGGTAACTAACTGCGCATCCGGGGTTAATCACCCGGAAACCAAACGTAACTCCGATCATAATATATAACCAATCGGGATCGGTGTCGCCCCGCAAAAATAGCTCAGCAAAGATTCTACAGGGTCTAAGCTGAGTAGCGACACCGGCAATATTATGGACGCACCCACAGGAACCAACCACACACTCATTAGTGACCTCAATCGTCACGGGTGGCTCCCCCTCCCGTTCCCGAATGTGAACAAGGAGGCTACTAGGATCGCCTTGCTCAACGAACAAGCGATCTTCATGACTGGCCCCTGGTGGTTGCAGCCAGCGTAAACCCTCACCTAATGCTCCCCCCCCGTACCTGGGTCTCCCTAACCTTCCCGAGACCAACAGCATCAACCCCATCTGAAACATCAAAGGTAACAGTAATATGATCATTGTCAACGGGGAACGAAGCATGAACATCAGTATTGGTTAGGTCAGGCGTATAATCAGAACCGTCAGGGGCGCTATTGGGAAAATCAATGACCGCCACTACAGCAGTGTCCAGCTCAGCTGTCTGGCAACCGATGTTTTTAGATCGCCTGATCTTCAAACGTCAATCTCTGCATTTCGAGCGGGTGTGTGCCTTGGAACCACATAGCGAGCAAGCATGAGAGAAACGACAATCGGAACGCATGCATCCATAGTCACCGTTCCATGCATAGCATGCCCTACGCGCTGCTCTGCCCGGTGAACGCTTCCCCGCACTGTGGTTCCAATTTGCGGGGCTTCATGTTGTGAGGACCATAGTGTTCGATACTCTCGTCTTGGTGCATCTTCGAGAAGGCCGAAAACCCGACGCTCTCACCCAGCTTGCGGATAGCGAGTATGTGGTCCACGTGTGCGATGTCCTTGTAGTGGTCATCCCTAGCTCTTGAGGAGATAAAACTGACGTGCTCGATGAATGCCCTGTAGTCAGCTATCGTCAGGCAGGTAATGTCCAGGCACCATTGACAGGAGGCTTTCACAAGTTTGTGGGCGTTCATTTTCCGCACGTCCTTCCCCTGCCCATACTTACGAAGTGACCACTTACTTCGGCTATGTCGTGAAGAGCTGCCGTCGCTGCTCAACCTAGACGAACGTCTTCTTCGCCTGCTCGACCCTCTCAACCGTCGACGCGATCGCCCGAAGGTCGAGTGCCCGTCTTCACGATTAGATCCTTGGGTCCACGTAGGTGGTGGCAGTGTACAGTCCGTCGTCCGTCTTCGGTCGTCCGTGTGCCGCATATCGTCCCTTGTCGAATGCAGGATTGAAGTACGATCAGTGGTGGTGGTGGCACGATCGGTGCCCCGTCGTCCGTCATCATTTGTCGCGGTCGTCCGGCTCCTCGTTTGTCGTCTCTCACGTTCCTCCTTCAAGGCTTCCAGTTCGTCCTCCAGGTCGGCTACTCGCATCTCGGCTTTAATGTTGTTGATCGCCTCCCTTGCGATCTTCTCATGGTCGTCCAGCGTTAGAGCTGACATTGCGGACGTGGTCGAGTCGATCTCGACACTCTCGGTATGCTCGCCTGCCAATCTTGTATTTTTAGAAGACGCTTTACCACTGCGCGTGGACATGCTACTCAGAGCCAGTGTGTCGATACTTTTTCACGCACAATTGATCTGCTTGTCGTGTGGTAGACCGCAATCATTACAGTAGCCAGCGCATGGCATCCTGTAATCCGTAACACTGACTGTGGCAGCAGTACTACGGTCCACTTTCAATAAGCGGATTAAGCAAGCTGAAGCGGATTACATAAAGCACAATGTCATGTTGCTGAGCTTAACGGTTAGATTTTTCAAATTGAAGGCAGTGTCAATTCATTTTAACCGATGCAAATTGTCGATACATTATTTCGACAACGTTGACAGTAATTTACTCATGAACGACTTATTCAGTTTCCTCTCAATCTCAAGGCAAAATTGTCGAGAACAATGCTGATTGCATTCTATTCCCAATCCATGCAGAATTGTCACCCATATTTGACTATACGTCGCTCCGAGTTATTCAGTCTTATTAACGAGCATAGTTAATGTCGATTCAGTAGCCTGGTCATCGACAAACATGGTGTAGATGCGAAAACAAGAGATCGACACACAACTGAACAAATGGTCGAATTATGAGATCAATTCACGATACCGTCACGCCTTAGTCGATCGATCCTCCAGGATTTAACGAGATCCGAAGCCAAGGTCGTCGACACACAGGTAGTTGCAGTCGTCCGCCGCCGCAGTTTGAAATCGCGAATGGAAGTGATTTGCCGGGAGGGTTAGCCATGGAAAGCACCCGGTGGTGGCGCTAGTAGTGGGCAACCGGGGCAAATCCGGGCAAGTCAGTGATTGGACAATAATAATATATCGAAGTAACATAATGGAAATAAATAATAATAACGATACTCCGCCTATTTATATCTGCATAATTAATTATACGTACTATATATTGTATTATTATATATAATACATGAACTATGTATCGTATTAGACATAATATATGTGTCAGTATCTCTCTCTATAATTAATATATATATATCTGATTGTGTGCTATTAAGCTTTGCAAAATTACATTTGCACAAATGTAGGGGTAGATGATTTAAAACTGTACAGTACCAGTTAACAGTATAACTTAAACAGAATTAGCTACACAGTATCAATTAACATGCACGTCTTTTGTGAGGAGACCTATATTTTGACCCGTAGACGTTGTCCACAGACCCAACTATGACTCAGCCACAAGCTAGAGACATCGAATGAATGATACTATGGTAGTATATATGCACAAATAATTGTGACAAAGTTTAAACCAGTGGCTCAAATTCAATTAACGAGGAGTCTGCACTCTGGAGCGAGACCGAGCGATCAAGCACACTCACTATACAAGAATGCTACAAACTCAAATTTAGATATATCCAGTGGCTGACATGGACGTGTACACAGTCGCCATGGTAACAAGGTGTGTGTTGCATTGGGTTGAGTTTATATTGAATATCCAGTGGTTCAGTGCTGATATATAAGTAGGATATGAATGCACAGGTGTAGAAATTGTCTTTATTTCAATTTCATCATGGAGTAAAGAGATTATACGACAAGCATTGGTGTTTCTCCTCACCCACAGTATCGGCACCCAGACAACCCCTTCCTTGTACTGCACCCACAGTATCGGCACCCAGACAACCCCTTCCTTGTACTGCACCCACAGTATCGACACCCAGACAACCCTTTCCTTGTACTGCACCCACAGTATCGGCACCCAGACAACCCCTTCCTTGTACTGCACCCACAGTATCGACACCCAGACAACCCCTTCCTTGTACTGCACCCACAGTATCGACACCCAGACAACCCCTTCCTTGTACTGCACCCACAGGATCGACACCCAGACAACCCTTTCCTTGTACTGCACCCACAGTATCGACACCCAGACAACCCTTTCCTTGTACTGCACCCACAGTATCGACACCCAGACAACCCCTTTCTTGTACTGCACCCACAGTATCGACACCCAGACAACCCTTTCCTTGTACTGCACCCACAGTATCGACACTCAGACAACCCTTTCCTTGTACTGCACCCACAGGATCGACACCCAGACAACCCTTTCCTTGTACTGCACCCACAGTATCGACACCCAGACAACCCTTTCCTTGTACTTCACCCACAGTATCGACACCCAGACAACCCTTTCCTTGTACTGCACCCACAGTATCGACACCCAGACAACCCCTTCCTTGTACTGCACCCACAGTATCGACACCCAGACAACCCTTTCCTTGTACTTCACCCACAGGATCGACACCCATACAACCCTTTCCTTGTACTGCACCCACAGGATCGACACCCAGACAACCCTTTCCTTGTACTGCACCCACAGTATCGACACCCAGACAACCCTTTCCTTGTACTGCACCCACAGGATCGACACCCAGACAACCCTTTCCTTGTACTGCACCCACAGTATCGACACCCAGATAACCCTTTCCTTGTACTGCACCCACAGGATCGACACCCAGACAACCCTTTCCTTGTACTTCACCCACAGTATCGACACCCAGACAACCCCTTCCTTGTACTGCACCCACAGGATCGACACCCAGACAACCCTTTCCTTGTACTGCACCCACAGTATCGACACCCAGACAACCCTTTCCTTGTACTGCACCCACAGGATCGACACCCAGACAACCTTTCCTTGTACTGCACCCACAGGATCGACACCCAGACAACCCCTTCCTTGTACTGCACCCACAGGATCGACACCCAGACAACCCTTTCCTTGTACTGCACCCACAGTATCGACACCCAGACAACCCTTTCCTTGTACTGCACCCACAGGATCGACACCCAGACAACCCTTTCCTTGTACTGCACCCACAGTATCGACACCCAGACAACCCTTTCCTTGTACTGCACCCACAGGATCGACACCCAGACAACCCTTTCCTTGTACTGCACCCACAGATCGACACCCAGACAACCCTTTCCTTGTACTGCACCCACAGTATCGACACCCAGACAACCCTTTCCTGTACTGCACCGACCCAACCCACACCCACAACCACCAACACCCTTTCCTGTACTGCACCCACAGGATCGACACCCAGACAACCCTTTCCTTGTACTGCACCCACAGGATCGACACCCAGACAACCCTTTCCTTGTACTGCACCCACAGATCGCACCCGACAACCCCTTCTTGTACTGCACCCACAGATCGACACCCAGACAACCTTTCCTACACCCACACACCCAACAACCTTCCTTGTACTCACCCAAACACAAAACCACACCACAACCCACACCACACCACCAAACCCACCACCCACACACACCAACAACACACCACACACCCAAAACCCCACTGCACCCACAGATCGACACCCAGACAACCCTTTCCTTGTACTGCACCCACAGGATCGACACCCAGACAACCCTTTCCTTGTACTGCACCCACAGCATCGACACCCAGACAACCCTTTCCTTGTACTGCACCCACAGGATCGACACCCAGACAACCCTTTCCTTGTACTGCACCCACAGTATCGACACCCAGACAACCCTTTCCTTGTACTGCACCCACAGTATCGACACCCAGACAACCCTTTCCTTGTACTGCACCCACAGGATCGACACCCAGACAACCCTTTCCTTGTACTGCACCCACAGGATCGACACCCAGACAACCCTTTCCTTGTACTGCACCCACAGGATCGACACCCAGACAACCCTTTCCTTGTACTGCACCCACAGTATCGACACCCAGACAACCCCTTCCTTGTACTGCACCCACAGTATCGACACCCAGACAACCCTTTCCTTGTACTGCACCCACAGTATCGACACCCAGACAACCCTTTCCTTGTACTGCACCCACAGTATCGACACCCAACAACCCTTTCCTTGTACTGCACCCACAGTTCGACACCCAGACAACCCTTCCTTGTACTGCACCCACAGGATCGACACCAGACAACCCTTTCCTTGTATGCACCCACAGTATCGACACCAGACAACCCTTTCCTTGTACTGCACCCACAGGATCGACACCCAGACAACCCTTTCCTTGTACTGCACCCACAGGATCGACACCCAGACAACCCTTTCCTTGTACTGCACCCACAGCATCGACACCCAGACAACCTTTCCTTGTACTGCACCCACAGTATCGACACCCAGAAACCCCTTCCTTGTACTGCACCCACAGGATCGACACCCAGACAACCCTTTCCTTGTACTGCACCCACAGTATCGACACCCATACAACCCTTTCCTTGTACTGCACCCACAGTATCGACACCCAGACAACCCTTTCCTTGTACTGCACCCACAGGATCGACACCCAGACAACCCCTTCCTTGTACTGCACCCACAGGATCGACACCCAGAAACCCTTTCCTTGTACTGCACCCACAGATCACACCCAGACAACCTTTCCTTGTACTGCACCCACAGATCGACACCAGACACCTTTCCTTGTACTGCACCCACAGGATCGACACCAGACAACCCTTTCCTTGTACTGCACCCACAGGATCGACACCAGACACCTTCCTTACTGCACCACAGTATCGACACCCAGACACCCTTTCCTTGTACTGCACCACGTACCACCACAGATCAACCCAACACCCTTCTTGACCACCACAGGATCGACACCCAGACAACCCTTCCTTGTACTGCCCAGATCGACACCCAGACAACCCTTTCCTTGTACTGCACCCACAGTATCGACACCCAGACAACCCTTTCCTTGTACTGCACCCACAGGATCGACACCCAGACAACCCTTTCCTTGTACTGCACCCACAGTATCGACACCCAGACAACCCTTTCCTTGTACTGCACCCACAGGAAATGGGTGCCTGGCTTCCATGCAAACCATGAACAGACTGCGTATAAATCTTTTAAAGAATATCCATATAACTAAAACTGTCATATAGATTGACCAGCACTGACAGATAGAAATGATTGTTTGATTGTGTTCTTATGCCATATCAGCAACCAAGGTCAATTTCACTGTGAGAAGTGTTTTAATTTAATTCAGTAATATTGTTATTTACCCATCGCTTTCACACAGAATGTAAAAGCTCGAAATCAATTGTTAGATTTGTGTCAAGGGAGATTTACACGGAATGCAAAACCTCCCAATCAATAAACAAAATGGATGCAAAGGATGGTAAACATCCTAGTTAAAACAAAATGGAGGTATTGTGGTCCAGTTGTCCTCAGCCATGCCAACAATTCTTCTTGTTTTACATTAGTAAATTGATCATGTATGCTGTTTACATTGTACAATTGTTGGCACAATACCAGAAACTGTACACCGTTTAGTGTTGTGTGTTTGAATGATGGTTTTCCACTACATTGAGTGGGGGTTCCTCCTTTAACAAAACGGCCTGTGTTACACACGAGTGGCCATTGCAGCAACGCCTACGGACCACTTGGTCCTGCAGACACACACATAAGTATGTGGTATTTCCCCATATATGGGACGAGTTCATGTAATTGATTGTTTGTATTATAATCCTACTCATGCTGCCATATGGATTTAAGGTATGTAAATATGAGTCACTTGAGATCAGAGTGGGGTATTGAACATGGCACAGTGTCACAATTCAGAGCCTTCTTCACTACACGATCAGCGCAGTCGTTTCCTGGGATTGCCAGGCACCCAGCACAAGTGGATGTCAGACCTGGCTGTTGCTACATAGTTCATCTTATGAATGGTCTTTTCCACATGACAAACATTTATATAGATCATGACTGATGTTGATAGAGTGGTTATTAAATACCTAACTAGTTTCGATACTACGGTGCCATGTACACAGTTTAAGGTTCAGAGTACCGAGTTGGAAAGCACACAGTCAGTGAGTGAACAATCAGTGTGGATACAGGAACTGAATTCGCACAATGTAATGGGTATTCCATTAATGGGGCTGTCACACTACAACGTAACGCGGTAGTGTAAGCCAACATAGGTGAAATTTGGCCATTACGTTGAGATATGTCGAGGAACGTTGAGATACGTTACGCATTTGTTAAGCCTACGCTGAGGTACGTCAAAATACGTCATGCTATGTTGTGTTACGTCGACACTTGTCAAGGTTCTGGACATACCCAAAACTTTAGACGTAGCTCAACGTAAGACAATGTGTGGCTTATATGTTAGCATATGCTACGTATATGTTAGACATATATCAAGTATGCTAGACATACATTACATGTACCTTATACATACGTTGAACTATGTCAGGCATAAGTCAAGCTGGCAGAAACGTACAGTCCCCGTATTGACAACGTATTGAAAACTTATGGATAACGTATGTCTAACGTATGTCTAATGTACATTTGGCATTTCTCCACCGTGTTTTGACGTATTTAACATATAAAGGCGTACTTCTGGTGATTGAATAACGTATATAACATTCACTGGCATTCTGCGAGCGTTCCGTGAGCGTTTTTTTAATGTTCTCATGCGTTACCACTACGTTGGATCGATGTTTCGCCTATGTCCACTATGTTGCAAATTGGCCCTGCAAAGCCGATAATTTTGACGTATCTCGACGTAAATAAGTGAGTTCTACATTTCCCACTCGCTGGCCCATTACGTTGTAGTGTGACAGGAGTATAAAGAGGAACTGGCTGATACTCTGTACGGATTTAATATATTCAGTATACATAAGTAGAGCTAATGCCAAAAGCGCGTTCTATGCGGAAAAATTAAGCACATCTTTCCTGATATGAGGCTTGAGGCGCGAAGGTTTTTTAGATGAATCATTCCAGAGGCCTGAACGACTCAAGCATTACTGTGGCATTACTTACTGTGTTAATTAAATTCACTTCACTTTCTAATCTCAGTAATTCTAATTTAGTAGACTAAGAGATTCTATGGCTATTAATATATAACTGATCGTAAAAAACCTACCCAATTCGATAAAGTGACATGGATATTTTATATATATATGCATACGCAATTCCTTTCTTCTATACACGTAGTTCTCAAGTGCCTAAATGGAGTTGATAACTGGTTTTCTCTATCATGCTTGATATCCATTGCGATAAAACTGAAATCGAAGTGACCAGTTTTATGTCCCTTTGTTATATTTTCCTTCAGCTGGTTATTCGCTAAATAATCCTTTTAATTTCAGTTTTTACTCATCAAGGTAGCTAATGTTTGAAACCTCAAGTTATTTAATAAAAGGATTAACATCAGCATCCTAATATGGTATTTAAGGATAGGATGGATATCCGTAATGTAGATTGACCTTGGCTCCTACATAGGCAACATTCAGACTTAATTCTCTCGGGCATCAAGTACCATATCGGGCAATGGCTGATTAATACGCTTGCACTTGCCGGCGCTGGTTGCTCGTTGACGTAGGCCTATTAGCTCGCTGGCCGACAGGGGACAGTGTGGCTGGCAGCCTGTGAGCTCAGCTCCCACTTCTGGCAGGTGCTCCGGGCAGCAGTGTTTTATGCAGGCCCCAGGCAGGCAGTCGAGGAGGATCTGGCACAGAACTGCTTCCATTCCAGCCTCCTCGAGCACAGCGTAGAGAGCTCTGACGATGGGCACCTCGCACGGTGGGCTCACTTTCATGTACTGTTGTACAGACAGCTGGTTAAAGAGTTAGCCACCTAAATTAGGCGTCTTCGTGGAATGTAGGCTGTGTGTAGTCAAAGGTTCTCAAACGCCAGTGTTTGTGTTAGGGAATACGGACGTGAACAGTGCCAGATGCGCAGTGTGAAGCTATTCCGACATTAGTTCCTTTTTAATATCTCACTTCCGATATACCAAGGTTTATGTTCAGCCAGCCACTACTCTGGGCCCTAGTGGTGCAGGGGTCAGGGTGAAGCATACTGAAACACTGCACACTGCAACACGTGCAGGAAGTGATGTTTTATCTAATGTAGGGTATTGGTTTTTGTGTTTGTATATATTAAACATGTAATTTTTGGATGACGGATGGGGTGAGGGTGGGGGGTTACTTCTATGGACAACTTTGCTAGCCTATTGATATATGGTGTATTTTGTAACTGTGTGCAGTTCAACCAACTCCAGCTGGTGCACACTAGTTTAGGCCGATCTGTATGCAGACGGACATTCGGAGGTTTGGCTGAGTGCTTAATACAAAAACAGTTATTTGTTCCGACTGGTACTTGTTTCATAATGTCTCTGGAATGTATATCGACCGAGATTTAGCAATAGTTGGGATCTATACTCAAAGCCACATCGGGTAATAACTGCTTAATATATTATTACATGTATATGTTAGAACACGTATGCGAGGATCTTCATATATAAATAGATATATATTTGTGTATGTGTATATACAATCCAATATAGATAATATATATATCTATATAAAACAGATCTACATACGTATATATGTTGCTACAGATCTGATGCAACTGTCAACTATATCTGACAATATTGTGAGTTTCTTAATGGGGTCAACGTGTGCTTTGGCTGATTGTGCCTGACGTGAAACTGCTATTATATAGTAATCACGCGTACATATTATATGGTAATTAAGGCATATATATAACCTGAATAGTGTTAATGCATCCTCTGTGCAGATATCCATAACAATACGTGGGTGTCTGTCCAATCTGATAATGTCATATAACTAATATCGGACTGGCCAGTCCGATCTTATTTTTCGGTTTTCTGATTATGTATTCAAATTCATCTAGATTTCAGTTTGTGCTACTCAAAATGGATAACGTTTGAAATCAATCAGTACTTATTGTTCTAAAATGAGATCTGAGTGTCTCGGATTTGAAGCCCCATATCGACCAATACGTGTTTACACCATCTGTCTTCTTACTTGGGCATTGTTCTGCGATATTCTCCTTTGGTACGTCAGTCGGGTGTGGTGCAGTGAGTGCATGCCTGGTCTCCAGCACAGGGGCCTAACAGAAGCCTGATCCGAAAGCCGTTTACAAGTAGCCATGCAGCACTGGCCAGAACAAGACATATTGGTTTATTATTGAGTGATTACATAAATAAGCTAGGCGTATCATCGTTAATTTTGTATGCATACTGTCACGTATAATAACTATTGCCTAATCTTATAGACTAGCTAATATAGTGAGGAGAAAAGAGAATTTGGAACATCTTCTATTCTTAGTAAAGAAGACAAATAACGATATACCAATATGTACTTATAACATATATTCTCAATTACAAAATGTGCAGTTACATATAAATTCTCAATGGTATGATATTACACTCACGACTGTCTGTGTAGTCCATATGGATGATAGATACACTCAGTCCTCTTGATGCTTATTCTATGTCTCAGTTGCCTTGACCCAGATAGCACACAGCTGTCGGCCCGACGTCAGCCCGACGGCGGCCTCTCCGTCGGGCCAATGGTGGAAATCGTCATCGGGCCGACGTTGTTTTGTCCAACCTCCCGCCGTCGGCTCGACGGCGGCTGCCGCCGTAGGCCCGACGGCGGCAGCCGCTGTCGAGCTGACGGCGGGAGGTTGGACAAAACAACGTCGGCCCGTCGGCGGCTGCCGCCCGTCGAGCCGACGGCGGGAGGTTGGACAAAACAACGTCGGCCCGACGGCGTCTGCCGCCGTAGGCCCGACACAATATATTTGTTTCTACATAAAAAGTGAAATACAGAAAAAGTGAAATATCTCTACAACCACACCACGTTAGGTATCCCAGAATCCGCTGGGAGCGCCACTGTCGCCAGGCCTATAAAACTTGTACAACTTCTTGCGCCCTTCTGAGCTGTACAGTCATGTCGAAAAACGGCACCACACATGAATCATAGGCACACTGCATTCACTGCTACATCCGTTTTTGAAGCACAACAGACTTAGGCACATATAGAGACTATTTTCAGTGTTGTATGACATTTGAAAGGCAGTTTACTAAGCCATTCAAATCTTCAGATACAGAAATCAGAGGTAAGACTGACAGGAATGTCCATGTTAACTATGAGAATGTGAAACTTTAGCATTTTTTCTTCCTAAAAATGGTCTTACAATGACTACAACTGGAATCGCAACTCTAGAATCTGGCAGCCAAAAGTTGGTGTCAGGCAGCTTTTACTGGATTCTCTATGCTAGTCTAGGTCAGAATTTTATGGCTGGGGTGAGTGACTCATATAACACAGCCTACTATTATGCACCCTAATTAAGGCACTTCTCTAGTGCATTAGCTAATACAGAAAATCTTAACTTCAACAAACTTCAAATGCACATATCTCATTCAATTTTTGGAATATCTTAAAAATTCAAAAAGCATATTGCTTTTGATTCATTGGAGCTTCCAATGAAATTATAATTTGAATGTTTGGAATAATTTGAAAATTTTACTGGGGTACCTAACCATGTAGAAACACATCGCTTGGTACACATATAGACAACATCGTTACCAAAAAGATTATATTAAATTTATAAGGTTAGCGTTCTTGTCATCTATTAATTTTGAATAAACTAATATTTTGCACCTGTACGTACTGACACTATAGTGACAGTGTCTTCTCGGAAAAAACCAAGATGGCGGTCCTTCGTCAACATTCCGTACCGGGTAGTTCACATCGTATTAACACGAATAATTCCATTAATACATCGTAATAAATTACAAAACTTTCACAAAATAATCTAAACATAATGATAAACAAACCTGTTAAATAATTCCTTAAAATTCCTCTGATTTTTGGAGTTATTTGTAGAAAAAGAACGCTGCTCAACGATCGCACGTGTTCCGGTGGCGATTCGAAGTAAACAAACCGTATCGGATAATTCAAATCGTATTAACACGAATAATCCCATTAATACTTCGTAATAAATTACAAAACTTTTACAAAATAATCTAAACATATTAATAAACAAACCTGTTAAATAATTCCTTAAAATTCCTGGGATTTCTGGAGTTATTGGTAGAAAAAGAATACTGCTCAACGATCGCACGTGTTCCGCTGGCGACTCGAGCCGGAATCCAAATTTAAAGAACTGCGCAAGCGTGGCCCACCACCATCGGCTCGACGGTGGACCAAATGTGGAAAATGAATGCAAACCTGCGGCGGCCCACCATCGTCGGCTCGAAGGTGGCTCGACGGTGGACCAAATGTGAAAAATGAATGCAAACCTGCAGCGGCCCACCACCGTCGGCCTGACGGTGGCTCGACGGTGGACCAAATGTGGAAAATGAATGCAAACCTGCGGCGGCCCACCACCATCGGCCCGACGGTGACTCGACGGTGGCCCAAATGTGGAAAATGAATGCAAACCAGCGGTCGGCCCGACGGTCGCCCGACGGTGGCTCAAATCAGGAAAGGGATTGAAAATCAATCCCGGACCACCACCGTCGGCCCGACGGTGGCCCAATGGTGGAAAGTCGGTGGCGACGGTGCGACCAATAGCCGACGTCAGCCCGATGGCTGTGTGCTATCTGGGGAGGAGTTGATAGATATAGATGATCCATTGTCTGTGAGCCGTCGCCAACCATACAGGTATAGTCTCAGTTGATGATGGATGTACATGTCAGCCTAAGCAGCAGTGATGTGGGAAAAGGCAGACACCACAGTCACCAATCCTGCTCACGGCCATTGGTCAATACTGTAGAAGCTCAGCAAGTTGAATCCATCCCATAAGCTGTAACTAGCCAGATCAGGTTTCAGGCCTAACTGACTTGGAGATGTTGACGCCTCGATGTCTGGGAGTAGAGTGCCGAGAGTGTGTGACTACGCCCCTTATATAGTTGCTGGGTAGCCCAGTCCTAACGAAGAGATGGGACAAGTAGGAAGGTCAAAACATGTGCTGTAACTGCTATAAAAGGCAAACTACCTGTTAGGAAGCAGTCTCCATATATTCACTGCTATGTTACAATACACATGCGCATTTTTGGAAAATGATTTATTTGGGTTGAACTGTCTTTTCATTTCCAATTCAATGGGTTTCTAGTTATAATATTGTCAGGGGGGGGGGCGAGGAAAATGCTAGATTGTTGCGTCTAGAGCAGGATTCGAATCCATATGTCTTGCCATTGTTGGGCTAGCATGCTAACCATTAAACTACCGAGACTCCCTGATGTAATCATCCTATCCATGCATGTCTGTCTCTGTGGCTTGTTCTTGAGAGGTCGGTACAGACTAGTAAATTTATTAAATGGTTTACGTCGATAAGGAGTATAATGCTTACAATTACATCCACACAGGGTAGGTTCAACAGCCGTGGATTGTGTAGTTTGTACATGATCTTGGTCATGGCATCCAGTGTCGCAATGAAAATAGGAAATATTACACCTGGAGCAGGTTTCGAACCCACACTTCTTGCTATTCAGGGGCTGGCGTACTAAGTATTACACGAAGTAGACTCCACACCCACTTAGTGCGTGAATAGAGAAGCCTCAGGAAATCAGCTGAGGTGAATTAAGAGGAGACAGCTGTGATTAAAGTTGCATGGTCCGATGAAATATAATTTGGTCAAAATTAAAACAACTACTTACATTTGATGCTATATATCCAACTTAGATATTGGTCTATTAGCTAATGATTTGGGACAGTATATACAGAATAACCAGTGAGTTTATAACCTCACCCCTTTGAACACTCAGTTTGAAACACCCATTATGCAGGAAGGCCATTAACCAATTAGGCCAATCTCGTGACCCCATTAGCCCCCCCCAACCAAGTAGGCCTGCTGTGCAGGGTCATAGAGGGGAAGGGGATATGAGGTGGATGTGTGTGTATGTGTCTGTGTGTTTCCTGACCTGATTTTACAGAGACACAGAGACAGACATACACACAGACATACACACAAGACATACACACACAGACATACACACACAGAGACATACACACATAGACATACACACACAGACACACATACATACACACACAGCCATACACACAGACATACACACACATACAGACACCCATAGATAGGCACACACAGACAGACATACACAGACAGCACAAACATACACAGAAACACACACATGCACACACCTGACATACACAGACACACATACACCCAACCTGACTTTGCAGAGAGAGAGCCACACACACACAGACACACACATACACCCACAGACAGACACACACACGCAGACATACGCACATACATACACACACAGACACATACATACACTCCCGCTGGGGGTGCGAGTACTAGTAGTGAGACATGCAATATGTAATGTGCAACGTGTGATATAACGTGTAGCGTACGATACGTGATATGCTATTTAATGTCATATCATGATAGCCCACATCCAGATTTGTGTATGAAAACACACTGGTCGCAACATGTCACGATTCAACTGTACACACACAGATCCTCCTAGGACACATCCTCGGTACGTACCGATGGAATCAACTGTCCGAGCATTGCTTCAGTACCACGTGACACGTCCCGTCCCGTGTTACACATTAATGGAATCTCACTTTTGGCGTCCATTATCACTAGTATCAGTTGGTGCTTGACCCAGATGTGGCTCACTCTTTCAGCTAATGCTCGCGTGTAGCCACTTCACAGCACCGATCACAATTCGAGTATTTTTCGAGGATGACACAGGGTACTTACTGTGGGTGACTATGAGAGGGTTATTCATACATGCGGATTCAGTTTATGTCATTATTTTCTTATAGAATGGGATTTATACACCATTGAAGTGAGTAAAATTTGGATTGTGTAAGTATACGGACTAAGTATTAAGTGGTACATATACTCATACTAGATGTTCACTGTTTTTACATTATCTCTGCCCGTTTTTCCTCAGCAAGAGATAAGGTTGAATCGATGTTGTTTTAGTTCTATAGCTGCCTGTCTATATCTTGGTGCATCAACAATTCAACATATATCCTTGCTGTAACTGAATTATTCTAGCAAGTACCAGGCATATTAGTAACTAACTCAGAAATTACAAAATGCAGAAGGTCTTACGCCTTAGCAACATCTAAGATCATATCCGGAAGATTACAGACTTGTGTCAGTCCACACTCATTCATACTCGCTTGATCGGGGAGAGGGGCGTAGCTCAGGTGGTAGCGTGTACACCTGTGAAGGTGTCAGTCGTCCTATCGTTTCTGCTCAGTTTGGGTTATTTTCCGTTCTAACCAGTTGTCCACAACTGGTTCATCAAAGACTGTGGGATGTGCTGTCCTGTGTCTGGGAAAGCACATATAAAAGACCCCTTGCTGCTTATCGGAAGAGTAGCCTAGGTGGCGGCAGCAGGTTTCCTCCAAAGAAATATGTCAGAACGACCATATGTTTGACATCCAATAGCCAATGATACGAAAATCAATGTGCTCTAGAGGCATGGTAAAATAAAACAACCCTTACTTTCATAATGTCTTTATACTCATGCCCCACTGGGATACCACGTCACTGGTATGATGACCTAATATCCCACTCAAGTATTTTATCTAGAAAATTGAGCCAACCAGATTATGTCTTATCCTAGTAGTGCCGAACAACAAGTACTAATTGTGTATGTGTTTTTGTTTGACTCGGCCGGAGATTGATCGCATGACCCCTCACATGGAAGCAACCAAGTTGGCCATCTAGTCCGCTTACTTTGTTCGATCTAATAAATACATGCATTAAGTAGGTATCCTACAAGTTGAACTTTGTACACACTGACTATGCTGTGTTAATTTGTGTAAATTAAACATACAGTGCATGTATACTTGCATATGCACCCACACTAATATGGCATTTTAATGGCATTTCGTTTTCAATGATATTGTGGGATTGGCTCCATGTGTGTTCACCCTCCACCTGATGGCCCTGTCACACTACGACGTAACGATGTCAACGTAGGGAGAACGTGAAGAACGTTGAACTTCTCGGCGTAGTATGCAAATTTGGGCACAAGTTGAACGTGGATGCAGCGTAGTGGACGAGAGCGTAACGTCGGTAAAGCGTAGTGATACCGTCATTCAACAAGAGAGGTCAACTTCATTACGTTCACGGAACATTATGAATGTTATTCGATCGCCAGAACTACGTTACCTGATGGCGAAACATTGAACTATGTTGAATGTACGTTCTCCTGACGTTCTCCTGACGTTATCCTGACATTCCCATTACACCGCATGGATGTTTCCACCGGGTTTAATGTGGGTCAACGTAGTGCAACGTAGTTGAATGTAGTGACTAACGTTTTAATAACGTTGGTTTAACGTCATTGACGTTCACCGAACGTGTACAGAACGTACGGCGAACGTAAACCCTTACGTTCGAACTACGTCAAAAGTTTTGAACATGTCCAAAACCTTGACGTAACACGACGTAATGTGATGTAGCTCGACGTCAGTCTAATGTCATTATGACATCATAATTGTAATATATGATATGTACAGAGCGCTGAACAGTACCAGCGCCGGTAGACACGCATGCGCGTGCGCAGGAAGTTGATGTGGTAACTGAAGAACAATAAACTAGCACTTGCTACTTGAACCTTGAAGCAGTCACATCGTCTCTTCGTTACATGGTGTCAGATGTGGGGTGACGAACACCATAGCGCTACAAGGACTGAAACCGCCGGCGCCGTTGAAGTTAGACGGAAACTTAGCGTTGAACTGGAGAGTGTGGCATGACTCCTATGAGCTATTTGCAGGCGTGACAGGATTGGCGTCGAAGCCAGAGAAGGTGCAATGTTGTGCATTTTTACACATTGCCGGGTTGCCGGCACAGAAGCTTTTTCATACTATGAACATTGCAAGTGGAGAGCGGGAGCGCATAGGAGTACTGACAGAGGCATTCAGAGCTTATTGTGAAAGTAAGTCGAACAGAACTATAGTACGGTATCAGTTTAACAGTTACAACCAGGGGTCGGAAGACATTGAAGAGTACATTCGGGAGCTGAAATACCGAGTGGAGTTGTGTGACTATGGAAATAATGAGGACTCAATGCCTTGTGACAGGCTGGTGTGTGGGGTGCGAGACCGGAAATTGAGGAATAGGCTGCTTAGAATGTCAAATTTAACGTTGGAGAAATGTCTAGAAGTATGCAGTCTAAGCGAATACAATGACGAACAGCTGGCAGGGGGCGGTGACGGTGGTCAGCAAGCTGAGGTTCATGCAATTGACCGGCGCGACAGACGCGACACGTATAGGGCACGGCCCCCCGACACCTAGTCGGCCGCCGGCACTATCTGGAAATACAAGTGCTGGGAGAGGTGGCAGGCGGGGCAGCCAGGCGCAACCGGGCCCTGACCAGGCTAATTGCGGCCGGTGCGGTTACGTGCACACACGTGACAATTGCCCAGCAATTGGGAAACAGTGCATTACGTGTGGGCGGATGGGGCATTTTGCCAAGGTATGCAGGGGTGGTAGGAGAGCAGCAGCGCCAGTAAATGCTATAGGAATAGACGACGGAAATAGTGAACCCGAGGAAGAAAATGGTGACGAGTATGAAGACCTGTTCGTGGGCGCCATTACAGAAGTGGACGAAGAGTCGGGTCTGTGGTTCGAGACTTTGACGGTGGGCGACGAACAAGTACGTTTCAAGCTGGACACCGGTTCAGAAGCCAACATCATACCGGAGGCAGAATTCCTGAGGATGCCCAACACCCGACTGGAAAAACCAACGTGTCGGCTCATAACGTATTCGGGGGAGCGAATTCGGCCACGGGGCGAGGTTATCATGGACGTCCAAGGACAGCCGGTGCGTTTCCAAATAATAGACAACGGATGTGCTATCTTGGGAAAGGATGCGTGCGTTAGCCTGAACCTCGTCAGCCGTGTGCAGGCGGTGAACATTCAGGAGAGGCCGGCAGAAACAGACAGCAAGCAAGCAAAAGAAATGGTAAATAAATATAAATCTGTATTTAGTGGACTTGGGTGTATTAAAGTGAATGCGACTATACATATAGATGAGAGTGTGCCGGCAGTCATTGACCCACCGAGGCGGGTTCCACACGCCATTCCACACGCAGTACGGACTGAATTAGATAGAATGTTGGATATGGGGGTGATAGTCAAACAAAATGAGCCTACACCATGGGTTAATTCGGTTACTATAGTGCGAAAGCCAAATAAGTTACGAATTTGCCTTGACCCTACCAAGTTGAATAAGGCTATTCTACGTGGGCCGTATCCAATTAAAACGGTAGAGCAAGTGGTGGCTAACACCTCGGGTGCCAAATTCTTTTCAGTGCTAGACGCGCAAAGCGGGTACTGGCAAATATCATTAGACGAACAAAGCTCATTGTTGTGTACATTTAACACGCCCTGGGGGAGGTACAGGTTTACCAGGCTGCCTTTCGGCATTAAAACAGCCGGGGATATTTTCATTCAAGAAATGGAAAAAATATTGACAGGCCTCCCTGGGGTAGATGTTGTAACGGATGATGTTTTGATATATGCTGCAACGTTAACCGAGCATAATGAGAGGCTGGAGGCAGTTCTGAAGAGGGTACAGCAAGCTGGGTTAAAATTGAACCCGAACAAAATGATACTGTGTAAGTCGCAAGTAAATTATGTGGGGCATTTACTGACAGGAGAGGGATTAATGCCAAACCCAGAACGGGTGCAAGCTATCACTGAGTTAGCCACCCCGACGGATAAAGCCAGTGTCCAAAGATTTTTGGGAATGGTGGGATATGTGCATAAATTTATCCCGAATATGTCAGATATTGCAAAGCCTCTCAGAATACTCTTAGCAAAGGATGTGGCTTGGCACTGGGACCATGAACAAGAAAGTGCATTTGTAAAATTGAAACAGTTGTTGGTCACAGCCCCAGTGTTAAAGTATTATGAAGTAGACAAACCAATAACGATGCAAGTGGATGCGTCGCAGAGCGGTCTTGGGGCAGCGTTGTTGCAAAGTGGGTTGCCAGTGAGCATGGCATCGAAAGCCTTAAATAAGTGTCAGGGTAATTATGCTGTGATTGAGCGGGAAATGTTAGCCATATGTTTTGGATGTGCCAAGTTTCATGAATACATTTTCGGCAAGCAAGTAACAGTTGAGACAGATCACAAGCCATTAGTAAATATCATGGAAAAACCTATACATATGTTGACCGCGCGCTTGCAGCGAATGAGACTAAGATTGCAAAATTATGATCTCAAGCTGGTATATGTAAAGGGTGCGGATATGTTCTTTGCGGATACGTTGTCACGGGCACATACAACCAAAAGCAGACCGTTAGATTTATATGATAATGTAATGTCCATTGCAGCGCTAAACTACGTGGATGACGAGTTGGCGGCCATAGCACTCGAGACGCGAGCAGACAGCACCCTTGTGAAGTTAGTTGGTTATATACGACACGGATGGCCGGCTGATCAAAGTAACATTGAACATTCGTTGAAACCATACCAAACGTTCAGGGATGAGTTAACTGTGCAAAATGGTATTATAATGAAGGGTACCAGGATTGTAATTCCTAAATTGTTGCAACATCAAATGCTAAACAAAATTCATGCATCGCACTTAGGCATTGTGAAGTCTAAGCAGATAGCTCATGACTATGTATTCTGGCCGGGTATAGACAGTCAAGTGCAAGATAAAGTGTCTCGATGTCAGGCGTGTCAGATGACACGTGACCGTCCTGGGAAGGAACCATTAATATCTCATGACATACCTGATATTCCATTCTACAAGGTAGGAATAGATTTGTTTCATGAGGGACAATATAATTATCTATTAATTGTAGATTATTACTCCAAGTACCCCGAGGTAGTGCAGTTACAAAGCACGACCAGTAGAGCGGTAATAAAGAGTATGAAGGAGGTTTTTGCTCGTCAGGGGATACCGAGTATGGTGGTATCGGATAATGGTCCTCAGTTTGTGAGTGATGATTACAAGTTATTCGCAAAGGAATATGGATTTAAGCCAGTACATTCTAGCCCGTTGTATCCCAGGAGTAACGGTCAAGCAGAGAGATACGTAAAAACAGTCAAGTCAATGATAAAAAAGTCCAAGGCAGATAGTTCTGATGTTTATTTAGCTTTATTGACATACAGAAATACAGTCATGCATGACCTAGGGGCGTCTCCGGCCCAGTTGTTAATGAGTAGGCGGTTGCGGTGTTGCATCCCAACGATACCGAAATTGCTGAAAGCCAAAGCAGTGCAATCACGTAAGAAACACATAGAGAAGCGTCAGTTAGCCCAGAAAACGTATCATGACAAGCATGCAGGAAGTCAGCATCGAACACTCAAGACAGGTGAACGAGTCAGATATGTAAGTCATAAAGGAGAGTGGGTGACAGGGTGTGTAGTAGGCAGGGATGCAGAACACAACCGGTCATACAGGATAGAGAATGACGAAAGCAAAATAGTAACGAGAAACAGATCGATGGTGATTCCGGCACCGAAGGAAGGGAGACAGACAGGGACAGCGTGCAGGGGGCTAAACAGCCGGAGTGAGGTGAAAAAAACGACAGCAAATTATATAACTAAGACAGGTAGGGAGGTAAAACCTGTGAGGCGTTACGGAGTAACGTGAGGTGGTAATGCAAACACGGGTTGCAGAAGATGAGTGCAATACAATGTTAGAGGTAAGGTATTGACGTTTTCGCAAAGAATTGTGATAGATATGTAGTATTGAGAGGTTGGAGTCAGAACAGTATGTATATATGGATTTTTTTTTTGTTTTGTTTTTTTTTTGAAAAAAAATAACATAAAATAAAATAAAATTATAAATAAAAGTTTAAAAAAAAAAAAAAAAAAAGTTTATTATTGAGGGGTACGGTACCAGCGCCGGTAGACACGCATGCGCGTGCGCAGGAAGTTGATGTGGTAACTGAAGAACAATAAACTAGCACTTGCTACTTGAACCTTGAAGCAGGTTGAATCAGTGTCAGGATAATGTGACTGAGTGGGATACCAGGTCATGGTGCCGGCGGCCTGGTTTCCCAGTGGGACAGCACTATAAAGTCGCCATGAGTGCGCACTGTCACAAGTCGGTACCCGTCCTGATATGACCTTAGATGTTGCTAGGACGTAAAACAACAACAAACAACCTTGAAGCAGTCACATCGTCTCTTCGTTACAATAATAACGTAATCCAACGTGATGACGAAAGATCACCACGTTAGGCTCACGTTCGCTCATTACGTTGTAGTGTGACAGGGGTATCACCCCCACACTCCCACACTCCCCACGTGTTAGGAATCGCCTACTTAATAGTCTATGACTCATGACCGTGACTTGGGTAATATTAATAGGATGATTTACTACTCTGAGGTGCATTCCACTCTCGTTACTGATGCACGAGGGAGGATACCAGAACTGTGAGGTGCATGTACTTGTTAAAATTAGTGCATTGGTGATATTGGTATCTGTGTATAATATTATTTCTAGTATTACTATTAGCCTTCAAAATTATGATGTGATCCAATATATACAGGGATGAAAGTGGTCTCCGGGAAAAAAAGCGGAAATGCTTATATTCTCCCATAGGTTTAGCATTGTCAGGGAATCACGGAAAATTCCCCGAAGTCGGGTGTCATACATATTGGTATACGCTGACCATGCTGCGACGTTTGAAGCATGTATTAGTAGTATACACTGATAGATAGTGCTGCGGCATTTGAAGCATTTATTAGTTATATACGCTGATAGTGCTGCGGCATGTGCACCACATATTAGTATAGATATACACTGATGGCTACAGGAAAAATCCCGGAAATCCGCGAAATCGCGGAGAACTTTCATCCCTGTATATAGTATTGTACTTAATCGATAGGAGCCGTATTCCGGAAATGTCCTTTTTTTTTTGTTCAAGTGTATTTATTCCTCTGAATAACATGTTGTCAGTGCTAATGCACTACTGGTCTTCCAGCCCTCGTGACAATTGCCACTACACAGTAAACACATCTACAACAATATAGATAGACAATTACAGGGAAATAAGCAAAACATTGGTGCATGAAGGTAAAGAACAAGAGAAGGGAAAAAAGAAACCTATGAGAGGTAACTATGTTAGACTAGTATAGTAAGCGTTAGTAGGGGGTGGGGCACAACTGATTAGCTTTTTAGTGGTGACATACTCATTGAAAGGATGATGGTATGGTGGGATGTAGGGTGGGCCTTTGCGTTTGAACTGGCCTTCATAGTAATCTCAGGTGGGGCCTATTGAGTTATTAAGTAGGTTAATATTGATTAAGGTGCTGGAGCTATATCATTACTTACCCTCCATTTCTTCCATGAGTTATTGTTATTCATAATTAAACATGTCAGGCTATGTTTTTGTTGGTTATTGTTTTACATCCTAACAACATCTAAGGTCACATCAGGACGCTCATGCTCTGTGTTTTATATATGCTTGGTATACATTCATTTTTCAGCCAGGACCTTCAATAGATGAATAATTCTCTAGATATTAGTAATGGTTAAAGAATGGGATTTTTCTTAAAGAAAAAAAATAATTGTCTTGCGTAACACCTTTTTTTTGTCCTGTATGCATTCCAGGTCACCGTTTTGAATATACAGCTCCAGGGGCTGAAGCTGGGCAGCGGTAGACTTGCAGCAACTAGCCGTGACCGTCACACCAGCGTAATCTCACACCTCGCTGAGTACTTCCACCGCTTGCCGCTGCACCCACCCCGCCGCCCCCCGCACCCACACGGCGTCCGCCGGAAGGGAGCTCCGGCCGCCGGGTTACAGCCCCGGGCACCCAGCGGGACACGGCTTCCGGCGCCGACGCCGTTCACAGTAACGTCAGGCACACGCATGGCTGGTGGACTGTCATCAGAAAACCAGCGCCTACTGCCACTACCCACCGACAAACTGCAGAAAATCGTGGCCAAATACTGCAAGGCTCCTGGTCGCAAGGTCTGTCCAACTGGGGAGCAGGCAGGAGACTCACCTTCTTTTTTAGATAAACAAAGACATGTTAGTTCTAGATTACATTGGGAAAATCTGAACCCTCATCATCATCATCAGCAGCAGCAGCCGCTTCATCGTCATCTGCAAGATGCAATGCTCAGAGACAGTACAAAGTTCAATTCCTTCTCATCCTGGTTAGAGCATCAGGCGCATTACAAAGAAGTGTCATCTTCTGAAGGAGAACAAGAAGGACAAGAAGAAGAAGTTGTTGCTAATGGCCCACACGTGTCTGAGAGTGAGATATCGTCCGACTTCAGACAGTACTCCAGTCTCCCTGTGGCCTCAGCACACTTCATAGAGGGTCCGTATCTAGTTTCGCACACTGACGGCAGGTGGCAGCAGCGGATGGCTCATAAGAGGACCACCGACACCGGCTCCAACATCATGACTAACCCACTGGCGGCCAGCCACACCGCCAAGGTCAAGAAGCGACTGCGCCAACTCAAGTCGCTCTACCTTGGCGGGCGGAAGGACATGTGGGCGGGCCTCACGGAGGAGGCGACGAAGAGGCAGGCAGCATTCGTCAAGAAGAGCCCCATCACGAAGGTCACGATGGGCGGCTTCAGCGTCACACGCAGCACAGTGCCCATGGAGAAGATCCAGGATGCTGACCTTTCGCTGCTTTACGAGAAGGGCATCTTCCATGAGCACATGGTCAACATTCAGGCAAGCATCAACAAGGCACAGTCGTCGGCGGTGAGCGGCGGCCGTGGGGATGGGAACGTGGTGCCAGAGGGCGGGCTGCACAACCCGCCGCCGTCCGTCAACAGCGCGCATAGTTGGCCAGATGACATTCACTTCATACAAGGCCGTAAGCACTGGAAGTGGTGCAACCCGGCCGCGGCGAAGGTGTGTCATGTGACCCAGCTTGTTCTCATGGCTCTGCCATTGGACAAAGGCCAAGGCACGCTGACTGACGAGATGTTGAGTGGGGTGAACTCCTCCAGCACACCCACTACTACCACTACAACTACTGCACCTACTAATACTACTACTCAGACAGCAGTCGATTCCAAGTGTGGCCTCCACCTCCCGCAGGTGTTTAGTCAGCGGACGGCTACAAAGGTGTGCACACATGAGAAGCCTTCGGGTAAAGTCAGGGCCACCGACCCGACCACAGGGCCAATGTTGAGCAGCTCGTTGAGCCCCAAGGCGGCACTGAGCAGCTTGGCCGAACCAACCACCGCCTCTCGATTATCAGTGCCAAAGTTTAGAGAGAGCAAGGTGCTTAAACAAGCCGCGCAGAAACACCGGGCAACTAGCAAGTCGGCGTCTTTCAGCATTCCGGAAATCCCGCCCAGCCGCCACCCCGGGACCAGTAGCATCGACCCCGGCATCTCCTACATCACGCCGCGTCTCGGCGCCGGCGAACTGGACAAGCAGCTCGGGGGGCACTTGCACCAGGTCAACCTCTCTTCCGGCAGTTTAGCGCCGGCTTTCGGGCGAAGCTTCACCGGCCACGGGAGGTGGAGTGCGGCGAATATGTACGGGAAGCTCCCCAGTGCGCAGCCGCACCTGACCGTGTCCGTCGTGCAGTGTGACCGCCAGCCCAGAGAGGGCGCTACGACGGGCGGTCACAAGGGGGCGGGCAGCGATGAGGAGGTCGACTTCCTGGTGCCGCCGTGCAGTCCGCAGTCAGGAGTATTTCACACCGGGCATAGGTCGCCCAAAACAGCAGCCTGTCATACATTTGATGGCGCCTCGCTCCTCACCACGAACCGCGGGCACAGGGTGTTCAAGAGCTGAGGTTTGACAAAATTATATTCTATTCACATGCCGGAAGTATATGTGCATATAGAGTAAAATCTCTCTAACCGACCACTTCCACAGATGGACCACTCCCCTATATCGATAGCTTTATTTGGGTCCCAACAATACCATTGTAACCATATTCTAACTCCCTAAGCCTACCACCTCCCTAATTGGACCACTTCAAGTCGATCCCAATGTCAGTCGATTTAGAGAGGCTTTAATGTATATATATATATATATATATATGTATTTATATATATGTGTCTGTATATGTGTATATATGCATATATAGAATAATTATGTGAGACTTACGTAGTATAGTTGACACATAATTGTTGTTTTACCGAGTACGAAGCCTCGGATATTTGTAGTCCAGTGAGAGATCTTGCACTCCCACCCAGTCAATCTTTAACTTACCTACCGAAATTATGCCTTTCATCCTTTATAACACTTAAGTTAATTCTCCTTCGGAATCCGAAGCCCTCCAAACCTCTAACAATGGGAAGGGTGGGTGGGACTGGACTACAAATATCCGAGGCTTCGTACTCGGTAAAACAACAATTATGTGTCAACTATACTACGTAAGTCTCACATAATTATTCTATTTTACCTCGTCCTCACCCTCTTGGCTATTTATAGTCCAGTGAGATGTTTACATAGACATAATTTCGGCATAATATTTACTCTTAGCTATCTTCTTATAGCCTAAGTACTCATGACTTGCTTAACAAAGTCGAAGCCATGCTCTTATCTTTCTCTATCCGTTTGTGGTAATGCTTCGCAAACGATAGAGATCTTTAGAATGGTTTTAATAGGAACCCCCAAATTCCTGGCATTTGATGCTACTGCACACCTAGTAGAGTGTCCTGAATACTTCTTAATATCTATGCCTGCTGCTAACAGTATCCTGAGAGTCCACCTTGTTAACGTGTCTCTTGAAATTGGACCAAAAGGTTTAATGTAACTTAACAATAATTGCTTATTCTTTCTTACATTTTTAGTATTCAAAATATATGCCTTAATAGCTCTAACTACACAAAGCTTCTTCTCTTCGGAAAAAGCTTTCAGCATGATTGAAGACAGAGGATCACCTGTCCTATTTGATTTCAATAACTTATCTAAGTAAAAAATCGCTTCTTCTTTTGACAACCCGATCTTATCTAAGTTTAACGCTAGTATCGTCTGGTCTCTGTGCCCTGTAATAAGCAGAATAAGTAATGCAACTTTAAACCCCAAATCCCTCATGGAAAGGTGTTTGTTATCTGGCCATGTCTTGAAAAGCTTGAAAACTAGCGAAACGTCCCAAAACCTCGAATATTTAGGCTTTGGTGGATTTCTTTCATACACCGACTTCAGAAACCAATGTATCAAGTAATGTTTCCCCACTGTTTGACCATCTATCCTAGGAAGAACCACTGACAAAGCACAGCGTGCTGTATTAATGGCGCCAAACCCTAGCCCTTCATCCTCCAGCATGCGGAGGAAACGAAGAACCTGTGCAAGAGATGGGGTTAGAGAATCAATTTTAGACACAGTACAAAACAATTGCCACTTCTTAACATAGTGAGCATAAAGCTTAACAGTCCCAGGTCTCCAAGCTGAAGAGACAAGTCTTTGTAGAGTCGTTTTGTCGATCCCTAAAGGGTTGCAGATGCTTCCTCAGAAGAGGAATGCCACCAAGGGGGTCGAATGGACGTCTCCCTTTGGTGCTAGAGGTCTGTTGTGACACAGGTTGTTTGGAGCTCGTTTGAATGTCACTGACTCTCTTGACCAATTCCTGCCTGCTGCAAGCCAGGGCTGTGACTCCCAGAGAGACTCCGAGAGATTGCCTTCATCCCGTTGTGATGCATTTTCCTGGCCACCCTTCCCACCATGCTGAATGGTGGAAAAGCATAAAAGAAAAAATGTTTCCATTTGAAAGTAAATCAACCCTCCATGAATTTGACTCTGGTTGCCACGAGTCATATGTACATAATTTTAAATTATTTCTAGATGCAAACAGGTCAATGTCCGGTTTGCCCCAAATAGAGCACAATTTATCAAAAATGTTTTGTGACACACTCCATTCTAAATGGTCATGAAACCTTCGGCTCTTTGCATCTGCTACTACATTGTCTTTACTAGGAATGTATTCGATTTTCAACCAATGGGACCTGGCTTCTGCCCACTCCCAAATATTCTTGGTTATTTCATTACACCTAGGAGACCTAGTACCTCCCATTTTCCTCACATAAGCCAAGGCTGTACAGTTATCTGAAAAAAACTTTCACTGTTGATTTATTTGTATCCGCTAGGCAAGCTAGACCCAAATAAATAGCTTTTAATTCTAAAACATTAATATGCTCATCTGCCTCTTTCGGTAGCCATCTACCTCCTGTACTAACTTCACCCCCCTGAGCTCCCCATCCCTGGAGGGAAGCATCAGTAGAAATTATTATTTCCGGGTCAGTTATTGTAATACTTTTAGGAATACCTGAATGGCCAACATACAATGATCTTTCCTTTCTGCTGTAATAAAGGAATCATCTATATATGGGAACAACACAAAACCTTGTTTACTAAGCTTAGCGTAAATTTGTTTCAATAAATATACGAGGGCAAACTGATAATCCATTTGGCATACATGTATATTCATATAACTGTTTTATCCAGACAAATCTTAAATATTTCCTGTATGATTGTCTTACCGATACAGAATAATAAGCATTCTTTAAATCAATGCTACCCATCCAAGCTTTGTGACTTACCAAATCCAGAGCATTTTTAAGCGAAAACATTTAAAAATGCGTATAAGTTACTAATTTATTCAACACCGTAAGATCTAAAATTACACAATGTGAACCGTGAGGTTTAGGCTCTCAGAAAAATATTGGAAACAAATTGACCTTCTGAATATTGAGCCTTAGAAATAACACCTTGACTTAATAACTTATTCACTTCAGAATCCGCCGCTTCACTTTCAATTTTAGAAAATTTATATGGGTTTGGTATTTGTGTTTGGATGGGCATTTCATCAAACGGTATTTGTATGCCTTGTACATTTGACAAGATTTCAGCAGACGATGTTAACTCTGACCAGTACTCTAAACAATTAGATACATTTTGAGCAACAAATGAGGCATGATCCTCAATTACCAAGGCAGGTGGCATGACCGCAGCCGTGTGGGGAGAAGCTGTAGCTGCATCTACTTCGCTCCTCCCTTGTTGAAACCCTGCTGCCTTGGCTGCTGATACGACTGGTATGAGCTGGTACGACCTGCATCCTTCCAACCACTCCGGCCACGTTGTGATTGGTTCCTGAAGTTCTGGTTGTAACCCCTCTCTCGAACCCTTGTAGTAGGGTTTCTTATGAGGGTCAAACCTTGTTCGCTTGGTTTGAGGTTGGTAGTCAGACGTCTTGGTCTTTAACCCCATGTGCTTGACATTCTTCGTACCAGTCTCAGCTTTCTTAATCAGGTGCTGGAGCTGCCCACCAAACATCTGGCTCTTATCCCAGTGCTTCCCAGGGATTGGCTTTGGTGGCATGAAGAGGGTATATTCTTTCCCCTTCTTATCCTTGATCTTCTTTGATCTAGTCACCTCTTTGCCTGAATCAGTAGTAACGTTCTTAAAGACATTCTTACGTTTTCAGCGCTTTTCCCCCCTCCTTTCCGGCACACACCTAGCCAGTGGATGCTGTGCGCACGGAGACTTTGTCAGAATTAGAGTCTAAAAAGCCATGCGACTGGTCCTACTTTGACCCAGTCGCAACCAAGTCCAGCTGTTGTTGAACTTTCCACTGAATCAGCTCATCCAACCGTGACTCCATTGCCTTGTCCAGCTGAAGCGGTTGGTCGGTCTCGCTCTGCCGCCTCTGACGGTCGGGACTGCGTGTTGCATCATCCTGCTGACCGTGCTAATTGCCCTGTTGGTCACCAGCCGAGTCCGACTCATTCGAAAGAATGGCCAGTCTACGCTGAGTCTGCCTGGCCGCCATCTGCAAATATACCCACGTATATTTAGCTAATGCCACATTACATGAAAAAATGCAACTTTTACTGAGACTAAGTCTCGACAGACTAATTGACCTACCAATATATCCTCCATTATTTAACACAAACTGGATATATTGTTGTACAATGTACGTCGCCACCATGCATACTTGTAACGGGGTGCCTATCCCTTAATTCTCGGTCGCTGACCCGAAACAAGAAAAACCCTAGCTAAAGCCAGAACTAAATATGAATGCCCTCGAGGGATTGGCACTAGCGAGGTGCACAAATCTGTGTCATATGAATGGCAACTCGGGCCACTGTGGGTTAGGCATAACTGGGCAAACAAGTAATCCCACCGACAACAACACCCCCGGCAGCTCCTACTGTGCCGGCAGTTACCAACAGTTTTACATAACTTGAAGCTAGCAAAATGCTGCTCTCCTAACTAAACCTTTTAGGAAGGTTGCCAACTATGTTGGGCTTTTAATATTTCATATAACCAATAATCATTGGTACCTATTATGGTGTAGGTAGTTGTAGACACCAGAGCTCACCAAACATGAGTCCGTTCATGGCGAGCTGGGAACGGAAATTGACTGGGTGGGTGTGCTATATCTCTCACTGGGCTATGGTATTCCCGCATTATGTGCGTGAATCTGGGGACTATCAGTATGGTGTGTGTTCGATCCATGCTGATTTTCCTGGCCACCCGGCTGATAATGCTGAATGGTGGGAAAATGTAAAAGAAATTATTTTCCCAACTTAAAAAAAATACATCTACCCTCCATGCATCCGGTTCGGGATGCCATGAGACGTACTTGGCTAACTTATTATTGTTGAGTCAGCATGGGAGGCCTGGAAATGCTACCCTGACGTGACCTCTGCCTTTACCTTCATCGCACTCAACCCGTACCATGAAGTAGATGCAGATGATCAACACTTCCAACAACTGGAGCGCTTCACAGTTGTTCTGTACGACAAGGCCAGTGACCTGGAACATGTTGATGAAGCAAGGAAGGAGCTGTACTGCCAGAAAGAGAGGACAATGGATACTATTCCCCCTATGCAGGATGCACTATTGCAACACTCGAAGAGATCCATCTACCAAGCTGGAATATGGTCCACCAGTGACCAGAGCGAACAGCATGCTCCAACTCCAGAGGGTTGGGGTTGGACTCTTGATGAGGACAGCCAGTCGTGGGTCCCTGACTGGAGCACTATTCCTGTGGCCTCCAAAGCCTGCAGTGAACTAGTGAAGTGTGGCTGCAAGAGCCCGAATGGATGTGGTGCTCGATGTGCGTGCAAAAAAGCTCTTTGGAAGTGCACTCTCCTATGTAGTTGTAACTGCAAGCAATAAAGATGACAGGACCCATTACACCACTGATTTACTAATAACTTGTAACTGTGAGATGAATAGTAAAAGCACCAGGAATGAATATAGTGACTACATCAACTCTGTTAACTTTCGTCAGTCTGTACATGTTTATAAAGCAGCTTATATGGTTCTGTAATAAAGGCTCAACTAGCAGTATTCTGGATGCCACAGGTGTGTTCCTTACCCCAGAAAATGTATGTTTAGACACCAAGATAGTGAGTCTAAGTCATTTTGCAGCTGATATATCAGTATAAATAGGTTTTTACACAATGGCCGCCTTAAAAGTCCAAGATGGCCACCATAATCAGCCTGAAGGAAGTGGTACCCCTTCCAAATTTAAAGCTAGAGTAATGAGTAGTACCAGGAAAAAATTTGGTGCTTTTGTCCGGAACGTCCACATCATTCTCAAATCTGGTCCTAAGCTGCCTCACTACCCCGAGACATCCCAAAAGCGACTATATTTCGGCTTTGGCGGGTTCCTCTTGTAGACGGATCGCAACAACCAGTGTATCACTCTATGTTTTCCGATTGTATCTCCGTCGACTCTTGGCAAAATGATAGATAACGCACATCTTGCCGCATTAATGGCTCCAAAGCCTAGGCCTTGATCCTCCAAAGTATGTAGAAAGCATGCTACTTGCACAATTGACGGACTTACTGGCTTCACCTTCATCAGCAAACAATGTACCCCCCATTTCTTTAGATATGTGGTGTACATCTTCACTGTTCCTGGCCTCCATGCATGGGATATTATTCTCTGTTCAGTAATTTGATCTAGTCCAAATTCCTGCAAATGTTTTCTCAAAAAAGGAATGCCAAAAGGGGTGTTGTTGACACATCTCTGTGGACCGACAGAGGTCCGTAGCGTGCCAGGTTCCCGGGTTTTCTTGGGAATCGGAGGCAGTCTTTTGCTTGCCATGTCACTGCTGCCAGCCACAGTTGTGTGTCCCAATCGGGGACTATCAGTATGGCGTGTGTTCGATCCATGCTGATTTTCCTGGTCACCCGGCTGATAATGCTGAATGGTGGGAAAATGTAAAAGAAATTATTTTCCCAACTTAAAAAAAATACATCTACCCTCCATGCATCCGGTTCGGGATGCCATGAGACGTACTTGGGTAACTTATTGTAGTGGTCTGCACTGACCTCTCAGGCAAGTAACCACATAGACAGGTAGGCGTGGGGAGTGTGTTGATATCAGGGAGCCTAGGTGGTGTAATGGTTAGCACACTGGCCCGGAATGCCAGATGTGGGTTCGAGTCCCGCTCTAGGCGCAGTATTTCCCATTTTCATCACCCCCACGACACTGGTTGCTGTGATCAGGATCCTGTACAAGCTTTGCGCTGTATGGTTGTTGAACCTACCCTGTGTATGTATGTGTTAGTGCATTGCCTGTATGTATGTAATTGTAAGCATTACAAGACTTACAATTCCAGGGGGACGAGTGTAGTGGTCTGCACTGACCTCTCAGGCAAGTAACCACATAGACAGGTAGGCGTGGGGAGTGTGTTGATATCAGGGAGCCTAGGTGGTGTAATGGTTAGCACACTGGCCCGGAATGCAAAGAGATGTGGGTTCGAGTCCCGCTCTAGGCGCAGTATTTCCCATTTTCATCACCCCCACGACATTATTATTGTTATGTGATGCAAACAAATCTATCTCTGATATTCCACATTTTGGCAAATAATCTCAAAAATGAATGAAAACATCTAAATGATCATGAAAATTCTGACTCTTTCGGTCAGCTAACATATTCTGAGAGCCCGGAATATGCGCTACTGTTCTCTCTGCATCCGGTTCGCTACCGGAGCTATGGCCATCAAGGTCCCAAGGACCGCTTTATGCACTGTGTGCATCACCCCTTCAAACTGCTTCCGGTCCTCTGTCATGTTGACATCCCAGTCCATCTCCTTCACAATGGAGTTAGGGACACCTTTGATCCCTGTCAGTTCTTCGCCAAGTTTAGCGATAACCTCGGCGGGCTTGAAGGTGCCGAAGTGTCCATTTATGGTTTCCCTCATAAGGGTGGTCGTTCGGACATGACGTGCCTTGGGCTTCGCTACCTTCTTGCGCACTTTTCCCCCAATGCGCGCAAACAACCCATCATATTGGGTGTCGGAGTCCGACTCCATGGATGTTGAGTCGGACGAGGAGTCCGAAGAAGAATCCTTCTTCTTCTTCTTTGACTTTGGCTTCCTCCTTTTAGTCTTACTGACCTGTCACATCTCTTTTGTGAAGTCATCCCCAGACGAACTGCCTGGCTTCTTCATCTTTTTCCTGCATTTCCGCGGAAATACGACCGCTTCATCGGCCGAGTCGGTCTCGGAGAGATTCTCCCATTCCGACTCATCGTCCAGGCCTATTCAGTGTGGGCTTAGGCATCTGGAAAGCCTGGAAATTTAATTCCATGGCTGCCATCCTCGCTTCCCAGTCGGCCGAAACGACCCAAACGTTGTCCTGTTCGGTCTCCCCTTCTGGGTCGGAAGGGATTAGAGCCCCAGGCTGAGGAGACGGGAAAGCTGTCAACACCGGAGAGGAATCATACTCCTCCTCCGGGCGGCCTACTGCAGCTGATGCCACTGCTTTACTCCGCTTCGTAGCCATCGGTATCTGTAACAATCAAAAGAAAGTGTTCAGCAACCGGAATATTGACTAAACATCCCAGTCGGTTATAAACCAAAATCTGTGCGTTTAGAGGTGTTAAAGAACGTGTTTAAACCGTCTCAACACAGGCTTGAAAAGCTAATGTATTGGCGAAGGTTTTCGGTCCGTAGACCTAAACCAAACATGGGGTTGGGACCAGTGTATTGGCCCGCCCACCTCTCTGTTTCATACACTTCTCCCTCCTGCGGCTACTGCGCCAGCAAGTTGGAGAAAATGCTACAAAACTCGGAGGAACGCCCAAAAGTTTGTGGGGAATCCATAAAAGAGACCCAGGATCATCCCCAACACGACTCTCTAATAGAGTCCGAGGGAATATCCACGCGAGATGAGGCTTCAGCCAACATCTCTACCCGTGCGATAACGGGTACCAATAGAACAAAGGAGTATCGGTTTCACTTCGTATAACAAAGGAAAGTATGTATTGTTCTAACCATATTTGTTAAAACTTGTGTAATATCCTTAACATGACTTAAGAAAGTTCTAAACTTTCAAATAAAGTAGTCTATGCTCTGGACACAAACACAAACAAGAATATGGGTTGAACAGTTTAATACTAGTCTCATGGCTAGGCAACTGCCCAGCCGGTCATAAAGTTTGAAAAGCAGGTGCGCACTGGCCAAACAGAGGGGCGCAGGCCACGAGCACAAAGTTGCGCTGCAGTAGCAGGCGGTCATTAGGCCCTATTAGGCCAAGCCAACTTACTTTTCGTTGGTGCACAAGGTTTAGGGCGAACCAACTCAATTCCGCACACACGCGGTTGGCTACTGCGCAGTAGATAATATAAACAATAACGGAGGATAGGCCGCTCCGCCCTTTATATATCGATAAATACTTATCCTATCTATAAAGTAGGCTATGCTCTGGACACAAACACAAACATGAATATGGGTTGAACAGTTTCATACTAGTCTCATGGCTAGGCAACTGCCCAAAGGAAACGCCCACGGTTCCCCCCAACCCACTAGTCATGTGTCACCGACAGGATTGCGGCCACACGCATATCATCCACAATTCGGCTGGAAAGGGGAGTCTTAATGTAGTCATAGACTGTTTTGGAGACCCAGTCCCCCCTAGCCCGAATTTCTTCAATTGTTGCACCCGACATGTGCAAAAATGTACAGCCCCCCCCTACGTAGCGAATGGGAGCTTAGCTGGGTGGTATCCAACCCCGCCCTACAGGCAAAAAGTTTCAACATTGCCTGATAAGTTGCATAATCTAGAGGAGCCCAACGGTCTTTTCCCACTGGTATTAGAAAAGCTGCAGAGGACAAGGGAGCCGGCACTTGCTCAAAATGCACCTCTGCCCAGTGCACCGCACATAAAGCTATATCCGGGCACCTAGCAATAGGAATTTCCAATCTATGCTCACTAAATTGTATTGTATTGGAATGACGTACGGTTAAGACCATCCCCCACTCATGGAAATGGAAATCCTCTCTTCGGAGAGCAGAATCTGACTCCGTCACCTGACATTTTCTCAGCAAACCCCTAAATGAACACAATATTGCAGCTCGCCATGCTACATGGCCTCGCCCAGCTGTCAAAAAAGAGAAAATCGAACGTAACATATGAGGAAGCATAGGAATAGCCCTCACCGGAGTATCCCGCTTTACCCTCCGAATACCTCTCAGAGTTGAAGCTAATGTAAAATTAGTATAGTCTATCACTGGTTCCGAGTGCAAATGAAGAAAATAATTCAACCCGCTCAAATAATTCCGAATTGATGAGTATTTAAGGGACCTGGCTAGCCAGGTTGCATAAATCGCCACTTGCTCATTCGAGCAAGGAATGGGCGAACGTGAAGGATGAAAACCTTCCACAAATTCTAAATATTTGTTTATTTGAGAAGAACGGGTCACCAGCGAGTTCTCCGAATAGTTCCGTAATTGAAACGCTTTCTGCTCATTCTCCAGCTTGGCCCATTCTGGAAAAAAAAATCAAAAAGGAGCGGAAAAAATATTGGCACAACAAAAAGAGTCATTCATGATCAAATTCGATAGCCTTCTATGGCTACCATGTTCCTTCAACCTACTTAAAGCATCACAATATTTATTCAAGTTACTTTTAATATATATCGATTGGATAGAATAATTATTCTTCACTGACGACCAAAATAAGCGCTTAATGTAGTACATAATATGGCTGCTCCTCGAACGCCCGGTATTAAGCGCTGTGCTTACTACAGTATTGTCAGTTATAAACAACAAATTCTTATCCCGCCATTCCGCTTGCCAATGCATCATCGCGGCATAAATAGCGTAAAGCTCTTGAACATTAATGTGGTCCTCACTAATCCCCTTTTCAGTGGATACCATATGATGTCCTGCATAATTCCGCAACTTTGCGGCATCTGCCTGATGGAAAGAGCCAACCAACCAATCAGCCCCATACAACGCTCCGTACCCCCACTTGGAGGCATCGCTGTAAACCGATTCTATTGGAGCGAAATTCTGTAATATCTTAGCTTTGCCATTGAAGCTTTTAGCATAGTTCAGCCACCGATGAAGGTCCTCCCTAATGCTTTTGTTAAGGCGAATTTTAAAGTGTGACTTCTTGAGGCGAGCTAGCAAGTCATAAATCCCCCGCGAAAAAGTCCTCCCGCCCTTGATCACTTTCGAACAATGAGCCAGTAGACCCCCTACACGCTGCAACTCTTTCTTACTAGCCTTTTTCCTGCCCTGCAATTTAAACAAACTATCGATCGTTTTGTCCAACTTATCCTGTGGCAGAGTCAGCTCCAACTCAACACTATCAATAAATATACCCAGAAAGCTAACTTTAGTTTCAGCTGCCGTCGCCTTCTTATAGTTAATAAAGAATCCTATTCTGCGCAAAATTGACATCACCGTCCACTGATTGCGCATAGCCTGGGGCTTTGAATGAGCTATCACGCAAAAATCATCCAAATAATTAATGAGTGATTCCACGCCCTCCCTAGCGGCACACCTAACAACAAAATCAGAAATACGCGAAAAAATGTAAGGACTAGACGAAAGCCCCATGCACAAACGATTATCACAATAATAAACATATTCCTGACTGACCAGTGACGGACCTAACAAGCCCTGCCTAATCCTATCCGATGAATGTATAGATACAGCATGGTAAGCGTCCTTGATATCAATTGTGCACAAATAATCTCCTCGCTGCACGACACGGACAACATCATCGACTGAATTATAAGAAAATTTCTTAGCAACTGCATCCGTGACATTGTTTACTGAATAATCTGGCCTGCTGCAATCAACAACAACTCTTCCGCCACCATCCGACTTCGGCACTACAAAGACCCCATGGGTACAACATGGGAGATCAGAGGCTTCAGAAATCATATTTGCATCTAACTCCTCCTGAAATTTTTTAGTAATTAATTTCCTGTGTTCAACTGAACACTTACTCTTTCTAGTTAAGTCATATTTCAAATCACAGTTGTTATTAATAACTTTGAATCCAAAAGTGACACCCGTTAACATAAAATGCCAATCCGGGTCCACCTCTCCTCGATAGAAACATTCAATGAAAACTCTGCAAGGACGAAGCTGTGCTGACACCCCTGCAATAAAATGTGTACAAGTGCAACTACCCCTATAACAATCCATAGTAACAGGCAAACAAACAGAACTTAAATCTTCATGCACAATAGTAACAAGCAGGGTACCATCACAAAATCAGTCTCCCTTCCCAAACCACAAGGAAAAGTCCAATGCAAACAATCAATCATTGTTGGCTGCAAAGTCAAAGGAATGTCATATTCGGGGTTGCCCATACCCCCCCACCCACCCCCCCAAACACAGTCAGTCAGCACCCCGCCTTCCGGAATGTTCTGAGACACCGGTAGGTCACATGTCACATCCTTGTTATGTAGAACCCCCCCCCCCCCCATTCACACAGTCTATCACCACCCGGTTCCCCGGAATGTCAGGAATGTTCTGAGACACCGAGAGGTCACATGCAACACTCCCCACATGTACACGCGCCCCCCCCCCCCCCCCAGTCCTTTCAATACCGTTTGAAAAGCAGGTGCGCACTGGCCAAACAGAGGGGCGCAGGCCACGAGCACAAAGTGGCGCTGCAGTAGCAGGCGGTCATTACGCCCTATTAGGCCAAGCCAACTTACTTTTCGTTGGTGCACAAGGTTTAGGCCGAACCAACTCAATTCCGCACACACGCGGTTGGCTACTGCGCAGTAGATAATATAAACAATAACGGAGGATAGGCCGCTCCTCCCTTTATATATATCGTTAAATACTTATCCTATCTATATAGATGCTATAATGCATCATAAACAAGCTAAATCACAGTTGTCGGTAATACTTACAGTTAATTAGCTTGTTTGTAGACAAAATTGCCGGAGCAACTCAACGAACGCCCTCCCATCATGAGTTGTATATGCTAATTGCTGGACCCGGATGTGCTTCCTTCTCCCTAGCCTGAGAATTAATACCGAGGTAAAATATGAATTTACCATCATATTCAGACTGAATGCACATAAAATAAGATAATCCCACTTTATTTCAGAGGCAGGACAAAAACGAATCCATGAAATTATTTAACTTTGAATAGACATGCATCTATGTGTCTGCACTCGCCTGATGGTGCACATTCGTTTTACATGGTTTATATAGTAAATTGAAGTGTGAAGTAAATTCTGAATTAATGTGCACACAATGCAATAAGTAATGATATAAGGCAGTCGTCTATGCGGGCCTATCTACTAATAATATTGAACACAGTATTTTGTAAATGGGTACTACACGATAAGCAATTTGCGAAAATACTGTATGTATTGTAAAGGATTTATTGTTTGTGCTTTTATGCATTTACAAAATAAGTATCCATTTATGTATTACATTATTAGTTAGGGATGGTGAGAGAAGCTTTGTGAATAATAATTCTTCTGCTAATTCGCAGAGCAAAGCAGCTCTGTGAATAGCCACGTCTATTAATGTAATATATTTAACTCAGAAAATGGTAGGGACTCAAAACGAACTGTATGCTATCTAAGGAGCATAGGACATGTGACTATGTAATATCGGAGAATGACTCAAAATGAACTGTATGCTATCTAAGGAGCATAGGACAAATGACGATGTAATATCAGAGAATGACTCAAAACCAACTGTATACTATCTAAGGAGCACAGGACAAGTGACGATGTAATATCAGAGAATGACTCAAAACCAACTGTATGCTATCTATAGCCCCGTTCATACATGCCCTTTAAGTCGGCTCAACTAGTTCGCCTGTCTAGTTCGCCTCACATTCGCCGTGTAGACGCGATGCTGAAGCGGATTAGGGCTGAGTCGATGCATCTAGTTCGCTTCAAGTAAACCATGTCGCGAGGTAGTATATATGAAGCGAACTAGCTTAAGTCGGCCCATCTTGCTTGTGTGGACGATAGCAGTTTACTTTGAGGCGGCTTAAGCACGTCACACGCATGCACAGTCGAGACCTGAGTTTGTTGATTTTCCAGTCGATCAAAAGTGCATATTATATAATTTGGTCTATGAAACCGCTAGCTGTGCACAGATATTTTTTTCATCATTTATTTGTAGGTTTTCACTGCCCAGCAGACGTTTTGACCGTTCCAAAAGAATACGACTCAGTCTATACATATCTAGGTCGAACCCACACTCTCTCGTGGCGACGTCGACTAACCGAAAGTGGCACTGGTTAGTATGGACTTGCTCATGCGCAGATATCGATTTCCGACTTAAACTGCCCCAAGCACTGGATGTGTGGATATGACACACTTTCACGCCTGGTTCACCTGATCTAGTTCAGCCTAAAGTTGTGCTGTATGAACGGGGCGTATGGAGCATAGGACAAGTGACTATGTAATGTCGGAGAATGCTGGTACTTAGTAGGCACTGTAAGGGCAGCACAGTAATATATTGACGTTGATTTATTGACGTTTTACATCCGATCACCTAAGATTATAGCAGGACGGGTACCGACTTGATGTGTTGATTAATAGTGTTGGTCCACAAAGGTACCATGTCACAGGCAACATTATCTTAACAATAGGCCAACCAACCCCATCTCTACCCCAGTAATGCTGAGCACCAGCCAAGCTAGTAAGTGGCACATATAATTTTGAAAAGTTTTTGTTTTGACTCGGATGGGGGTTGGTCCCACGAACTCCCGCAATGTAGGGGAGTATAGCATTTAGCAGTATATAGGCAGTATAGGTGTAGTACGTAAGTAGTATAGTAAGATGGTACTATTGTTAGTTACTCCTACAGCAGCGCCTCTGTGAGAGCACTGCTGAACAATCCTACAGAAAAGTGTCAGATGGTTCAGTTATGGAAATAACCATATAGATTTGCAATCAAGCATGCTCAATATATTTGTCAAATATTTATCTATTGTAACCCACTACATTTAGAGTGAATAATTGATTAAATCATTCAGGTTAATAGACTTGAAAATCGAATCAATAGCTTCCAGTGGCTGCCATCTTGTTTTCTTTGTATTCTCGCCCAATTCCTCAACAGTATGCCAATATAGATTAACAACAATGCGCACTGTAAGCAGCGACTGCACAGCTTAAAAAAAATAGTTGATTCATGCACAGCAAGGCGGTTTTTGTTCAGATTTAGATTGACTAGGCCTGCAGAGCATGGTAGGGTGTGATCTATAGATACACTGAACTACCTAGGGTATCTAATATATAGGTGGCGTGGCATCCAATGAACGAAAAACAGATAATAGGGCATGATCTGCAGACACTGCACTACCTAGGGTATCTAATATATAGGTGGCGTGGCATCCAATGAACGAAAAACAGATAATAGGGCATGATCTGCAGACACTGCACTACCTAGGGTATCTAATATATAGGTGGCGTGGCATCCAATGAACGAAAAACAGATAATAGGGCATGATCTGCAGACACTGCACTACCTAGGGTATCTAATATATAGGTGGCGTGGCATCCAATGACGAAAAAACAGATAATAGGGCATGATCTGCAGACACTGCACTACCTAGGGTATCTAATATATAAATGGCGTGGCATCCAATGAACGAAAAACAGATAATAGGGCATGATCTGCAGACACTGTACTACCTAGGGTATCTAATATATAGATGGCATGGCATCCAATGAACGAAAAACAGATAATAGGGCACGATCTGCAGACACTGCACTACCTAGGGTATCTAATATATAGGTGGCGTGGCATCCAATGAACGAAAAACAGATAATAGGGCATGATCTGCAGACACTGCACTACCTAGGGTATCTAATATATAGGTGGCATGGCATCCAATGAACGAAAAACAGATAATACTAATAGGGCATGATCTGCAGACACTGCACTACCTAGGGTATCTAATATATAGGTGGCGTGGCATCCAATGAATGAAAAACAGATAATAGGGCATGATCTGCAGACACTGCACTACCTAGGGTATCTAATATATAAATGGCGTGGCATCCAATGAACGAAAAACAGATAATAGGGCATGATCTGCAGACACTGTACTACCTAGGGTATCTAATATATAGATGGCATGGCATCCAATGAACGAAAAACAGATAATAGGGCACGATCTGCAGACACTGCACTACCTAGGGTATCTAATATATAGGTGGCGTGGCATCCAATGAACGAAAAACAGATAATAGGGCATGATCTGCAGACACTGCACTACCTAGGGTATCTAATATATAGGTGGCATGGCATCCAATGAACGAAAAACAGATAATACTAATAGGGCATGATCTGCAGATACACTCCACTACTTAGGGTAGCTAGGGTGGTGTGGAATCCAATGAACGAAACGCACTGTGTAATATACACGAGTTTATTGATTGATGCAAACGGTTGCACCCCTGCATTGGCATATACATCATATTGCACACAAATAAATTACTCAAAAATGATTTATACAAAGCAGGCAAAAGAGACAGCCGAGCTTGTCCAATCACCATGGGAGATTGCCCATCAACATACGAACTCTACCCCGCCTCACGCCTTCCTGAATACTCACGTGACGTCACGAGGTCCGCCCGCCAGGCGCAACGCCTGTATTTGCTGTGAAGTATAACGTAAGTCACATACATTTTAAGCCAGTAGGAATTAGGTCGTCGTCACACGGGGAAGATGAGTACACACACCGCAATGAGCTCGTCGACACTTCCAGCTACCACCAGGTGGCGTATATATATATATATATATATAGTTATACATGTAGCAACATGCACAACAGGCGACCACGAGTTTGGTAGCAGAGGATATCTGTATGTGTGTTTATATATATACAGTCAACCCTCTTTAATTCGGAATATTTTGTTTCCAGCACCCAATGTCGGATTAACGAGATTGTCAGATAAATGGTTGAGGGATAACATTATTGGAGAAACTCTTATGCTTAGATGTGTGAGTGACTTGGAGGTTTTACAACATGTCGGCAGCTATGGCCATATTCATAGCGAGATTCTTAGATGTTTTGGTCAGGTATTCCAAATCACAAGTGATCGGAATAATACGGGTTGATGACGGTATGATGACTGTGTGGGTACACACATTGATATATGTTTGGGTATAGATATATATATATATATATATATATATATATATATATATATATATATATTATATTATATAGTATGTTTACGAGTCTTACCTGGGTATAGATGATGGATAAATGTTGTTTTCCCAAGGTATAAGCTCGGATAGACGTGGGCTAGGGAGAAGGAAGCACATCCGGGTCCAGCAATCTTTACCTACTTATTCAGATAAAAATGATCTTAAATACAATGGATACTATGATTTTCCCGTAATGTACAATAACGGAATAGACGTGGTAGGGTGGGGTGGGCGGGCCCTAGCCCACGTCTATCCGAGGCTTATACCTCGGGAAAACAACAGTTATCCATCATCTATACCCAGGTAAGACTCGTATAACTATACTATTTTACCTCGGTATACAGCCTCAGGCTAGGGAGACTTTTACATAATTCATTTTTATCCTTAATATTATTTTATTCTTATTATTAACATGTTTATGTGTCATTGTATTAGTTATTCAGGAATTCAAAGGTTTTTGTTCTCACCTATTCTTGTTAGTTTGTGAGCAGGCACTTGGCAATGCCGGTAGGCTTTTCTAGTCGCTTGTTTAATGTTTTGCAAACGACTTAGCCGTATTCCAGCCTGCGTGCGCTAGGATTCTTTTGACAGAAATCCCGAGCAATTGTGCCTTGGAAACCATGGCACCTCTGGTTGAGTGGGAAGCATATTTCCCCGTATCCACCCCAGCCAATTTCAACACCGTGATCGTCCATCTGGCGAGGGTGTCTCCTCAAATTGCATTATGTGGCTTTATGAAGCTCACTAACAGTTGTTGTGAGGTACATAAGTCCTTAGTCTTGGATATATAAGCCCTTATGGCTGACACAACACATAATTTATGATCCTCTGGGAAATAGTCTAAGTGCACTGTAGACAAAGGGTCACCTAGCCTGTTTGATTTTAATAATTGTGCTAAATCAAACGTAGCTTGTTTCCTATCTATTTCTAATCCGTCTAAGGATAAGGCGACAATGGTTTGTCCTCTGTGTCCTGTTACTAGTAGTAACAAGACGGCTACCTTAAAACCTAATTGTTTTACATCTAAATGAGAGTTGTGAGGCCAAGCCTTAAACAACTTAAACACAATGGAAACATCCCAAAAGCGACTATATTTTGGTTTAGGGGGATTTCTTTGATAAATTGAGCGAAGGAACAAGTGAAGCACATGATGTTTACCGACTGTGTCTCCCTCGATTCTAGGTAGAATAGCCGATAAAGCGCATCTGGCTGCATTGACAGCCCCAAATCCTAGTCCTTCATCCTCTAGAGAACGGAGAAAACGGGCCACTTGTGCAATTGTTGGATTTGTTGGTTTGACTTTCATTAGCAAACAATGTACACCCCATTTTCTTAAATATGTTGTGTACATTTTTACAGTTCCTGGCCTCCATGCATCGGATAGTATTCTGCCTTCAGTGATCTTATCTAATCCAAATTGCTGTAAGTGTTTCCTCAAAAAAGGAATGCCAATAGGGGTGTCGCTGACACGTCTCCGTGGACCGATAGCGGTCCGTGGTGCGCTAGGTTCCCGGATTTTCTTGGGAATCGTATATGTTCTTTTGCCAGTTGTGAAACTGCTGGTAGCCAAGGTTGCGTGTCCCAATTGGGCACGATCAGAATGGTGTGTGTCCCCTCCATGCTGATCTTTCTCACCACTCGGCTGATAATGCTAAACGGTGGGAAAATATAGAAATAATTATCTTCCCAGGTTATAGCAAAAGCATCAACTTTCCAAGCATCCGGTTCGGGATGCCAAGAAAAATACTGCGGTAATTTGTTGCTGTTTCATGATGCAAACAAGTCAATGTCGGGTCTCCCCCATTTGGCACAAATTAAGTTAAATAGGGGCATAGATAGAGACCATTCTAAATGGTCATGGAATTTTCTACTCTTGTGGTCTGCAAGTGTGTTTTGTGACCCTGGGATATGCGCTACAGTCAGCCAGACTTGTTGGGTCTGTGCCCAGTTCCAAATCAGTTTTGCTAACTGATTGCAAGGCTTCGATTTTGTTCCCCCCATGTTACGGATATATGCCATAGCTGTAGTGTTATCGTTCCGCAAGGAAATCATATATTGGGCTGCTCGACACGATCCACCACCAGGGACTGCGCTTGGCCCTTGGGGCCTTCCGCACCTCACCAGTTCAGAGCCTTTATGTCGAAGCCAATGAACCATCACTTAATAACAGGAGAATCAAACTGGCCATGCAATATGTAGTCAAGATAAAAACTAATGCATTGAATCCTGCACACAATTGTCTATTCGAGCAACATGACGAATCCAGGTATGAAGCCAGGCCAAATTACATCCGGCCACTGAGGCTCCGAATGAAACCTCATTTGGAGGCCTTAGGCGTGGATTTGGACGTGTTGGAGGATGCCAAAGTCCCAGAACATCCCCCGTGGTCGTTGAGAAAGCCATCGGTTATCCTCCGACTCACGGAACTGAGGAAATCTGGGACACATCCACTCGAGTACAAAGGACTGCATGCAGAGATTCAAGGCCAGTTTGCAGACCACCTCTCCATATACACTGATGGTTCGAAAGACCAAAGCCGGGTAGCTGCTGCGGCAGTCTGCCGACGGGAAAAATTTGGTGTACGTTTGCCCGATCAGAGCTCGATTTTCAGTGCAGAGGCCCGAGCACTCCTTCTCGCTTTGGAGTGTATCGAGGTATCCAACCACACTAACTATGTTATATACAGTGATTCCTTCTCTTGCCTCCTGGCTGTTGCTGGACTGAAAACGAATCACCCTATTCTAGCAACAGTCATTTATAAAATGAACCAACTGACAACAGATGGGTATGATATCCACCTGTGCTGGGTGCCTGGCCATGCTGGCATACAAGGAAACGAACGAGCTGATCGGGCTGCGAAGAAGGCCCTGAACTGTGATCTTGAACCGTGTCTGATCCCTCACTCTGATCTGAAACCACTAATAGCCACCCACATAAAATCCAAATGGCAACATGAGTGGGATGAAAACATTAATAAACTTAAAGAAATTGAACCATCTGTGGGAAAGCCACCACAGACTCATGCGGGAGGTCGGCGGGACCAAGTGGTCCTTAGCCGCTGCCGTGTTGGCCACTCGTGGCTTACACATGCTTTTCTGCTCAAGGGGGAACCTCCCCCTGAATGTATTGGGTGTCAGTCCCCACTGACACTCAAACACATTTTACTAAGTTGCGTTGATTTTTTGGCCCTGCGCCAACGGTTCTACACTGCAGGCAGTATGCATGACCTTTTTACTAAGGTAAAACAGGAAAACATTTTAGCCTTTTTGAGGGCAGCTGGACTGTACCACCTTATATAGTTTACTAAATGGATTCTATTAATTATTAATGAAACTTTTCTTTTTCTATGGGAATTTGTTTCCCTTGACCACAGATATATGATTGTGAGCTTTCTAATTTAATTAGTGTCTATTGGCACATAATTGATTGTCTGCTTTTACATGTAAAAGCGATGGTTTGAACAAAAAACAAACATTTCTCGCCGTGAATATGGCCTATGCTGCCGACACGGCGTAAAGCAACCACCAATCGATCAATCAATCAGTAGTGTTATCAGTTAGGATTCTAACTTGTGCTTTAGGTATCTTAACTAAGCTGTGTAGTCCTAGATAAATGGCGCGCAACTCTAATGCATTAATGTGGTCTGAAATTTCATCATCAAGCCATCTACCTCCTGTCGCTATCCCATCTCTATGTGCTCCCCAACCTTCTAAAGAGGCATCAGTGGTAATCACTGTATTTGGTTCTGCCATGCGGATTGGATTAGGTGAGTTTGCTATATGTTGCATCCACCATTCAATATCCTGCAAACCCTCTTCGGAAATAAACATTTTTCGTTCAAAATTGCCTTTAGTTTGGGCTAAAGCTAAGTTTTTGTCTATTTCTAGAGATTTGATATGGGCTTTGCCGTATAGAATAGCGGGTGCATAAGATATCATTATGCCAATAAGAACCGCGACCTGTCTAATCTTAGGTTTCGTTAGATTAAGAATCTGGGTCGCTGTGGTCATAAACTTGTTTAGTTTCGGTTCTGTTATCGACACTGTTAGGGACTGTGTATTGAGGATAAACCCTAAACACTTTAGTTGTTTTGTTGGTTTAAAGACTGATTTGTGTGGATGGACATAAAATCCCAATTTAGTGAGTAATGCACATAAATCCAAAACTGCGTTTGCACACGTAATTTTCGTTGACGCCATTATAATCATCTATGTAAGGAAACATTATATGACCTTTTCGAGCCATGACTGAGAAAACAGGTTTCAAAAGTTTAGTGAACAAACGAGGGGCACAAGCTAAGCCATTTGGCACGCAGGTAAACTCATAAAGTTGGTCATCCCAAAGAAACCGGAGAAATTTCCGGTGTTGTTCTGCTATGGGAACTGTGTAGTATGCGTCTTACAAATCGACACTAGCCATCCACGCATCTGGTGTTATCAGATCATGTGCTGTCTCTAACGAGAACATTTTAAAATGTCGATATTCGATCATCTTATTTAGGGTTGTTAAATTCAGGATCATTCGAAGCTCACCTTTGGGTTTCGGTCGAGAGAAGATGTTTGAGATAAACTCTCCTGGGCAGTGCGTCACTTTTTGTATAATTCCTTTCTCAAAGAATTTATGCACTCTCGTTCAAGTGGTTCAATTTTGTATGGAAAAGGAATTCTTCCTTGTACTGGAATGTCTATGAAGGGAATTTGAACACCATTTACTATTTCTAAAATATCCCGATCATTCGTAATTTGGTTCCATTCATAAAAATGGTTAATAATATTGCCTGCCACAAAGTTGCTTACAGTTTGTGTGGTTTTAGAGGCCGCGGGGACTTGTAGTGTCTGCGTTTGAGCCTCTACCTGGTCCCGCTCTGGGGAAGGGTCTCGGCGAGTTGAAGCCCCAGCCGATGGGCCGGGCGGTGTTGTCGGTCCAGCCTGGCCGGGAACCCCGGCCGCGGAAGGACTGGCTGTAGCTTGTGCCTGGTCTGGTTCCTCTGGCCAGGCCTTGCGGGTGAAAATCCCCACGGGATCTTTTGAAGCGCGGGGCTTCTGGCTTCTTCTTCCCGTCCATGTTTTTGCCACTTTTGGCCGCTGTTTCCACCTCCTTAAAGAGGTACTGGAGCTGGCCCCCGAACATTTTGGTCTTATCCAAAGGTTTCCCTTTGATAGGTTCTGGGGTCAGGAAGAGCGTATACTCTTTCCCATCATTATCTGTGACCTTTTTAGAACGGGCCACCTCCTTACCGGCGTCTGTGCACACTGATTTGAACACATTTTCAAACCTTCTATACGACAGGTAATTGCCTGCCACCGTAAGCATGGCAATGCCTTTGTCCATGGTTTTGGCCAGGGATGAGAACTTGTTCTCACGCTGCATTTGATTCGCCACTGGTGCGATGGCAGTAAGCGTACCGAGGACCACTTTGTGCAGTAGATGCATGACCCCTTCGAACCGCTTACGGTCCTCGGTCATGTTTACGTCCCTATCCATCTCTTTGATGATGGAGTTGGGGACGCCTTTGATGCCGGTTAGTTCATCTCCCAGCTTGGAAATAACTTCCGCAGGTTTAAACGTGCGGAAGTGACCATTTATGGTCTCGCGCATAAGCGTGGTGGTTTTCACACGCTTTGCCCTATGTTTTTCAACCTTCTTAGCCACTTTGCCACCAATGGCAGCGTAGACCCCCTCATATTGGGTGTCTGAGTCAGATTCAGTTGAGGTAGAATCTGGCGAAGAGTCCGAAGAAGAATCCTTCTTCTTTTTCTTCTTGGACTTCGGCTTCCGCTTTTTGCATAGCCCCGCCTTGTTACGTTCCTTGGTGTAGTCATCACCCGAGGAACTAACTTGCTTCTTCTTCTTCCTCTGTTTGGTAGGAGGAGGAGGAGGAGCCTTAGGCTCAACCGCCGAGTCGGTTTCGGAGAAATCCTCCCAGTCGGACTCGTCATGGAAGACTGGCAAAGGCCGTTTCCTAGACGTAGCAGGCGGTTGGAGTGAGAGTATATGACTCTCCATTGCAGCCCAACGGGCCTCCCAGTCAGGAGCTGCCGGTCCCGTGGGTCGTGCTTCCTCTTCCGGGTCGGAGGGGATCTGCGCCCCAGGCTGTGGTGAAGGCATAGCCGACAACACTGGGGAGGAGTCATACTCCTCGTCCGAGCCCCTCGGTGCGTGGCCTTCAGCTGCCGCTGCAACTCTCTTACTCCGCTTCGTGGCCATCGGGATCTGAAACAATAATATTGGTCAGTCCCGGTATTTTTCTAAACATCACAATTTTGTCATTTATAACTTAATTGTACATCTAGTGGTGTTAGAGAATGTGTTCATACCGTTCTAACACAGGCGTAATAAGCTAAATCTTTGGCGTAGGTTGTGGGTCAAGCCCAAACCAAACGCAGGGTCGGTACCAGTGTATCGGCCCGCTCATCCCTCTGTTCCGCACACTTCTCCCTCCTGTGGCTACTGTGCCAGCAAGTTGGAGAAAATGCTACGAAACTCGGAGAAACGCCTGACAAAAGTTGTGGGGAGTCTGTAAAAGAACCCAGGATCATCTCCAACAACACCCTCTATTAGAGTCCGAGAGAATCTCCACAGGAGATGAGGCAGAGCCCACATCTCTACCCATGTAACACAGGTGTTGATAGAACCGCTAAGTATCGGTTTCGTTCGTTAGACAAAGGATTCTAGAGCGTTCTATCCTGGTTTTTTTATAAACCTTAATCTAGTCCATAAAAGGATGTACGAAAGTTCTGAACTTTCCAAATAGATGCTATAGTGCATCATAAATAAGCTAACCACAGTTAATAACATACTTACTGCGTATTAGCTTGTTTGTAGACTAAATTTGCCGGAGCAACTCAACGAATGTAATCCAGTCATGAGTTGTTTATGCTAATTGCTGGACCCGGATGTGCTTCCTTCTCCCTAGCCTGAGGCTAGCCTGAGGCTGTATACCGAGGTAAAAAATATATATATACATACATACATATATGAATATATATATAAATATGTACATGTACATTATTATATATTTACATATACACACATATATATATATGAATATATGAATTTATATATATAAATATGTACATGTATATTATTACATATCTACATATACATGCACACTATATACACATATAGATTAGTTAGACGAATCTTACCTGGGTATAGATGATGGATAACTATTGTTTTACCGAGGTAGGAGCCTCGGTTAGACGTGGGCGAGGGAGAAGGAAGCACATCCGGGTCCAGCAATCTTTACCTCCTAATTCAGGATAAAAATGATTCCAATAAACCAATAAAAACCATGGTCATGTGACCTAATCTTGGTACAAGTGATTGAATAGACGTGGCAGGGCGTGGTGGGTGGGCCCTCGCCCACGTCTAACCGAGGCTCCTACCTCGGTAAAACAATAGTTATCCATCATCTATACCCAGGTAAGATTCATCTAACTAATCTATTTTACCTCGGTATACCGCCTCTGGCTAGCCGCAGGCTAGGGAGACCTTTACGTAATATCATTTTTATCCTGATATTCCTGTTAGTTACTATTATTCTATTATCAAGTCTTATTTAAGTATGTTTGTACAATTGTTATGACAAAAAAGCGAAAAAGTGCACTTTGTCCCACCTGTGTCTTTTAGTTGGTGAGTAGCCTCTGTGCGATAGGTTAAGGCTTCTCTAGTCGCTTGTGATAATGTTTTGCAAACAATCTAGCAGTTTTCCATCCTGCATGAGCCAGGATCCGTTTCACGGAAATGCCAAGTAATCTGGCCTTAGATACCATTGCACCACGTGTAGAGTGCGATGAATATCTGTTTGTGTTTACTCCTGAAAGTTTTAACACAGTCATGGTCCATCTGGCGAGGGTGTCCCTCGAAATGCCCTTGTGTGGCTTAATAAAGCTCACCAAAAGCTACCTTGAGTTGCGTATTGTTCGTGTCTTGGATATATATGTCCGTATTGCGGAGACTACACATAATTTGCGATTCTCTGTGAAACTAGTGACACTTATTGTCGACAAGGGATCACCTAAACGATTTGATTTCAACAAAGTTGTTAGATCAAACGTTGCTTCCTTGCTATCGATTTCAAGACCATTGAGCGACAGGGCGACTATTGTTTGGCCCCTGTGTCCTGTAACGAGCAGAAGGAGCAAAGCTACTTTGAAGCCTAATAGCTTAACGTCCAGGAACTTATTCTCTGGCCATTCCTTGAAGAGTTTAAACACAAGAGAAACATCCCAAAACCTATTATATTTGGGTTTGGGAGGGTTCCTCTGATAAATTGATCGTACGATCCAGCAAATAACATGATGTTTTCCCATTGTTTCTCCATTACTCCTAGGTAGGATAATTGAGAGCGCACATCTGGCTGCATTGATAGCGCCATACCCTAAACCTTCGTCTTCCAAAAAACGTAGAAAACGTCCTACCTGGGATATTGTTGGGTTCATAGGCTTAACTTTCTTAAGTAAGCAATAAATACCCCATTTCTTTAAATACGTGGTATACATTTTCACAGTTCCCTTCCTCCAGGCGTGAGAGACCAACCGTTGTTGTGTAATCTTATCCAAGCCGAATTGTTCCAAATATTTATTTAAAAAAGGAATGCTACCAAAGGAGTCGTCGACACGTTTCCGTGGCGCGCTAACGGTCCCTGATGTTTCAGGTTTCCTCGGTATCTTGGGAAGCGTAGCATGCTTTTGGCCGTCGCGACTAGTCTCGCTAGACAGGGTTGAGTGTCCCATTCGGGGACAATGAGGATGGCGTGTGTTTTCTCAATTAGTATCTTTCGGGCGACTTTGCTAATAATGGTAAAAGGGGGGAAAATGTAAAAGAAATGATTTTGCCAAGTTAGCGAGAAGGCATCTATGTGCCAAGCTTTTGGTTCTGGGTGCCACAAAACATATTTCTCCAGTTTAAAGTTATTACGTGAAGCAAATAAATCTATATCCGGCCAGCCCCATAATTTACAGATTTGTTTGAAAATTGATGGGTTTAGTGACCACTCTAAGTGGTCATGGAAATGGCGACTCATCTTATCGGCAAGGCAATTCTGCGTTCCGGGTATGTGTGTTATTGTTAACCAGACGTCAAACTTTTGCGCCCAATTCCAAATGAGTAGTGCCAACTCGTTACACTTAATAGATTTTGTACCTCCCATATTTCTCACATAAGCCATGGCCGTGGTGTTATCCGTAAGGATACAAACATTATTTTTGGGTACTTTAACAAGGCTGGTTAAACCTAAGTAAATGGCTCGTAATTCTAAAACATTAATATGTTCAGAAATTTCCGATTCTAGCCATCGTCCCCACGTTGCTACATCATTGCGATGTGCCCCCCAACCTTGGAGTGACGCGTCAGTCGTAACAGTAGTATTGGGCTCACCCATTCGAATGGGATTGGGGGAGTTATCAAAGTGACTTAGCCACCAAAAAATGTCGGCTAGTCCACTTTCAGAGATAAACATTGTCTTTTCAAAGTTACCCTTGGCGCGGGCCAAAGCTAGATTTTTATCGATTTCCAGGGACTTAATGTGTGCAGCCCCATATAGAATAGCAGGGCTGTATAAAATCATTATACCGATTAAGACTGCGACCTGTCTTATCTTTGGCCTAGAAATGTCTAACAGCTGTATCGCTGTGTCCCGCAGCTTATCTTTCTTTTGTTGTGTAAGTGACACGGTCATAGCTGTCGTGTTCAAAATGAAGCCTAGACACTTAAGCTGCTTAGTAGGAGAAAACACGGATTTCTTAGCATGAATGAAGAAACCCAAGTTTGAGAACAGTTGACATAAATCTTGAACGGCGAGCTCGCATTGTTCGAAAGATTGTTCCATAATGAAAGAATCATCAATGTATGGAAACATACAATGACCAAGTTTAGCCATGTGTGAAAAAACCGGTTTCAACAACTTAGTAAAAAGTCGTGGCGCACACGCCAAACCATTAGGTACGCAGGTAAATTCAAAAAGCTGGTCATTCCAAACAAACCGTAAATATTTGCGATACCCTCTTGAATAGGGACGGTATAGTAAGCATCTCTTAAATCAACACTCGCTAGCCAACACTCTGGGGTGATCAAATCGCGAGCTGTTTCTAAAGAAAACATTTTGAAATGTTGGTATTCAATGATTTCATTCAATTTAGTTAAGTCTAAAATCATGCGAATAGACCCATCTGGTTTGGGAGTGGAGAAAATATTTTAAATGAATTCACCTTTAGCATGTTGTACTCTTTTGACAATGCCTTTGGCTTCAAAAACCCCAACCTGTTCATTTAGTTGGAATTTTTTGTGCGAATTGAACTTATATGGAAAAGGTGCTCTTTTCTGTACAGGGAATTCTGTGAAAGGAATTGCAATGCCTTTAACAATACTAAGAACCTCTGGGATAGTGGTTAATTGTTGCCATTGTTCTAAACAATTAACAATGTTGCCCGCTTGAAAAAGGCTTACGTCAGTTTGAGTTTCCTCTGTGACCATGTCAGGGCCAGGCTGCTGAAAAGTTTGTGTGGCGTTCTCTACTTGTTCCCTGGTTTGGGGAACTGCGGCTTGGGGACAAAGTCCCGTTTGTAACCGCGGTTGTCGTTCCAGTTTGAGGATTGTCTGTCGCCTCGACCTCTTCCCCTCTGGCTGAATGCGAAGGATGGGCCTCCCCTGAACGGCCTTCCTCCCCGGCGGAAGCGAAAATCTGTGCGGCTGCGGCGGAACCCGAGTGGGTTTTGTGATTTACGGCCCTTGAGTTCCGTGTTCTTAGCACTCTTAGTGTCCACCTCTACCTGCTTGTACAAATAAGCAAGCTGACCCCCAAACATCTTGGACTTGTCCAGAGGTTTGCCTTTGATGGGGGTAGGTCCGGAATAGACGGTGTATTCCTTGCAGTCATGGTCCGTCATCTTCTTTGACCGGGCGACCTCTTTGCCCGCGTCGGTAGTGACGGATTTAAAGACATTTTCGAAGCGGCGATGTGTCATGTAGTTGCTCGCTGCAGCGAGCAAGGCAATGCCCCTATCCATTACCCGAGCTAAGGACGAGAACTTATTCTCGGTCTGCATGCGGTTAGCAATGGGGATAATAGAAGTCAAGGAGCCCAAAACTGCTTTATGAATTACAGAAAGGGCAGTTTCATAGCGGCAACGTTCGTCGGACAGATGGATGCCAGCATCCATCTCCTTACACACCGTAGCGGGAATACCTTTGACGCCGGAAATCTGTTCCGTCAATTTATTAATGACCTCAACTGGTTTGAACGTTGTAAAGTGGCCATTGACGGTATTCCTCATCATGGTTGTGGTACGCACCTTCTTTGCCTTCTTCTTGACAATCTTCTTGCCAACCGTAGCGACTATTTTGGCATACACTCCCGCGCGTTCCGTATCGGAATCTGATTCCGTGGAAGAGGAGTCGTTAGACGAGTCCGAGTCCGAGTCTTTCTTTTTCTTTTTCTTGGACTTCTTAGGGCATTTAGCGTTTGAGGCTTTGGTGAACTCATCACCTGAGCTGCTAACAGTGCGGCGTTTCTTGCCGCGCGCTTTCGGTTTCGGAACCTCGGGGGCCGAAACCGTGTCCTCCTCGTCATCCGAAAAGTCCTCCCAATCCTCATCAGGGATTTGGGGAGGGCCCGCAAAGGAAAGAGCCTGGAATTGGCGCATCTTGTCCTCCATCATGGCTGCCATCTTAGCCTCCCAATCACTTGGTTGAGGTGGCTGGTCACTGTCCCGGTCAGAAACGTGTGTCCCGGGCTGTGGAGACGGCGGAGCCGTAGGCGCTGGTGATGAATCATAATCCGTAGGGGCAATGCCCTCTGCTGCCGCAGGCTGCTTATTTCGCCGAGTGGCCATCGGTTCCTGTAACGACAAAAGTGTTACCTAACCGGAATCATCTCAACCACACAAAGTGTAACCAGTAAACTGGGTTGAGGTATATGGTACAGAATAGCGTGTATTACAACGTTTCAGTACAGGCGTGAAGCTAAATTTGGCCGTATGGTTATGGTAAGGAAACCAACCAAACGGGGGGTATCGATCCAAAGATCGCCCACTCTCTCTGTTCCGTACACTTCTCCCACCCGCGGCTAAGACGCCAGCAAGTTGGAGAAAATATTACGAAACACGGAGGTTCGCCTTAAAACCAGTCTGGGGTGTCTATAAAAAACACCCAGAAGCATCCCCAACAACATCCTCTATTCAGGATCCGGGAGAATTTTCTTAGGAAATGAGCAACTCGGGTTACCATTTCTCCCTGTCTCAAAAACAGGTGTCGATAGAACAAAGGACTATCGGTTTCGTATGTGCCAGCGGCACCCAGTCTTCTATCCTCAAGTAAAAAACACGTACAAAGTCCAAATTGGACCTGAGAAAGTTCTGAACTTTCATAATGTGATGCTATAAAGCATCATACACATTTTAAACTAAAATTCCATTACTTACTTTGTGATTAAGTAGAGTTAGTAGATAAATCCTGTTGGAGCAACTCACAAACGTCCTCCCCGTTGTGAGTCACTTTATGCTAATTGCGAATTGGACCCGTATGTGCTTCTTTGTCCCTAGCTCTGCGGCTAGCCAGAGGCTGTTACATAACCGAGGTAAAATATATTATATATATATATATATATATAATATATATATATATATATATATATATATATATATACACACACTCATAGTGTTGAGAAACCTCCCGCACATTATCACTAAAATTACCGTTATCAAGACATAATTCCATATTTAAATGAATTCTGCTTGTAAAAGCAAATAGCTTTAACTCAACTAGTGGCTGCCGAAAGTAAATACAACCTGATTCAGAAAGCAGTTTTACCAGCTGTCAATTAACATGGCATGGTAGATAATCAACATGGCATGGCAGATAATCAATATGGCATGGTAAATAATCAACATGGCATGGTAGATAATAATCCTTTCCCAGCCCTGGCCGAAAGCACATTCGAATGTGGGTAGGTAGGGGGACCTCTGCACAGGTGTATGTACACACACAGCGGAGACGAACAGCAGTCCGTCAGTACTAAGAGTCACACGTGGCTGGGCCGGCCAAGTCCTTGATGAGCATCTGAAGGGCGCCAAATGCCGATATGCATTATTAATGCCACTAGTTTCTATGCATTATTAGATTGTTATACTGCTAATGAGTTTAGGTTCAAACAATCAAAGGTGTATGTGTCACTATGCACATAGTAAACCTATTCGGTGTGTCTGAGAAATGTCTACTGCGCGTAGACTCTATCCTATTTAGACTCCAATAGCAAACCTGATAACTCTAATGAAACAACTGTTTAATGAGAACAGATTGTGATAGGTGCAAATGTACACCACACTAACAAGGGGTGGCCGGTGTCGTATTTTCAGCGCCCGGTCATTGTCAGTGGCCTGTCGTGGCTTCTGCGCATGCGCGGATTTTAAGACATATGCAAAACACCCATGCCCTCGCCGGCTACAAGCTCAGCCACGGTACCCGGCAGTGTTAGGGACCGATTAGGCCGAAATCTATTGAATGCGATCATATTTAACAGAATTACATACTCAAATAATGAAATTTAATTAAATTAACCTTAAATTACAAGCGATATTAACATAGCAGCTAGATCAGCGTCGAATCGCCGAGTGTAAACAAAACAAATAGCAGTGATCGCCGCAACGTGCGAAAATCCGCGCATGCGCAGAAGCCACGACAGGCCGCTGACAATGACCGGGCGCTGAAAATACGACACCGGCATAGAGACGCGAACACCCTCCTAGCATTGTAAGGTTCAGAGATACACAACAGAGGGCGCCACCTGTACACGGGTCAGCAACTCCAAAATTAAGAACAAATCGTTACGCTCCAACTTAAACCACATTCCACGTAAAACAGGCGACATTTACACATAGTGTTACGCTAATAGAACTGTTGGGTTGCTATCTTAGATTTTGCCATTTCTCTCTTTTTAGTGAAAGAATTAAAAACGAAATCCGAAAAATCACGGTCCATTTGTACAATTTTGCAGAAAATGTCACCGAGTCACGCTGAGATTGGAACACATCCTATTTACTCACAAGTCGCCACAAACACGCTTATGTTGGCGTGTCACGACTGTTACATTTAGAGCACACTCACATAGGAATAGGCACGGAACTCAAATCAAAACTGCCTTCACCATTTTTCTTTAATAATTAGTTTTGGGTTAAAATGATTTTTCTTTGTTTTTAAACCTGCGGTATTTTAGATACACACACACACCCACACCCACACACCAACCAACCAAACCTAAACATTTACACATTCCCGACATTTGCGTAATGTTTATAAACTAACAGACTAAATCAGTAAATGGCTCCCATCATGAAGCTAGATTTTACACACCATTGCTCCTACCACGCCGATTAAGCAAGAGCAGGTTGGACCCAGAACATGTAGCAACACAAGGAAACAGTCCTCACTTTGAAGGTTTTTCTCAAAAACCTCAAATGGGAGTAGAAACACAATGGCCGAGGCATAATGCTACAGGCCAAAGAAACAACGCATTATATGGCGATATAAATAAAGGTAGTAAAAGACCGAACTAAACGGTATATTATATCCTATATAACTCACAGAATAAAGCACAAGTTCAGCACACCGGAAGGGTCAGGTACCTCAGGCACAGCATGACCATGGGACTATACTATTTATAGTACCATCACCATCTTGTACAGTATATATATATATATATATATATATATATATGTATATATATATATTATTATTATTATTATTAATACACCATAGCATATATACTATATACCAGAGATTGTATATATAATTATAATAATACTAATACTATTAATATATTATATTGTATGAATACTATATATATACAATATATACGTGTTATGCTTAGTATACTGTATCATATATCACATAATACACAATGTATACAATACACAATGTACACAATATACAGTGTATATATACAGATATACACTATAATTAATATATATATATTATAGTTTGGCGAGACTGTATATACACTATGCAATAAATACATGTTATATATATTATGCTATATAGTATAATATAGTATTATATATTGCAAAATATATAATATATACTATATGTACATACTGTATTTGCATATATATATATATAGTATAGTTATACGAATCTTACCTGGGTACAGATGATGGATAACTCTTGTTTTCCTGAGGTACAAGCCTCGGATAGTCGTGGGCTAGGGAGAAGGAAGCAACATCCGGGTACAGCAATCTTCACCTAATTATTCAGGTTAAAAATGAGCTTAATGATTGGAACTCATAATGTTTTCGTTTTGGCACAAGCAAACGTAATAGTCGTGGCAGGGTGTGGTGGGCTGGCCCTAGCCCACAACTATCCGAGGCTTGTACCTCGGGAAAACAAGAGTTATCCATCATCTGTACCCAGGTAAGATTTGTATAACTATACTATTTTACCTCGGTACTAAGCCTCCGGCTACTCGTGGTCGAGGGAGACCTTTACGTAGCCTCATTTTTATCCTCAATTATCTGATGAACATAGTAATGTATCAGTTGTAATATTAAACATTTTTTACATCTCACCCGATCTTCTTAAATGGTCAGTAGGCGGGTTGCAACCCCGCTTGTCTTCTGTAGTCATTTGTTGTAATGTTTTGCAAACGACCTTGCCGTCTTCCAGCCGGCATGTGAGAGGATTCTCTTCACTGAGATCCCCAAGTGTCTCACCTTCGAGACCATAGCACCTCGTGTAGAGTGCTAAGCACAGCGTTGTGTGTTGATGCCAGCTGACTTGAGCACGTTAATCGTCCATCTGACGAGCGTTTCTCTGGAGATAGCCTTATGTGGCTTGATGAAGCTTACCAAAAGATGTCTGGAATTCCATATTCCTTCTGTCTTGGATATATAAGCCCTAATGGCTGACACTACACATAGTTTCCTATCATGTGGGAAACTCATCAAATGAATCAAGGAGAGTGGATCTCCTGTACGGTTTGATTTTAATAGCTTGTGTAAATCAAACGTGGCCTCTTTATCATCAATATCCAGGCCCTGAAGTGAAAGGGCAACAATCGGTTGGCCCCAATGACCGGTTACTAAAAGTAACAGTACCGCTAATTTGTAGCCTAGCCGTTTGACCGATAGATGTCTATTACTAGGCCATTGTTGAAATAACTTAAATACTACTGAGACTTCCCAAAACCGATTATATTTTGGCTTTGGAGGGTTTCTTTCATATACAGATCTCATGAACCAATGGAGAACCTCGTGTTTACCAACTGTTTCTCCATTAATCCTTGGTAGGATAACTGATAGTGCACATCGAGCTGCATTGATGGCACCATAACCGAGTCCATCATCTTCCATCATTCGTAAGAACCGGGCTACTTGGGCGATGGATGGTTCCATTGGCTTAACTTTGTGTATTAAACAATAAATGCCCAATTTCTTTAAGTAACTGGACTATAATTTGACTGTTCCTGGTCTCCATGCACGGGAAATTAACCTGTTCTGGGTGATTTTATCTAGTCCAAATTTTTGTAAATATTTATTCACAAAAGGAATGCCAATAGGGGGCGTTGTGGACACGTCCCCCAGGTTTGTTACTTGGCCTTGGTGTTGTAGGTTCAGTGGCCCTCTGGGGAATTTTAAAGAGTCTTTCGCTCCCCATTCTACTGCTGCTGGCCAGGGTTGAGTGTTCCACTCTGGCACTATGAGCAGTGCATGTGCTTTGTCCAGCCTGATCTTCCTGGCTACTCTGCTGATTAGGCTGAATGGGGGAAAGATATAATAAAATTTATCATTCCAGATCATAGAGAAAGCATCAATTTGCCAGCCGTCTGACTCTGGATGCTAAGATACATATTTGTTAATTTTCTTGTTTCTACATGAGGCAAACAGATCTACTTCTGGGGTTCCCCACTTTTGGCAAATTGTGTCAAAAAGGTATCATTCAATGACCATTCTAAATGATCATGGAAATGGCGACTCTTAGTGTCCGCTAATGTATTCTGGCTACCTGGATGTGTTTGAGACCAATTCCAAATTTGTTTCGCTAGTTTATTGCATGGCTTGGACTTTGTGCCTCCCATGTTTCGAATATATGCCATAGCGGTAGTATTATCAGTAAAGACTTGTACATTGAATTTAGGCACTCGGACTAAACTCCTTAAACCTAAATAAATGGCCCACAAATCTAGGACATTTATGTGATTGTCTATTTCATCATCTAGCCAACGGCCCCCTGTAGCGAGATCGTCCCGATGGCATCGGTTGTGACTACGGTGTTAGGCTCACCCATCCTAATTGGATTGTGTGAGTGATGAATGTGATCTAGCCACTATTGAATATCTAGCCACTTATGACCGTCTTTAGAGATGGTCATAAGACCCTCAAAATTACCTTTAGTTTTGGCAAATGCGTATTTTTTGTCTATCTCAAGGGACTTGATATGAGCCTGACCATATAAAATGGCTGGTGCGTAAGCTACCATAATTCCAATAAGCACTGCGACTTGCCTTATTTTGGGTCTTTTTAATTTTAATAAGTTGCAAGCTGTGGTTTTGAACTTATCTATTTCATCAGGTGTTAATGAGATTGTCATTTGTTCAGTATCAATAAAGAAACCTAAGCATTTTAAATGTTTTGTAGGGATTAATACTGATTTAGTATCATGTATGTAAAACCCTACACGCCTCAATGCATGACATAAATCATTTATGGCTTTTTGACAATCGTGTTCCATTTGCGCCACGATGAAAGAATCATCAATGTAAGGGAACATTACATGGCCTTTCTTGGCCATTTCCGAAAATATGGGTTTTAACAATTTAGTAAATAATCTTGGTGCGTAAGCTAACCCATTTGTCAAACAAGTAAACTGGTAGAGTTGTCCTTGCCATATAAACCTGAGGAATTTTCTGTGGGCTTGATGAATTGGAATAGTGTAGTATGCATCTTTTAAGTCAACACTAGCGAGCCAAGAACTAGGTCTTACTAGGTCTCGAGCTGTTTCTCGGGAAAACATTTTGAAATGTTTATATTGGACCAATTTATTAAGTGTGGTTAAATCTAAGATCATTCTCACATCACCATTAGGCTTGGGTCTGGAAAATATGTTTGAAATATATTCTCCATCAGTACGTTGGACTGGTTCAATAATACCTTTAGCACAGAATTGATGGACTTCTTGATTCAAAGGTTGTTCGTCTAAGGATAGGCGATAGGGAAAAGGTATATTGTTTTGAATGGGGATTTCTATAAAAGGAATCGTGACCCCATGTACAATATCCAGTATGTTCTGGTTATGTGTAATATCCTGCCAAGCACTCAAATGGTTAGATATATTGCCTGTGTGAAAAGTGCTTACAGAAGCTACTTCTACTTGTTGTTGGCTGGCCTGGGGAACGGCTTCTGGGAGGGTGTTTCCCTCCTGAAGGGGCGGTTGTTGTCATTCCAGCCGTACTGGTTCCGCTGTCCCCGTCCCCTCGCCTGATAGGCGAAGTTCCCGCTGCCGAACCGGCTGCCCCGTTGTCCGGTTCGCCGGCTGCGAAAATCTGAGCGGACTTTCTTATATTTTGCGGCGTTGTTATCTTTCTTGCCATCCAGATGTTTTGACTGCTTCGCCGCGGTTTCGACCTGTTTGAACAGGTATTGTAGCTGGCCCCCAAACATTTTGGTGTTATCCAAGGGCTTGCCTTTAATCGGTTTCGGTGCCAGGAATAGAGTGTATTCCTTGCCGTCGTTGTTTACCACCTTCTTTGATCTGGCGACCTCTTTGCCCGTGTCAGTGGTGACCGATTTGAAAATGTTTTCAAATCTACGATACGACAGGAAGTTGCTGATCGCTGTCAGCGCAGCAATTCCTGCGTCAATGTCCACGCACATCGTGGTAAATTTACTGTCCGTCATCATGCGGTTCGCGATGGGCGTGACCGCAGCTAGGGCCACCAGGACCCCTTTGTGCACAGTGTGCAAACACGCCTCAAACTTCTTGCAGTCGTTACATGACGTCCGCATCCATCTCTTTGATGGTGGCCTCCGGGATCCCTTTGATCCCCGTATACTGCTCGGAGAGTTTCGTGATGATCTCTCCAGGCTTGAAAGTGTGGAAGTGGCCTTTGATGTTTTTACGCATCAGGGTGCAGGTGTTTATCTTCTTGCACTTTTCAAAGCGTATCTTTTTCATCACCTTGCCGGTCATTTCGACATATTTCCCAATATGTTCAGTGTCCGACTCCGAATCAGTTGTCGTGGAGTCGGCCGATGAATCGGAAGAAGACTTGCTCTTCTTTTTCTTAGACTTGGACTTGTTCTTAGTCCGCTTAACTTTATGGACCTTATTTCTAGCTTCATAGTACTTGTCTCCCTCAGACGAGTTCTTCTTGACGCGCTTCCGTTTCTTGGGATGGAAATCCACCTCTGCCCCGGTCGGTCGTCTGTTGAGGGTCCGACGCATCCTCCCATTCAGACTGGTCGGATGGAGAGGCATGAGATTTAGCCGAGGCCTTACTTGTGGGAATCGGGAGCAGCTGTTGCAGCTGCTCACGGATGAGCCGCATAACATGGTCATCCGCATTGGATGGCCCTGCCTCAGGCGAGCGGTCACGTGACGGAGCGGACTCCAGTCCAGGGGTCGCGTCTCCCTCGCTCAACGTTGGTGGTACACCTTTGGTACCACGCTTCGCGGCCATCTCGAGTCGTCTGTAAACAACCAAATGTTTATTAGTACGTACTCGAGGAGCAACTGAACACCGGGAACAGTGCTTAGCATGCTGTATAGCACTAATGGGTATTAAGACCGTATTTACACCGGTTTTAATCCAGGCGTGATAAGCTAATGGTATGTCGAAAGTGCAACGGCTGGGCGAACCAATACCGAAACCAATCTGTTCCCTCCCACACTCTCTGTAACACACACTTCTTCCTCCCGTGACTACTACGCCAACAAGATGAAGAAAATGCTATGAAACTCAGAGGTACGTCTTAACCTTGGGAAATCTATTAATATTCCCGAATCTATCTAAACGATGATTTGACTCCAGCCAAACATCCCTCCGTTCAGCAACGGGCGACAAAAACAAAATGGAGGTGCCTCCAAAATTCTACGGCACTGGATAAAAGCACAAATTCATGAATAACTAAGTTAACATGAGAAATAACTTTAAAATTTGATAAGAGTGTGCTATATGTATTCGTAATCCTCTGTGTAAGGGTCTAAATTTCTGGTATTTCTTGGTAAAAACTGCTGAGCTGCTCGTAACGTCCTCCGGTTATGAGAGGAATATGCTAATTGCTGTACCCAGATGTTGCTTCCTTCTCCCTCGACCATGAGTAGCCAGAGGCTTAGTACCGAGGTAAAATCAAATATTATATACGAGATATAAATTATGCACATTCGACAATCTGGACTCAAAACTCAGACTGAAGAAAACCAAACCAAGAGACAACACCGCCACACCGATCTATTCAGCGAAAAACACAACTCTTGCAAATATTGTAACTGAAGAAACTGCGCGAGTACACGAAAAGCATTGCTTAAATGATAGAACAGAGTTGGCTCACTCCTCAAACCTGGTTGTCCTGGGATAGGATGTTGAATCAATAACAGACATTCTACTGATTTATTTTCATATACTTTTCATATTCCTATTCATATTTGATGTAAAAAATTAAAGGAAATAAAATAAGTTACATGAGAGTTTTGTGGTGAAGTGTTGTGAAGTGTTCTACTATCTTCTAGTGCCAAAGAAAACCACATTTCACATGCAGCCACTTGTGAGATGACCGTTGGGACTTGATGGCATAGTTGCCAAAGCAAAAGGAAGTGTTTATTACCATGCATGCATGCTTAAATACAAAATCCATGTTTTGTTGTCCAAAGAAATTACAACATAAATCTGTGTCTTGTGTGTAACAGGTGGTGTCCAGTTGCCACGCGATCATTATACGTGAATACTGAGTGAACAAAGCACAGCTGGGAACTACTTTTTTTCTCTCGATGTAAACGCTACATATGTTTGTATATTATGACATGATTAATGTGGTCCTGAGCATGGAATTATAGAATTCTGCACATCTTTAGTAAACCAACTGTGTGGTGTCTGAGTTATATGCGAGATGGAGAGATGTCATATATTACCTGCTAGGTGACATAACTTAATCACCGACTACACGATTCTTTTTTTTATCTCATTAATTTTTATTTTACATATATTACTGCACCTCTCATTATTTATAATATGCGTAATCATAGCGTTATATATAGCTATGACAAATAGTGACAAGCTATGGGAAATAGTGGCATGTGTCTCATAGCTATACCATCCTTCTCTGGGTGTTATATAATAATAGTGATATATGTGTTACAGTTACACTTTATATATAGCTATAAGACCCATCCTGTTTGTGAGGTGAGCTATGTACCTCCCAGAAAAGCTACGTTTGACGTGTGAGATATGTAACCATATGCACATAATCACACATCAGAAATAGAGCTATTTGTGAATTGTTCTATATAGTATAGTTATACGAATCTTACCTGGGTATAGATGATGGATAACTGTTGTTTTTCCCAAAGTACAAGCCTCGGATAGTCGTGGGCTAGGGAGAAGGAAGCACATCCTGGTCCAGCAATCTTTACCTACTTATTCAGAATAAAAATGATCTTAAACTCAAATGGATACTTCAATGTTTTCGTCTTGGCACAAGCGGTCAAAATAGTTGTGGCAGGGTTGGGTGAACGGGCCCTAGCCCACGACTATCCGAGGCTTGTACCTCGGGAAAACAACAGTTATCCATCATCTATACCCAGGTAAGATTCGTATAACTATACTATTTTACCTCGGTACTAAGCCTCAGGCTAGTCTATAGCCTAGGGAGACCTTTACGTAACTTCATTTGTATCCTTCTCAATTTATACATAGTTATCTCGAAAAACATGTATACTTGTAATATTCTCACCTGTCTTGTTAACTGGTGAGCAAGTGTGTCGCTAGGCCGCTTGACTTTTCTAGCTGTTTGTTGTAATGTTTAGCAAACGATCTAGCTGTTTTCCTGCCTGCGTGTGCCAGGATTCTCTTGACGGAGATCCCAAGATTGTTTGTTTGTTGTTGTTTTACATCCTAGCAACATCTAAGGTCATATCAGGACGGGTACCGACTTGTGACAGTGCACACTCATGGTGACTTTATAGTGCTGTCCCACTGGGAAACCAGGCCGCCGGCACCATGACCTGGTATCCCACTCAGTCACATTATCCTAACACTGAGCACACCAGTCCTTGCCCTATCCTAATAATGCCGAGCACCTGGCTAGGAAGCCACAAGTATCAATTTTAAAGTCATTGGTTTGACTCGACTGGGACTCGAACCCACGACCCCACGATCTACCAGCACGGGAGACGGACGCTCTAACTCATTCAGCCATCCCGTCTGGTCAGAGATCCCAAGATGTCATGCCTTCGAGACCATGGCCCCTCTTGTCGAATGAGACGCGTAGTGTTCCGTTTTACGCCTGCGGCCTTTAGCACTTTAATAGTCCATCTTGCAAGTGCGTCTCTCGAAATGGCCTTGTGTGGTTTAATAAAACTCACTAAAAGTTGTCTTGAATTCCTAATTCCTTTTGTCTTGGATATATAAGCCCATATGGCTGACACTGCACAAAGTTGTCGGTCGTCCGGGAAACTGTTTCAATGCACAGTGGACAATAGATCCCCTGTGCAGTTTGATTTAAATAATTGTTGTAAATCAAAAGTCGCCTCCTTGCGATCGGTTTTTAATTCGTCCATGGACAATGGTACAAATACAATAGTTTGTCCCCTGTGTCCAGTGACTAACAGTAACAGAACTGCTTAAATCCTAGCTGTTTTATATCCAAATGATAATTACTAGGCCATGTTTTAAATAATTTAAACACTACCGATACATCCCCAAACCTATTATATTTTGGTTTTGGCAGATTCCTTTCATACACTGATCTCATAAACCAGTGAATAACTTTGTGTTTACCAACTGTCTGTCCATCCACTCTGAGGAGTATAATTGACAAAGCACATCTTGCAGTGTTAATTGCTCCAAAACCTAATCCCTCATCCTCTAGCATCCATAAAAATATAACTAGTTGTGCTATTGTAGGCTTTAAGGGTTTCACTTTCATAATTAAACAATGCGGTGCCCACTTCTTAAAAAAATGTGACTAAAATTTCCCCGTTCCTTTCCTCCAAGCATGTGAAGTTAATCTAAGTTGAGTAACTTTGTCTAATCCAAACTACTGTAAATATGTGTTCATAAAAGGAATGCCAGGAGGGGTGTTGTCGACCCATCTCTGTGAATCGTGAGTGGCCCTTGATGTTGTATATTTCCCCTTCCTCGTGGGAATCTGACAGAGTCCTTGGCTCCTAAGGCTTCTACTGCCACCCATGGATGTGGGTCCCAATAGGGGACTATCGATACATTCTGATCTTCCTGGCTACCCTGCTGATAATGCTGAATGGTGGGAAAATGTAATATAAATTATTTTTCCCAAATCAAAGAGAAAGCATCCACTTGCCAAGCATTGGGCTCTGGATGACAGGACACATATTTTTATAATTTGTTATTATTTCTTGATGCAAACAAGTCTATGTGTGGCATTCCCCATTTCTGTCAAATAATTTTAAAAATCTTCTCATTTAGTGACCATTCCAAATGATCATGGAAATGTCGGCTTTTCCTGTCTGCTAGCATATTCTGACTACCTGGTATATGGGCTACCGTTAGCCAAACATTATGCTGTTGAGCTCCATTCCAAATTAATTTGGCTATTTTATTATATGGTTTGGACTTTGTCCCTCCCACGTTGCGAATGTCTGCCATTACAGTAGTATTATCTGTCAGTATTCTGACATGCAATTTCGGTATGCGGATTAAACTACTTAATCCTAAATACACTGCTCTCAACTCTAGAACATTAATATCTGATCTGAAATTTCTTCTTCGAGCCATCAGCCCTCCGTTGCTAAATTGTCACGGTGGGCACCCCATCCTTCTAAAGATGCATCAGTTGGAAATACTGTATTAGGTTCTCCCATGCGTATATAATTGGGAGAAGAGTTAATATGTTGAAGCCACCACTCAATGTCTTCTAGTCCTTCTGGTGAAATAGACATTTTTATTTCAAAATTCCCCTTAGTTTGAGCTAATGCTAAGTTCTTATATATTTCTAACGACTTAATGCGAGCATTTCCATATAGAATAGCTGGGGCATAGGCCATCACAAAGGCGATTAGAACGGCGACCTGCCTTATCTTTGGCCTCATTAATTGTAATAAATTAAGTGCAGTATCTTTATACTTGTCCAGTTTCTGTTGTGTTAGTGCCACAGTCATATTGTCTGTGTTTAACAAAAATCCAAGGCATTTTAACTCCGTAGTTGGAGTAAAAAACTGACTACTGGTCATGAATATAAAATCCTAATCTAGTAAATGTTGCACATAAATCATTTACTGCATTTTGACAAGCTGTCTTTGACTGTGCCACAATAAATGAATCGTCAAAATAAGGGAACATATGTCCTTTACGCGACATCAATGAGAATATTGGTTTTAGCAGCTTAGTAAATAAGCGAGGGGCGCAAGCTAAACCATTGGGCAAACAAGTAAATTCATATAGTTGTTCATTCCAAACAAATCTTTAAAATTTTCGATCTGCTTCGTAAATTGAAATTGTGTAATATGCATCTCTGAGATCAACACTCGCCAGCCAAGCACCTTTTGTTATCAAATCTCTTGCTGTTTCGAGAGAAAATATTTTTAAATGTTTATATTCGCCTACCTTGCTAAGTCTTGTTAAGTCTAAAATCATTCTCACCTTTCCATTGGGTTTAGTCGACAAAATATATTTGAAATATAGTCCCCTCTCACATGGTTTACCTTTTGAATAATTGCTTTTTGATTTTTAAAAAAGCCCGACCTGTTTATCTAGTGCCTCTCTCGCATTTTCATCAAAACGATATGGAAAAGGAATTGTTTCCTGTACTGGAAAAGATGTAAAGGGAATACGAATCCCTTCCTCAATATTTAATGCTGTTAAATTATCAGTAATTAAGCTGCAATCTTCTAAACAATTTTTAACATTGCCACCTTTAAAAAAGCTTACAGGTGTTATGGCAGCCGTTAGGGTTTGCGTAGCAACCTCTACTTGTTCCCTGGTCTGGGGAACGGTTTGCTGGGAGTGTACTCCGTCTTGAACAGTCGGTTTCCATCGTTCCAGCCTAATAATTGGTGTTGACCCCGACCTGTGGGTTGGAAGCTGTAGGTCGGTCCTGACCTTCCTCCTCTGGCGGGTCGACGGTTGCGAAAATCCGTGCAGGTTTTCCTGTAGTGGGTGTTGGCCTCCATGGGTTTCTTTTTTTGGAATCCATGTGCTTCACACACTTAACACCAGTTTCCACCTCTTTAAAGAGGTACTGGAGCTGACCACCAAACATTTTGGTTTTGTCCAGTGGTTTTCCTTTTACTGGCTTTGGAGGAAGGAAAAGAGTATACTCCTTTCCATTCATCCCGTCTGGTCTCCACCAAATGTCACAACAGGTTAAGAAACCTCGGTGTGTGCATTCATTGGTGTTGGATAACGTATTTACACCGTTCCAATAGAGACATGAGAAAATTTCTCTCTTGTGAGTGTCGTTTGTTTGTTTGTTTGTTGTGGTTTTACGTCCTAGCGTGAGTGTCGTAGGGTTATGGTTCAAAACCAAACCCAAACGAGGGGTAGGGACCAGTGTATCGGTAGCCTCCCACACTCTACTACGCCTTAGTAACACAACGTGGGGAATCTTGTCAGAAACCCAGGAACAAGTCCCAACGAGGTGTGGCTCCAACCACCTCTCTCCGTTCGGCAATTTTGTGGTGTTGGAGAACGTATTTACAGCGTTCCAACACTGGCGTGTAAGCTAATGTGTAATGTTGTAGATGAATGGTATGGAAACCAAAAACCAAACGAGGGGTAGGGACCAGTGTATCGGTAGCCTCCCACTCTCTGTGCCATACACTTCTCCCCCCTGTGGCTACTGCACCAGCAAGTTGGAGAAAATGCTACGAAACTCGGAGGGACGCCTAAAAAAAGGTGGGGAGTCCACAAAAGAAACCCAGGATTAATTTCCAATGAGAATCCATAAAAGAAACCAAGGAAAAATCCTAATGTGATGTGGCTCCAACCAACATCGCTCTCCGTACGGCAACGGGCAGCTTAAAACGTGATGTGGTCCAGCCAACATCGCTCTCAAAATAGCGAATGGTAGACAGGAAGTGTGAACACTTATTTGTCTCTCATTTTTGCTTGAGTGAAAGTAAATAAGCAACACAAGGAATAATTAGTAGCATGTGGTGAATAAGGAGTCAAATTTCCCTGGATCATCAGCCCATGCCTTTTCTAATCTGTTCTTGAATGAATTTATTGACTCGGCATCAATAAAATTGTGTGGAAGACTGTTCCATATATTTATATATATATATAATAACAGTACAAAAACGCATCATTATTTACAACTTCAAATCGCAATAACTTTGTCCATAGTGAATTATTTTAAAAAAACTAAGAAGTGTTTTTATCTGTAAATTAAGCTCTTTAATTCTAGATCAGTGAGATAAGAAAACAAAGTATTCTAAGTTGTTATGCATGTCACCATGTGCCTAGCCTATACAGTCGTTTTAGAGCACATGTACAATTTCAGTACTGTGTTTATCTGCTTGAACTATAAGTAATAACAAATAGCTGAGTAAAGAAAATACTGCTAAACTCATGTCTGCGATTTTTCAACTGTAGAGAGACCAGACAGGATGGCCAAATGAGTTAGAGCGTCCGTCTCCCATGCTGGTAGATCGTGGGTTCGAGTCCCGGTCGAGTCAAACCAATGACTTTAAAATTGATACTTGTCGCTTCCTAGCCAGGCGCTCGGCATTATTAGGATAGGGCAAGGACTGGGTGTGCTCAGTGTCAGGATAATGTGACTGAGTGGGATACCAGGTCATGGTGCCGGCAGCCTGGTTTCCCAGTGGGACAGCACTATAAAGTCGCCATGAGTGCGCACTGTCACAAGTCGGTACCCATCCTGATATGACCTTAGATGTTGCTAGGACATAAAACAACAACAAACAAACAAACAATCAACTGTAGAGTTAAGAGTAGATCCACTACCATCATACCATAACATAACTTCATAAGGCATCCTGGAGGCTGGAGTGGAGGTGACATACCTAACAATATATAGCGATATATAGCGAATGGTAGACAGGAAGTGTGAACACTTATTTGCCATCTCCATTCGGCAAAGGGCGGCTTGTTCGGAGATATCCTTAAAGGAAACCCAGGAACACGGCATTTTAAACCCATGTAAACAAACATTGCTTAACTTACGGGGCTCGCATCTAAGCAACTTCACTCGTTGCTTTACTTTGGTTAATCGACAAACCCGTGTTGCAGTTTGAGCGCCCTGCCAGTTTGAGCGCCCTTCTGTTGCTTCTGCAACGCGGATTTTCTGAAGCCTTCAAACTGCAGCGTGTCGCAGTTTGAGCGCCCTGCCAGTTTGAGCGCCCTGCCAGTGGTTGTTGTGCATACACCATGCCACGGTTCGGAATTGTCAATGGGCCTGGCAGTATGTACAGTGTGGCAGTGAGCATTTTTCATACAGAAAAAGTAAAATATCTCTAAAACCACACCACCAAGAAACAAACTAATTGGAATACACATAGAAAACATGTTTAACAAAAAGATTATATTAAATTGATAAGGTTAGGGTTCTGGATTTCTATTAATTTTTAATAAAACTAATGTTTTGCACTGCGCGTACCGTCAAACGCAATGCATTGTCAATGGCAGTGAGCAATTTTCATAAAGAAAACGTTAAATATCTCTAAAACCACACCACCTAGAAACAAACTAATTGGAATACACATAGAAAACATGTTTAACAAAAAGATTATATTAAATTGATACGGTTAGGGTTCTGGTTTTCTCTTAATTTTGAATAAAACTAATGCTTTCCCCCCCCCCCCCCCCCCTCCCATTAGTTGTTTAAGCAAGGGAAATTTCAGTCATAGATGACTGGTCTTCCTCATTCCACTGCTGGTCGATAGAAAGCCCGAGCCTACACTTTTACCGACCCAAGGGATTTTTAACCTCCCATACCACATAGACATGGTATGAGAGCAACCGGCTTTTGATGATGCTGTAAGTTATACACAGCAGTGGAAATCCAAATTGGCAGAGCTGGGGGCATGGGGAATCGAACTGCCGACCCTCAGATTAGGAGTCCGACCTAGCTCTAACCACTCCGCCACAGAGAACGCCACTGTGCATTCCGGCAAACTCAAGGCTATCAGTCTTTGTGTCTTATCTGACCACGGTAGTTTGAAACTGGGTAGAATTTGACGCATGCGCAGACGATGCTGTTAAATTCCGCGCATGCACAGAAGCAACAGAAAGGCGCTCAAACTGGCAGGGCGCTCAAACTGCGACACCGGTTCAGAAAACCCCTTACGGGCCTCGCTCCGTAGCCGACCGTCAACAGCGAAGTAGGTCAGCACATTAGTACTGTGGGATAGACCTATTTCAATGTTGGTAAACATCGTGTATGCGCGCGCAGCTTGGCTGCAGAAGGAATGCACACTCCCACTGAGTTTGCCGGTATGCGCAGGTCAAAACGTTTTGTTTTTTTTAATTAATAGAAATGCACAGCCCTAACCGTATAAGTTTAATATAATCTAATCGTTGAATATGTTTTCTATATGTGTACCATGCAGTTTGTTTCTAAGTGGTGTAGTTTTAGAGATATTTCACTTTCACTTTTTCTGTATGAAGATTGCCCACGGCCATTGACAATGCACTGAGTTTGCTAGGACGCATAGTACAAAACGTATATTTTATTCAAAATTAATAGAAATCCAGAACCCTAACCATATAAATTTAATATAATCTATTCGTTGAATATGTTTTCTATATGTGTTCCAAGCGGTTTGAGTCTAGGTGGTGTGGTTTTAGAGATATGTCACTTTTTCTGTATGAAGATTGCTCACTGCCATTGACAATGCATTGAGTTTGCAGTACGCGCAGTGCAAAACATCTATTTTATTCCAAATTAATAGAAATGCAGAAACCTAACCTTATACATTTCATATAATCTATTCGTTGAATATGTTTTCTATGTGTGTACCAAGTGGTTTATCTCTATAGGTGGTGTCGTTTTATAGATATTTCACTTTGTCTGTAAGAAGATTGCTCACGGCCATTGACAATGCACTGAATTTGCCGGTATGCGCAGTACATAAGGTGTATTTTATTCAAAATTAATAGAAATGCAGAACCCTAACCTTATAAATTTAATATAATCTATTCGTTGAATATATTTTCTATATGTGTTCCAATCGGTTTGTCTCTAGGTGGTGTGGTTTTAGACATATTTCACTTTTTCTGTATGAAATTTGCCGATACGCACAGTGCAACACGTCGATTTTATTCAAAATTAATAGAAATGCAGGACCCTAACCTTTTAAATTTAATATAATCTCTTTTTTTAATGTGTTTTCTATATGTAATCCAATCGGTTTGTGTCTAGGTTGTGTGGTTTTAGATATATTTCACCTTTTCTCTATGAAGATTGCTCATAGCCATTACGTTTGTAGTGTGACCAGATGTTGTCCTGCAGCCAATAAGTGCGCACACTGACCTAAATATCCTCCTGTATTCTTGGGTTCATTAATATAGAACCAAAAGTGTCATTATCCTAATAATAACGACCAAATAACGGTAACTACACAAGAATAAATATCCTCCTGAATTCTTGTGTCATAAAATCACATTAATATGAAACCAAAAGTGTCATTATCGTAGGAATAACACCAAATTTAAAGCAAAAACTAACCTTGAACCACAAGTAGCCCAGATAAAAACAAGATGGTGGTGCTCGGCAAAAGTTTCACACCGGATAATGAACATATTAACATGAAAATCCCAGTTAATATGTCCAACCAAGTAATAAAAACTTGTACAAGGTATCCTATATATTCTTATAAACAAACGTGTGAATTATTTCCATAAACTAACTGCAATTTATGGTGTTCTTGTTGAAAAAACTGCTGAACTACTTGCGAACGTCCTCCGCTTGCGAGTAAATTATGCTAATTGCTGGACCCGGATGTGCTTCCTCTCCCGAGGCTATAGACTAGCCTGAGGCTTATGCTGCGTTCATATGGGGCTCGTGAATATGGTGAACTTCCCACACGACCATGTAAACTGAGAGCGTTCATTTGGCAATTCGCGGTAAACATGCTTTTTTTTTTAATAACCAAGATTTTCAGCTTCTACAATCATAAAATACTTTAAATCCTATTTCGCTGTACTTCTATAGGTTATTCAAAAAATATATTAAGTTTTAGATTAAGCCACCATTTTGTCCACCCCGAGCGTATTCGTTTATTCAACCCGAGTCTGTAGGATGTGCGCATGTGCCAAAAAGTGGCCCGGATGACCCGAGTTGATTAATCGATTACGCCCTGGCAGACGGCGGAAACTGCGCCGCCGCCATTTCTTCATGAGTGGTGAGTAAGGAGCAGGTTCCAAAATCTCCAGTTCACAGGTGGTGTTCACTAGTTGTGAAGTCACTTGAACGCAATTCACAGGTTGTGAACTGGGAAACACCATATTCACCAGTTCATATGAACGCAGCATAAAAAATATATATGTATGGATATGTATGTAAGCATAGTGCTCTGGGTTATATATGTAGTATATGTAAAGAGGAAATACATGTCTAGATTGTGAGTATTCATGTATATATGCATATATCACATATGCATAATTCATGTATGCATATACCATGCATGTATATATCATCTAGACATATGTATGTATATCTAAATATCTAGCATTTAGTGGGGTACTTTAAACAGGGCATTATTTCCAAGGTAATGATTTCCATAGTAACCATCACTCCACAAGTCACCACTGCCGCACCACTCGGCTACTAGTACAACTACAGGAAAGCGCCTACTATCAGCATAAGCTATTCACAAACTAGCAGGGCGAATGCGCAATCTACCTCCCTACGCGTGCAATAAATACTCAAGTGTCTGGGCTACTACTATACACAACCAATCTCGATATCATCATCGTCAACAAAACTCATGGCATTTCTTTTTAAATTAAAATATAAAATAAGGTTTCCCTGACCTGCAAATAGGGCGAGCTAAATGCCGTCGCAATGGACAAGTGTGCTGACTCTGTATATGGAAGTCATGTGTGATAAGCAAGAAATGAACTGCACAAAAAGCAACACTCGCCTTTCTCCTCTCTCCCTCGAAAACATTCAGAAGGGAAACTCACTTGCGTCTATAAATAGAGGACTGCATGCATGCACCCTCATGTATATACATATATATCTACATATATATCTACATATATCTATATAGACAATTAGATACATATGTATTTATCTATCTATACATTTATCTATAGATGCATGTAGAAATATCTATATATAGACATGTCTTAGTCTGTATATATCCATACATATCTAAAGATAGATATGTATATATATATTTATCTATATAGATATCTATATATATAAATTATGTAAGTATATCTATATATAGATATTCATGTCTATATATAGATATTTAAAGATATCTATACACAGATATATATATGTAGATATATCTATAGATATACAAATATCTATATATAATAGTGATTACCATCTAGCATAAATAAACGTGTGTGGAGGTGTGGGGTAGTGGTTACAGTAACGCTTACACAATCTAACACTAATATAGTGACTAGGGCATAGCAGACCGTCCTGTGGACCCCAACGTATTGAACCAGAAGGGGGAGAAATGAAACAAAATATAACAACCCAATAAAACCAAGCACTGCAACCCACACTATGACTACTACTATTAGTGCTACTACTACTATGGTTATGTATCTAGTGCTGGCGGACGACGAACTGCTGCGGGGATATACACGATATATGGCTCTGGAAAACCTAATCGATCACGTTATTCGACCACTGGTATAGTCTAATACAGCCGGACATAGGGAATAAAAAAGATGAGATATAAGCGAGAATATTAACCACTACCGTACGTCCCCGTGTTATCTGAGAGTGTAACCAACCACCCCCCACCCCACCCCACCCCCTCTTTCCTAAGCTGACAGTATCTCTTCTAAGCACTCGATATAAAGTTAGGGTTTCACATCTGAAACCAGTATTTATATACTTCTAACATAAATATATACACATATAAGGTATAAATTCACCAAAATGTCTCTATTAACAGTGTTTCAATCGCCCCCATTTCTGGAGCACCTTCCCCGATTTGCAAGCTGCGACTTCTAAATTATACATACCAATATGTATGCATGCAAATATATAATATATACAAGTACATATGTATATATATATATAATAATGTCGTTGATTATACAAGTAATCATGTTAATAATAAGTGCTCAACTGTTGGCATAGCAGAACATTATATAGAAATAATAATAATGATTACCAAGCTACTAATATCATTAATAATAATGACGATGAATTGGGTACCAACAAAAGAAGGAACTTAACCGCATCACCAGGACTGTGAGCAATTCGCCTAGTGGATAAGCACCCCCCCCCCCCCCCCAACTGTAACAACGGGAGGCCACGCCCTTTAGCAGCTGGCACGCACACGGCCTTGACCTCTGAACCCTGCACGCCCCATGAGATACATGCTGACAGGATGAGCTGTATATCCCGGCGGGCGCGTTACCATGGTTACCACCCATTGCGCGGCGAATGTTGACTGAAGCCCACTCACCCGTGAGTGGCTCAGCGCTGTTAATGCTGAACGTGTGAGGAGCGAGCAATCGGACCCCCTCCCCCACCCCCACCCCCCCGCGTGTGCCCGGCGGGTCCCGGGCCGACTCACTTCCGGGCCGCGCCCTCCTCGTTCGGCGTGTCCAGGATGAAGACTTCTTCGGACGGCGCCGCCGACAGGCCGCGCCCGAACTCGTCCTCGGGCGTGCTGGAGCGGGCACGCTCTGCGGAGTGGTAGGGTTTCAAGCGGGGCCGGCCCAGCCCGGTCAGCTCCAGCTCCGGGCAGCCTATGTGCACCCCCGCCAACCCGTTCTGCTGGTGGGCGCCCGCCAAGTCCCCCGTGAACATGACTGCCTTTGTATTGTGACACTTGCCGGCGTCTCCCCCCGTCCCCGCCGGAGATGCTGCTGCTGGTACCGGTGTTGGCGGTACCACTTGCATCACACCAAAGTCTGGCAAGCCTTCAGTGGTGAGGGAAGAAGCGCGCCGCCAGACCTCCTCCTCCGTGTCAGGGTTGTCTGACATGTAGCCGCCGTGCGGGTAACCTCGGCCGCCGTGTGAGTAGTGGCCGAGCACGGGGTCGTACACGACCTGGTTGCCGTACTCGTCCGGCGAGTGACGCACATACTCCATGCTTGTCGTCCCGTGGGGGTCCCCGTCACCCTCGTTCTCGAATGTCAGCTGATAGTTGTTGACGCTGTCCGACTTGGCCATCCGCTCCCGCAGCTGCTCCTCCTCCGCGCTCAGGTCGAAGGAGCCCGTGGTGGAGGAGTCGGCGCCCGGTGGTGCCGGCCCGCACGGGCCGCCGTCCGGGGGCTGCGGGCTCGCCTGCTGCAGGCTGATCCGAGGTGGCTTGGTCGGCGGAGCAGTCGCCAAGAGTTCAACGGTAGCCTCTGTGGTGATTTGGTTCTTGAGCGGCGTGGACTGCGCCAGCGGGACTCCTTGCTGGGAGCTGCCGGCGGTGGGCGACGGTGTCGTTCCCAACGCGTTGTACTCCCGTTCCGGAGACTCGTGGTACTCCACAGGACTGGGCACAGGTATGAAGTAGTGATAACCCTCTGAGCGAATGGCCCTCAGGGGGGACTGCTGGATCGGCGCCATGGTGGGCATGCCCGTCGTCAGCCGCTGGTAGCCGTTGGTGAACTTACGCGAGCCCTTCCAACTCCCCGAGTCCACACTGGAGGTGTCGGACAGCGTTTCGGGTGTGGCGAGTGGCGCCTGGTCGGGCCACTCGTCAGAGCTCTGCGGCAGGTCCAGTTTGAAGTTGGGGCGGGGCACTTTGTGGGGCTGCCCAGCCGCCGCACTTTGCACAGGCACAGCGTTAGTCACCAGGTCCCCTTTGTCGGCGACTGCCCGCACATCCATGGGCGCCGCATAGTCCCAGCTGAGGCTATTGGCATCGGACACGATGCTAAACGCCCCCGAAGAGCGGTTGAGATACTGTGGGTCGAGGCCCTCGGGCGGGTTGGTGTTCGTGAAGCTCGTCTCCAGGTACAACTTGTGGGGTGGGGTCACGTCGATCGTTGACTCCGGAGTCTCATTGGTCGAGAGCAGTGCTTTCCGCTCCGACTCCGGCAGCTTGCGGGCTGGCTTGGACGGTCCGACATTAATCAGCACCTGGAGGGGTGATTGGCACGTCTTACTGCACGTACACAGGTCTTTGCTCAACTTACTCTTCTTACACACGTGCTACAACTCTGACACGGCTGGCTTCTAGTACCATATGAAGTCAGTACAATGTAGCTAGTTTGTTTGTTGTTGTTTTACGGCCTAGCAACATCTAAGGTCATATCAGGACGGGTACCGACTTGTGACAGTGCGCACTCATGGCGACTTTATAGTGCTGTCCCACTGGGATACCAGGCCACCAGCACCAGTACCTGATATCCCACTCAGTCACATTATCCTGACACTGAGCCAACCAGTCCTTCCCTATCCTAATAATGCCGAGAGCCTGGCTCGGAAGCGACAAGTATCAATTTTTAAGTCATTGGGTTGACTCGACCAGGGTTCGAACCCACGATCCCATGGTCTACCAACACGGGAGACGGACGTTCTAACTCATTCGGCCATCCCGTCTGGTCATGTAGCTAGTTATACAGTAATTAGTCAAATAGTTTTGTATAAGTGCATCCCACCCACATAAACAAATCCACCAAAGACATAATTATACATATTTATAAGTATCATGGTATTTCCTATGGGTGGACGCTGTGCTTTCAAATAGACCTCAGCCTTCAGCTTCGACCCAGTTGAAAGCACCTCGCCCACCCACTCGGTCTAGTATGATCTGTAGACAAAGTCATGTCTTTCGATTATAGCAAAGAACAAAGACCTTATGGTAGAAGGCATGCATACATGTTATACCGGTACAGGAATACATCTGAGTGATAACCTTTTTCTTCTCTTTTCTTGTCTATTAATTGATATCAGTATAATTTTGTTTCTTTTATTTGACTCGACCGGAGATCGAACCCACGACCTAGCGACACCCTAATTGACTCAGCCATCACGTCCAATTTTAACTTATAGCCTATAACCAGTCAGTCATAATTTTTTAGGAATGCTGAATGATTTAAGTTGGAGTGTGTGTGTTGCTCCATTAAAGCTTACAAAAAACATACTTGTTTATCAAGTACATGTAGTCAAAATATGGTAGTTTTATTTGGTCAGGAAAAAGTGTCAAACTGAACTGAACCCCAACAAATGAACTGCAACACATCTGCCGGAATTCGGTATGGCAGGATTTCTTTTCTTTTAATTAAAACAAAAATATATATCTAAAGAGGTTCTATTCAAAACTATTATTATTAAATGAGTTGGACAAGACTAAAAATTGATGCTGTGGTAGCTGAGAAACAGTTATGGTTGTCGTTGTTAGTCTGGCCTAAGTGGCGCCTGGCTGACCTTCTGCAGTGCGTCCATCACGTTGTCGGGCATGTGGTCGTTGACCATGGTTGGCGAGATGAGAACCTCGTCGAAGTCTACGTTGTCAGCCCAGATCGCCTGGTAGACTGGCTCCTCCTGCCCGCATAGTTTACTGCAACACACGCGGGAACATAAGGCTACCCTGGTCGCCATGTTCAGGGTACGCCACCGAGATGACTCCGAGACGTCTCTGAGACACCCTTTGGCTTATTTCTGTTCAGGGTACGCCTCCGAGTCATCTCGCAGCCGTCTCCCATTTCAGAGTAGAGACAAAAAGCGCCTCGAAAATGGCTGCCATATTCGCACCATACAAAGATAGTGTCCATTGTAAATGTGGAGATCATGTCATTGACACAATTTGCATTAGAGATTGGATTATTTAAACTAACTGTCTTGTTAAAATGTTAACCGGTGGAAACAGAAATCTCCCATTTTAGGTAGCGCCACTATGTCAGAAAAACTTAATTAGTCTAGATGCAGAATGTTACATATAATATACTAGTGGCTATATGTGATAGCTAACAGTGAAACATATCGAATATTGTTTTGTCTACATTCACATAATGCCTTATATAGTACATAAAAAAGTAACTTCCTCCTTGTTCCATATATCGCGATTGTATAAGTGTATAACATGCAGCTTATGAATTTAGTACTTCCATCAAAAGACGTACAAACCCACACCTAACCAAACAAGCTGACTATTAACGATCTGACAAACGGTAACATTAAAGTTGTATAGTCCGATGGTTTTGAGTTTGTCATTTTCTGAGATATTATAATAATCAACAATGATCTACTTTACTTAAGTTTGAAATAACTTTGATTTTAAAGATATTTACCTTTGAGATATTTGAAGTGCAACCATTCAAAATTAATTTTGACAAGCACACCAAAACTCTGACACCCTATGCTTCTGCAGTAACAAATTCGATTAAATTGCCTCAGTATTTATTCCCTTCTATGTGGTGACAAATGTTTAATAAGTGCACCCGTATCTAAATTCCATATGTAGAATCAAATCTAGATAATTATTTTGGTTTTCAAAATGTGATGTTTTCATCGGACTGTTGCTTTGAGCTTAAATCCAGAATAAATTGGTCCACTTCAATTGCGACAAGTACACTCTACTTGGTATAGACACATCCACAGTACAATAAAACTGAAATTGGACCCATCCAATCGCATAGTAGCTTTCGGTATTTTGAAATGCCTGGGCTGTCAAATTACATCTAAGGTTATGCTTCTATTAATTAAAATAAGATGGCTACGATTTTAAAGCCACCATAATTAGATAAAATGCTTCTGGTCCTAATAAAGAAGTTGGGGCCACACCTCCTTCCTCCCCACCACCAGTCTCTGAACTGTGTCCAGATTTCGGCTCTGATTCGGTCAATAATCGTCATCCCGTTCTACCTTGAGCCTCAAATCGAACAATAAATGAAGGACGAGGCTATTCGCAGAGCTGCGCTGCTCTGTGAATTAGCACAAGAATTATTATTTACAGAGCTGTTTTGCTCTGCGAATTAGCACAAAAAATATTATTCACAGAGCTGCTAGCTTTGTTTTAAATATATTCATTATATTATTATATCGCATGACTGCATCCATGTTTATGCCAAATTGTTCTGTACTTCTATTAATTTAGAATAAAATCAAATTCAATGGCAACAGGCATTTGTTTTGCTGTCGACACCATTTTCAGCACATGCGCAGCTCTGCGAATAACAGTATTAGTGGCTATTTTTCACAGTGCAGCTCTGCGAATAGCCAGTGCGATAAATGAATGCCTTATCGCCTTGAAATAGATGGCTTGATCCACTCCCCAGTTCCCCCAATCTCGGAAATGTAAATTCCTTGTGGTCCTAATATGGTAGTTTGACCTCCAACTCTTCTCCTAGTTTTCCAAATCTTTAGAATAATTTTAATTCTTTATCACCCAAATATGGTAATTTGACGACCAGCCCCCATACCCAGTTTTCTCCAATGTTTGGAATGTAAATTCCTTATCGTCCTAATATGGTAGTTTGCCCACCCCCCTCTTCCTCCGCCACATTCAGCTTCCCCAATCTCGAGAATGTAAATTCCTTATCGCCCTAATAATATTGTAGTTGACACCCCCCTCCCATACCCAGTTTCCCCCAATCTCTGGAATGTAAATTTCTTATTACCCTAATTTGATAGGTTGACCACCAACCCCTCTCCATACCCAGTTTTCCCAGTTTATGTAAATTCCTTCTGGCCTTGACCCCCCCCCCCCCCACCTCATCAACAAACAAAAACAAAAAATCAAAAATGCTCTCGCACAGTACTGACGGCAGCCTCCCCCCCCCCCCCCCCCCCCCGTGCCTGAGTGTGCGAGGCGCGGGCAGGCGGCTCTGACCTGGAGCCTCGCGGGTGGTTCCTGATGATGTGGATGATGCTGCCGGGTGGGTAGAGCGGCGTGTGGGTGGTGAGCGCGATCTGCGAGTCACTCGGGTGCAGGTAGTGGCGCGCCTCCTTCTTCGTCTGCCATTCGTTGTTCTCGATCACCTGCTCGTTGCTGGGCCCTACGTCGTCATTCTCTCCACAGCAACACATCATCGTCCCCATGATGATCTTCCACTGCACCAACCGAAACCAGGCTTAATTAGGGCATTTCCACAATTAGGGCATTTCCACAATTAGGGCAATGTACAACGCCTTCCAGCACCAACACACCTTCTGGTGGCAGTGGAATAACTCGTTAATGTTGTCGGTAGCATGTTGCACACTGATCTGCTACCCACAACAGTAGTTCTGCCAATGAAGACAGATTGATGGTGAAAATCATCTCTAACATCATTACTATGAGACAACAGGCACTGCCATCAGAGGGCTGGTTGATGGTGGAATTGGAATGCATGTCTGCGTGTATTGACGCGGTTCGGTGGTGCGACGCACCTTGGGTTCAGTGCTCTTCTTGATGACGTTGATGAGGTCCTGGCGCATCGCTTCCAGCTGGTGGAGCCCGATGCGCGGCACCACGTCCTTGCCGACCACCACTGACGTGATGAAGTCCTTCGTCTCTTCCACACACGTTGCACTGAAGGACACCAGCAGTAAAGGTGCACAATCCCACCCTTTTCAGTTTCTGACATGTTTTTAAAGATAAATATATTAGATTGATCACTACTACTCAACCGGACGCATTGGCCGAATCGGTCGAGCGCAGGCCTGCCGTGTGGAAGATCGGGAGTTCGACTCCCAGTCGAGTCAAACCAATGGCTTACAGACTTACAGACTGCCTAACCCAGTGCTTGGCATTATTAGGATAGGGCAAGGACTGGTTAGCTCAGTGTCAGGATAATGTGACTAAGTGGGCTATCAGGTCATAGTGCCTGATTTCCCAGTGGTGCAGCGCTATGAGGACGCCATGAGTGCTCACTATCACAAGTAGGTACCCGTCCTGATATGACCTTAGATGTTACCAGGGCATAAAACAACAACCACCAACCAACTTAGCAGATCCTGAGTTTCATCCCTGACTGAGTCAAACCAAAAAATCTACAGAAACTGGGACCTGGGATTAATATTACTAGGATGGGGAAAAGATTGAAGTTGTGAGAATGTAAAACCATAATCAGTCAATGAATTGGTGAAGGCGTACCTGAGGAGGCCCCCTGGTGGTGAATATGCGTAGCAGTGCAGGTTGGGATACTCCTGTTGCAGGAGGATGGCGAGGATGGCAGCTGTGCCTGCCCCCAGGGAGTGTCCAACCAGCACCAGCTCATACGACTGGGTCCCACGCTCCTGGAGCAACGGAACGCACAGGCTCACCAGACACGGGCATGACAAGTTTCAAATGGGTACTAAAGTGTGACATCAAAACCAAAAGTGAAAACCTTCCAAATAATAGCAGAAAACATATCAAATAATAGCAGAATCAATGTTCATCTGAAGGTTTACATGTTGTGCATGTCAGAGTTGAAAAAAAGATATTTCACTTTTTGATTTTGATCTTATATTACTTGTGTAACATGTAAATCAACACATAGCCAGAACATCCATTTTAACATACACAACAAAATCAAACGAGATTTTTTTTATCACAGCAAACAAGATTATGTCTTACAAGAAAAAAGTTGAACAAATTTGAAAAAGGTTTGGGTCAATGTGCAATTTTTCACATATTCACTTTAGTAGACATACCAGCATACTTTTGATTGTAAGGAAGGAGACCTTCAGAACACACCTAGTTATTAGGACTAGTATTGACATCCAAGTTTGAAACCATTTAGATTTTAACAACTTATTTTTGGTCTGTTTATAATTAGTTTCAGCAGAATATACACTTTTTCAGCACCAAAACTCTGGTAAGATTGGATACAGTCTGAAATCCAGTAATTTATTAGGCGCTTTGTTTCCCTATTATGGGATTTCAGTCTCCTATGCTTCTGGAATTTGTAGACTTCGTTTTCATCTCGGTTCAGAGATTCTCTGGCCTCAAACCCCATATCGGGCAACAACTGCTCATTATTGTCTTTAGGTTATTTAATAGCCATGTCAATAGGTTGCATCTGGTCTCAGGGGTCTGTCCTGGTATCCGTTGGTTTCCTTGACTACAATTGTGCACAAGGATATCACGGCAGATGTATTGTTACATACAGCGATGGGAGTCGCCTCCATCAACAAAACAGAAATCGGACTTACGATAAATTTGACTGCTAAAAACACATAAGGGAAAATAACCCACATGACCAAGAAAGGAAATCAGAAATCTGACATTGGTAAATTTGATAGCGTCGGGTATACCGTACCGTGTCTGCCATGTATCACATAACCGTCTGAACTCACTGATACCCTTACCAGGTCTCGCCCGAAGGCTTCTGAGAGCAGCATTTCCTGCTTGATCTTCTGCTTGATGTAGACGGCAGCCTGCAGCATGCCCTGGTGCCCTAACCAGTCCTCCTTTGGAGGCGTCACCGGCAACCACTCAGCGTCCGCCTTCAGGTCAGTCAACACGTCCTGCCGAGTAGCGCCAGATTAGGAGATTAACCGACAGGCGCAAGGTTAGAGAAAAGATTCACCCCGTACTGCAGTACCCTGAGTAGGGGTCAAGAACAACCCTATCTAAAATGTAAAGAAAATGTGGGTAAATGAAATGAGCACATAAATTCTTAATCTAAAAAGCAAAATATATCCTTCACATACCTTGATATATTTACCCTCAACTTTTGAACTGATTAGTAGATTAGTCCAGTAGATAAATGAACTTTAAAGTTTGAATTGACAAAGCCCACATGTCAACATGGCAGCCATTGGCAGGAAGTTGAGAGGTTCCTAGGTAATAATCCAATCTAGGTTAGGAAGCAGTTATTTTTATTGGCTGAGGTAGTCAGGTGGTGAACCAGTTCATTTAAACACGGAGGATTTACTTCATGGACTCTATCATTCCAAAATGATATTGTGTCATGTTATGTGATTTGAACACTCTGGAGAGTATATGTTGAGGGGAAATATATACAATCGGATTGTAGATGGATTTTAATCAACATAAGGTATGAATCCCAAACTAAGACTATCAGCAATGAGACACATTTTCTCCAACTTTTACATAGGGTTGTAATTCACCTCCGAACAGAGTCAGAGGTGAATCTTGTATCTAGCATAAGGCATGACAGTTAAACTAGACATACCTGAAAGTTGACATATCACTTAAAATTCTTACAAATCTTACAATAAGAAGTCAAAGATCAGGGGCCCGCCTACAGGCACCTTTTGATGGTAATAATGTAACTAATTTGATCCCCTATATAGCGATATAGTATACTTCGCTGAATTAGTTCAATACAAACCGAATCTACTTCCGGTTCTAACTCCGGTACATTCGCATTCATATCTATCCATCCACATATTTAATCGAAATTCAGATGTGGAGGGTGGAATAATTTCAATGCTCTTTTAAAATGTATGCGGTACATGGTAAAGTAAATAGAGTAAAACTGCTTCTTCAATACTTGTACAAGTATTACATACTCTATATGACCACTGTGTCATATTCAATCTATTGGTCCAGGGCCCGTATGCATGGAGCGGTGTTAGCAAGCCAAAACGCGGTTAGGGTGGGATTTCTGGTTTAGCGCCGAAAAGTCGCTATGCATGGAGCAGTGTTAGGCCTAACACCGCGAGTTTAAAGTTGGAGATTCTAACCCCAGCCCATAGCAGGTTTACAGCGGCGGGTTAGGTTAGTGTTAGTGTTAGGTTAGTGTCAGGATGGAGCCCAAATCTATTCAATGCTATCATATTTAACAGAATTAAATAGGCAATAAGTGAAATTTCATCAAATTAACCCTAAAAACGAAGCGATATTAACGCTGCCGCCGCATTGGCGGTGATATTAATATTGTCGAATCGACGAATGTAAAGTAAACAAATCACCGCCACATCGACGTCGCTATCCATACTGTCGCCGTCGCCGCATCGGCGGCAATATATTAGGCCCAAATCTATTCAATGCTATCATATTTAACAGAATTACATACGCAATAAGTGAAATTTAATCAAATTAACGCTAAAAACGAAGTGATATTAACGCTGCCGCCGCATTGGCGGTGATATTAATATTGTCGAATCGACGAATGTAAAGTAAACAAATCGTCGCCGCATCGACGTCGCTATCCATACTGTCGCCGTTGCCGCATCGGCGGCAATACATTTGGCGCTAATTTATTCAATGCTATCATATTTAACAGAATTACATACGCAATAAGTGAAATTTGATCAATTTAACCCTAAATTCGAACCGATATTAACGCCGCCGCTGCATTGGCTGTGTTATTCATATTGTCAAATCGAGGGATTTCCCAAACCTATAAATAACTTCACGTTTAGCTAACACGAACCGTCTAAGCGCCCATGCATACGGCGTGACATAGTTCTCAACGCTGCCGATAACCAGTGGTAGCTACCCAGTGTTAGGGAGTTAACACCACACACCACTAACACCGCTCCATGCATAGGGGCCCAGGAGTATAGGAAAAAACCAGCCCGTTGTCTATTATAGCAATAAGAAATATGCAGTGTATGATCAAAATGAAATGATTTTCAAACCAGGAAACTATTAGTCTTTTCGGCATTCTTGTAAAGCCATTCTTCAATATAACTTGGACTAGATCAAATATTCACCCATACCCACGGTACGGGTGAATGGCAACTATGTCTAAATCCGAGCAAATACTTCTTTGGTATAAATCAATTGTAAATAAGAGGTTAAACTCCTGGTTTCAGCATCCAGAGTTGATCTATGTGGAAGTAGATGAAGTGGAAGAGAATGAAAAAGAAAAACCAAGATGGCGGCCACTGAATGTTCTCTATTCAATTTTGAAAATTGATTAATTTACATGATTTCATTATTTACCCCAAAGGTAGCGGGCTACGATAGATAGTGTAGTTATATGAGTCTTACCTTGGTATATATGATGGATAACTGTTGTTTTCCCGAGGTACAAGCCTCGGATAGATGTGGGCTAGGGAGAAGGAAGCATGTCCGGGTTCAGCAATCTTTACCTACTTATTCAGGATAAAAATGATCCTAAACTCAAATGGATACTTCAATGTTTTCGTCTTGGCACAAGCAAACATGATAGATGTGGCAGGGTGTGGAGGGCGGGCCCTAGCCCACATCTATCCGAAGCTTGTACCTCGGGAAAACAACAGTTATCCATCATCTATACCAAGGTAAGACTCGTATAACTATACTATTTTACCTCAGTACTACGCCTCTGGCTAGTCTCAGGCTAGGGAGACCTTTATGTAACTTCATTTTTATCCTTAATTCATTCATATTCAAAAAACCATATTAATTTATAGTTTCTTATATTTCATACAGTATTCATTAGTATTAATACTTTTAACTTTTCTCACCTGTCTTGTTAATTGGTGAGTAAGCGTGTGGCGAGGCCGCTTGACTTTTCTAGTCATTTGTTGTAATGTTTTGCAAACGATCTAGCAGTCTTCCAGCCTGCGTGTGCAAGGATTCTCTTGACGGAGATCCCTAGCAGTCATACTTTCGAGACTGGTTGAATGGGAGGCGTATCGTCCCGTATCCACTCCTAATGCTTTCAGGACTTTAATGGTCCATCTTGAGAGTGTGTCTCTCGAGAATCCCTATGTGGTTTAATAAAACTTACCAAAAGCGGTCTTTACTTTCGTATGTCTTTTCTTGGATATATAAGCCCTTATGGCTGAGACTACACACAATCGTCGATCCTCTGGGAAGCTATTTACATGCACCGTTGACAAAGGGTCTCTTGTGCAGTTTGATTTTAATAATTGTGTCAAATCAAACGTTGCTTCATTTTTATCTCCAGTCCATCTAGAGACAAGACAATAATGGTCTGCCCTCTGTGGCCTGTCACCAGCAGCAAAAGTACTGCTAACTTAAATACTACCGATACATCCCAAAATCGACTATATTTGGGCTTCGGGGGGTTTCTTTCATACACCGATCTTAAGAACCAGTGTATAACCTGGTGTTTACCAACTGTTTGTCCATATTCTTGGTAACGCACATCTTGCTGCGTTAATGGCCCCAAAACCTAATCCTCATCTTCTAACATCCTTAGAAATCTAACTACTTGGGCTATAGTAGGCTTTAAAGGCTTAACATTCTTAATCAAACATTGAAAACCCCATTTCCTTAAATAACTTGTATTTCGCTCCCAATGCCACTGTGGCTAGCCATGGATGTGTGTCCCAATCGGGAACTATCAGAATCGTGTGTACGCTGTCCATTCTGATTTTCCTGGCCACTATGCTGATAATGCTGAATGGCGGGAAAACATTAAAATGTGTTATCCCAAATCAAAGAAAATGGATCCCCTTGCAAAGCATCAGGCTCTGGATGCCACAAAACATATTTGGATAATTTACAGTTTTTTCATGAAACAAACAAGTGTACTTGTGGATGTCCCCACTTTTGACAAATTTGTTCAAAAATGTTGTTTAACGCCAATTCCAAATGTTTTGTTAATCGATTACAGGGTTTGGACTTAGTCCCTACCCTGTTGTTGTTGTTGAAGATTTATACTGCCTTTCATGGATAAGTCTGAATAGACTTGTTTTCACCATTAGACAGTTTGTCGATAGAAAGCCCGAGCCTACACTTTTACCGACCCAAGGGATTTTTAACCTCCCACACCACATAGACATGGTATGAGAGCAACTGGCCTTTGATGTCGCTGTAAGTTATACACAGCGGTGGAAATCCAAATTGGCAGATATGGGGGCATGGGGAATCGAACCACCGAACTGTTACGAATGTAGGCCATGGCTGTTGTGTTATCAGTCGGAATTCTGACATGATGTTTTGGTATACGTACCAGGCTGCGTAAGCCTAAATAGACTGCTCTAAGTCCTAGAACACTCTAGTGATTTAATATGAGCTTTTCCGTATAGGAATGCTGGGGTATAAGTTATCATAATACCAATAAGTATTGTGACTTGTCTAATCATTGGGCTAGTTATTTCTAATAATTGATTAGCCGTATCAATAAATTTATCTAACTTCCGGTGTTAGAGCTACTGTCTTATTGTTTGTTTTTAATAAAACCCCAAACATTAAAATTCTCTTGTGGGCATGAGAACTGACTTCTTATCATGGATATAAAATCCTAATTTGGTGAATGTCTGACAAAGACATTTATCGCTTCCTCACAATGCATTTTCGATTGTGCCACTCTAAATCGTAAAAATGTCCTATCCAATTAATAAATTGGAATTGTGTAGTAGGCATCTTTAAGGTCTACACTGGCTAACCAGGAATTCTCTGTTACAAATCTCTGGCTGTTTCGAGAGAATATCGTTAAAATGTTAATATTCCACTAATTTGTTACTTTCATTTTCATCAAAACGAAATGGAAAAGGAATCGTTTCCTGTAAAAGGTGTTGCGTAAAGGGTATGCATATTCCTTGCACTATACTCAGAATAGTCAAATTATCCATAATTTGCCACTCCTCTCAACAGTTAGTTATTTTTCCTGCCTGGAAAAAGTTGTTTCCATGGCCACCTGAGTTTGCATTGCAACCTCTACTTGTTCTCTTTTGAGATCTAGCCATGAGCATCTGCTCCAGCTTCATGAGCCGCTCCTCCAGCCCAGCAGGGCCAGCGTCTGCCCCGCTTTCCTCCCCCGACACCGGGTGTACCAGGGAGACTTGAACCGTCACCACCGGTCACGAGTCCTGATCAACAAATATGGGAGTCTTGGGCTTACTGCGCTTCATAGCCATACTAAGCCTCAGGTCAGAAACCTGTAACGATCAAATGAAAGTTAGAGTGTGCTCAACCAAATGTCACAACAGGTTAAGACCCCAGTTTGTGCATTCACTGATGATGAGTCCTTATCATCAGATATAGGAGCCTCAGAATTACTGTCCTTCGTAGCCATACTACGCCTAAGGTCAAAAACCTGTAACGATTAAATGAAAGTTAGAGTGTGCTCAACCAACTGTTTGTTTGTAGTCGTTTTAGGTGCTAAAAAACATCTAAGGTCATATCAGGACGGTTACCGACTTGTGACAGTGTGCACTCATTGCAACTTTATAGTGCTGCCCCACTGGAAAACCAGGCCACCAGCACCATGACCTATCCCACTCAGTCACATTATCCTGACATTGAGCCAAACAGTCCTTGCCCTATCCTAATAATGCCGAGCACCAGGCTAGGAAGCGACAAGTAACAATTTTTAAAGTCATTGGTCTGACTCGACTAGAGTTCAAAACCATGATCCTATGATCTACCAACATGGGAGACGGATGCTCTAACTCGTTCGGCCATCCCGTCTGGTATGAACAAAACGTCACAACAGGTTAAGAAACCTCAGTTTGTGCATTTACTGGTGTTGGAGAACGTATTTACACCGTTCCAACACAGGCATGAGGAAATCTTTTCTCTTGTAAGTGTCATAGAATTATGGTTCAAAACCAAACCCAAACGAGGGGTAGGGACCAGTATATCGGTAGCCTCCCACACTCTCCATCTCGTACCCTTTTCCCTCCTGTGGCTATTATGCCAACAAGTTGGAGAAAATGCTACGAAATTCGGAGGTACGCCTTAGTAAAACAACGTGGGGAATCTTTGTCAGAAACCCAGGAACAAGTCCCAACGAGGTGTGGCTCCAACCACACCTCTCTCCGGTATGGAAGCCGAAACCAAACAAGGGGTAGGGACCAGTAAACCGGTACCTTCCCACACTCTCTGTGCCATACACTTCTCCCCCATACGGCTACTGCGCCAGCAAGTTGGAGAAAATGCTACGAAACTCGGAGACTATGCCTAAAAAATGGGGAGGCTATAAAAGAAATCCAAGATAATTTCCAACGCGAATCCATAAAAGAAACCGTGGAACAAATCCCTAAAAAGACGAAATGAGGCACCAGCCAAGATCGCTCTCTGTTCGGCAATGGGCGGCTTGTAGAACAAATAAAAACATGAACAACTAAACACATGTAAACAATTAAAAGTTTGAACCTTAATTGTAGGGAAATGCCTCCCACAATCGATCCATTGCTTAACTGACGGGGCTCACATCTAAGCAACTTTAATCAACAAAAGCCGGTTCCAAAAACCGCTTAGGGGCCTCGCTCCATAGCCCCCTTACGGGCCTCGCTCCGTAGCCGACCGTCAACAGTCTGCGGGAGCTTAATAGCGCGCAGTCGAGTCACCTCTATAACGTTAAAACGACCAAAAAAAGGTAACTTGAAAAGAATAAATGTTGTTTATTAACACGTAAGAAACATGTCTACACAAGAAATACGTATCCTCCTGTATTCTTGGGTTTAAACTCATAAAAATGCTAAAAAACAATAGCGATAATTGAGTCGGCTAGTCCGACAAGAAATAAACAAAATAGCGATGTCAAGTCTAGCGTACCGGATAACGAATCGGTTTAACGCCAATAAATTCTTTATTACATTCGCCATTTTAATCAAACTTGTACAGAATACTCAACAGGTCTTTGTAACGAATCGTGTGAATTATTTCCATAAACTTACTGCGAGTTCCGAAGTTATTCGTAGAAAAAGAACGCTGACCTACTCGTGAATGTCCACCGCTTGCGAGTAAATTATGCTAATTGCTGAACCCGGACGTGCTTCCTTCTCCCTAGCCTGAGGCTAGCCAGAGGCGTAGTACCGAGGTAAAATAAGTATTTGAACAGTACATTTAGCACATTATATTGCAAAATCATGTGGATATTTCCATAACCCCGCCTTCAACCACGTTTACTAATGGGCTGCTTAGCAAGTCATAGACAGTCCTGCGGAAGTAACTATAGGACTATGTAATTTCCAAATTCTAGTTACACCGCTATGTATTAGGCGAGCGGAAACTCTGCTACTGTAGAGGGCTTAAGTAAATTTCTTGAAAAGTCATAACGCTTAATTACTTGTCAAAATGGGGGAAAACACATTGATAAATAAACCAAAAGATATTTATAAATAGCACAAAGCATGGATCCAGTACAGATAAAGTGGCGAGGCATCCATAAACTGAAATAGAATATTCGAATAGAATCTGTGAGGGGGGGGGGGGGGAGATTTGGGGGTAAGAAATGCGCTCATCATTTCAGTAAGCTAAGTTCTCAAATCCAATGACATTATTTTCTAATCAATCACTAGATGACGCTTGTTTTATATCGAGTAGGAACAATGTGACCAAGGCAAGACACAATGAGAAATTATTTTGATAAAAATTTAAATTGTCTTAAAAAATTAAATTAGTTTGTTTAGGGTTAGTATGGAATCAAACGCATTTATCAAGTGGCATTCTTCTCAGTAAGAACTCAATAGACAATAGCTTAGTTTAGAGGTTGGCTGTTCACTCTGAATGTATCTGCAATCTGATTAATATTAAATGCAGGAGCATAGCATATCGCACATGTAAAGTCAGAAGTCACACGCAACTCTCAAAACACACACATATGGCATATTGTACAAATTAGGACCAGCGAGTATATTAAAAGATAAAAGAACACACTTAGAATATATCTTATTTGGAAGAACAAAGGTCATCAATAAAATGACATAAAGCCTTAAATTAACTCTAGCACTCCACACTATCATTGTACAAAAGGTGTATATATTCGGGTAATGCTTATGGCTCAAATAGAGTGCAATTAAACATGTTAGTTAGTGTGGTTAATAGACACTAGGGGACTCTGTACCTGAGGCGCCGGCAGCACATCCTGGTGGGAGAATGTGGCATTAACATCACAGGAAACATGCGGGGTTTGACTACACTGGGCATACCACTCTCCCAATCCTCTCCTCCCTCCACTCCCACCCACCAGCAACACTTATGCTTGGCTTTACCCAACCCGACAAGCCAACATGATAGTACTAGATAGTCGGGAGCTGACCTAAATCGAGTGTTGGTCTACACTGCATTACGAAGATGAGAGTAATCAACCATGTATTTAAAACGGTTTTGTTTTAAACTGTGACAGGATGTAAATAACATTAAAACACTGCCCAAATACATTTCCTGTTTGCTATTCTCCAAACTTCCGTATTGCTTTATTATATTCCGAAAATCGCCATGAATATGACCATAATTTCCACCCCAGTCACTCACTTACTATTCCGAAAATCCTCCATACAATAGACCTTTTCCGTGGAACATGCGCAGTGGGCAGTTTACCCACATCAGTTTCCGCCATTGCCATTAGAGGGCTGGTTGGTGGTGAAATCCTCTATAAGACCATTTCCACAGAGCATGCAGCACAGCGAGCTGCTACTCATAATAGTAGTCATTACCACTGCCATCAGAGAGCGAGGGGTGGTGGAAATTGCCTATTCTAACCTTTTATTTGATCCTGGTAATCATCATTATATCAGTAGTAGTACAGTTCTTTCCCAATAAACATGAGTATTTCACGCAACCTTGTCACGTGACGACCTGTACAGGGAATGGAGTCGCCTCCACTTTGATGCTTTAATTTTTTTTTTTTGCGGGGGTGGGGGTGGGGTATTCTGGTTGGTATGGCTGAGGAGGGAAATTCCCAGTGCAGTGGTACGATAGACAATTACTGTGAGGGTGTAGGTAAACTACAGCCCTGGACTGGAGACGCGCACGTAGAACATTTCACTTAATAATGCTACATATACTACCCCTGGCCTTCAACAAATATCATCTCAGGTGATTAATACCAACATTATATATATTTCCAGTCATGCATAGCATAGTAGATTTGGTTGCATTATTAATCCTCCTCAGCCCACATATGCAGCACTCATTGGTTTGATTCGTTTACCAATATAGTCAATGTATTATAAAATCCCGAACTTTTTGAAAATCTAATCGAAGTATTGGTGAAATGATAGTGTAATTGTGCATGTTATTCATAACATGTGTAATTCACAGACAGAGATGGGGCACCGCCAGCCACCGACCCGGACGACACCTATATTCATACCCACAAACTAACTAACCAGCAGCCAGCGGCCCTAGCACTACAGTGGCGCCACCTTGTGTGAAATGCTGGAACACCCCCCGGTTACAATAAAGCCGCCATCAGTTTCCCACCGAAAACGATCACGTGACCTCCCGATTTGAAATTAAACCACCTCCACAGCCCGCACTTCGCCTCCAGACGTCAACCAAACAACTCCTCAAGCCAAATCTTCACCCACCCACCCACCCACACCACTAATAAGACACTAACCAGGTAGGGTTGAGGGTTCGGTTCCAGCCTAACATCTACTGTGGGGAGGGGTGAATCCCCAAGGGACTAATTACTATGATAACCACCCACCTATACATGATTACCTGACCTCTACCTGAATAAACAGCCATTTATACAACATTGTCTCTGCCTGTGTGAATTATAGAATTCAGCGTAACTATATAATCCAGGGTAATTATAGAACCTAGGGTAAATATAGAATCCAAGGTATTATAGAATCTATGGTAATTATAGAATCTATGGTAATTATAGAATCTATGGTAATTATAGAATTTAGGGTAATTATAGAATCCTAGGTGATTTTAGAATCCAGGGTAATTATAGAATTTAGAGCAATTATAGAATCCATGGTAAAATATAGCATCCCAGGTATTCATGGCATCTGTGGTAATTATAACATTCATGTAGGGACTGTTCATTTAACTCTATTTTCTTTCACCATATTTCTATTTAAAATGTCTCCACCGTTGTCATCTTATGGGTTTATTTTTGTTATTGCTAAATATGAAAAAGAAATCGACAGGACTGACGGAAACACACTGACACGGTACAGCTGCCATCATGCCCTACGTCCAGACTCTGGTCACGTGGTCAATGTCACGGGCACGCACCTGGAGGGATAGCGTTCCGCGGATGGAGATAACGACAGTTTTGTGTTCGTGGTCCACGGCGACGAAAAATGGTGTTTCGCCGATCTGAAACAGTGACGAGTCGGTGAATGTGTGCTGCTTAAAAGGTCATTATGTAATAAAATAATTCTTAGCAACAATGATAATAAAGATCAAATAAATCGTAATAATAAATATAATGCGAACGACAACGACGGCGATGATGATGATGGCGATGATGACGATGCTGAAAAAGCACACAGGTACCGAACCTCTTATCCGGCTTCCAGAAATCCGGAATTACCAGAAAATCAGCTATTTTTTAAACTGGCTAGTTTTACATTACACTTATATACATAATACAATATTACATATTCTAAGAATTTAAGCGGATTAATAAAAATCAAACAGACCCTGCTTTAGAAGTGCTTACAAATCTGTTGAATACAATTTAGCGCTTTACTTTTCATTGTATATTTTATATTTTAAGTATATATTTAGGCTGTCTCCAGAAAACCGGAAAATACAGAAATCCGGGCCACTTCAAGTCCCAAGCTTGCCGGATATTTGATCCGGTACCTGTATTCTATAACAGTAACAATAATTAAAGAAAATTTAGGAGCAACAATAACATTAACAGCAAGAGAAAAGAGGTTAAAACAACATGAACCCAACGAGACAGCAGGTGGCTCACATCGACGTGGTAGGTGACGTAGATGAGATCGAGCTCGGAGTCGTTGAGCCCGGCGAGTTTTCTGAGGGCGGCCAGGTTGCAGTGGCAGCAGTTGTCGTCCACCAGCTCCGTGTGTTTGTCGCGATTACACGGACACACGCAGCACCTGCAACCAGCAGATACGGGCAGCATCAACAGTCACAGTCCAGGAGGCACACCTGTACAAGGCCACATGCGCCGTACACGTCGTAGATCACACGCCCGCTATGTGACATCATCTTACACCACATACCGTATATAGGGTCTGCTCTTACACGACGTGCCTCATACATCTTACAGCTCATATCTTATACATGACATCATCTTACGCCATCAACCTGAGACATGACATCATCTTACACCAAATGCCTGATATAGGGTCTGCTCTTAACACTCCGTGCCTCATACATCTTACAGCGCATATCTTATACATGACATCATCTTACGCCATCAACCTGAGAGATGACATTATCTTACACCACAGACCCCATATAGGGTATGCTCTTAACACTCCGTGCCTCATACATCTTACAGCGCATATCTTATACATGACATCATGTTATGCTAGATACCTGAGACATGACATTATCTTACACCAAATGCCTGATATATGATATTATGTTACACTAGGTGCCTGAGACATCACATTATCCTACACCGCATACCTGAAATATGACATCATTTTTAACCACATACTTGATAATGACATCTTGCACTACATACATGACAGAGCACATCGTATTACAATAGATGTCTGAAAGGACAGATGATATCATCTTACATCACCAACCTAATACATGACACCATCCTACAGTACATAGTTTATACATGACATCATCTTACACCACATATATTACACAGTACATCATATCAGACTACACCATGATACATGACATCATCGTATACACATACCTGATAACTGATATCATCTTACTCAACAGGCATGCTCCATGGCATGCTCCATACATGACATCATCTTTTACCACATACCTGATAATGACATCATCTTATACACATACCTGATGTCATTATACATACCTGATACATGCCACATACCTGATACATGACATCTCATACACATACCTGATGTAATTCATACTAGCCATCTTCTTTTACACATACCTGATGTAATTCATACTAGCCATCTTCTAATACACATACCTGATGTCATTATACATGACATCACCTTACATGACATACCTGATACATGCCATCTTCTTATACACATACCTGATGTAATCCATGCTAGCCATCTTCTTATACACATACCTGATGTCATCATACATGACATCACCTTACACCACATACCTGATACAGGTAATTCTCTCATACACATACTGTAATATATGTCCGTTGATATCGTCGGTGGGTTAGTTAGTATCACGGTACGCGGCTAGCCTGCCCGAGTGGCGGCAGGGTAGTCAAGGTGGCAGAGCCCGGTTCTATTAATAAAGGAGTTGTGAATCAGTTCTCGCAGTGTTAAGACGTCTTGTTCTTTACATGGTGTCAGAAGCGTACGGACCCAGCAAGTATGGCGCTTTCGGGTTTGAAACCACCAGGTCCCATATGTTTGGAGGGGAATTTAGCTTTGAACTGGCGTTCATGGCTACAGTCGTACCAAATTTATGCAGTAGCATCCGGAGCAGCGACAAAAACTGATAAGATACAGAGCTGCGTGTTTCTGCACGTGGCGGGGACAGAGGCCCAGAAGTTGTACCAAACATTCAAAGTGGACAGTGAAAGTAAGGACAAGATACAACCACTCATTGACGTATTTGAACAGTATTGCTATGGACACACAAACATCACCATCGTGCGGTACAACTTCAATTCGTACAATCAAACAACGGACAGTATCGATGCATACATTCGGGAGTTGGAACATAGGATTGCATTGTGTGATTACAAGCAGTTGGAGGATTCTATGTTGTGTGATAGATTAGTGTGTGGTGTCCGTGACAACAAACTGCGAGACAGGCTTCTACAGATGCCAAACTTAACGTTAGAACAGTGCAAGGACATGTGTAGGCTGAGTGAAAATTGTCACACTCAGCTAAGAAGCAACGTTGAAGTGACCACCGACTGTGTCGGTACACTCAGCACGCGCAGCGCAGCAAGTCAGAGCCACCGTGCACCATGACAACCACATGCGCGCACGTGGTCGGATCGACGTGGGCAGTTCAACCCGGCGCACACTATCTGCAATCGGTGTGGGTACACTCATGCACCCAACCAATGCCCTGCAAAAGACAAACAGTGTCTTTTTTGTAAACGCGTGGGGCATTTCCAAAAAGTTTGTCGATCTTGTAAAAACAGCCCAGTTGTGGTAAATGCCATTGAAATTCATGATGATGGCGAACAGCAAGAAGAAGTAGAGCTGGATGAAGATGAACTATTCGTTGGAGAGCTGGCAACAACGAGTAATGCCAGACGTGAGCTATGGTACAAGACTGTAATGCTACAAAATGCGGCCGTGAAGTTTAAGTTAGACACGGGTTCCCAAGCGAACATCATACCCATTGGTATCTAACGAAAGCTGCGCAATATCATATTGCAACCGTGCTGTCTAGTCACTTACTCAGGACAACGCATTCAACCAGAAGGCGAAATTCACATCGTCGTAGGAGGAGTACCGATGTGTTTCCAAGTCACGACGGAGGGGAACCCAATACTAGGACAAGACGCCTGCGTGCAGCTGCAACTCATAAAGCGAATCAACGAAGTCGAGACGAAAAGAACCAAGACCCGACGTCAGATCAACAGACGATCTACCACCGCGAGAGGCGAACAACCCGTTTTGAGTGTGGATGACGAATGCATGTCGAGAGAAGCAGAACTCATGGTAAATAAATATAGCGACATTTTTGAAGGGTGGGAAATATCAAGCCTAACGCTAATATATATGTGGACAAAAATGTAAGACCTTCCATCGACCCACCACGCCGTATTCCACATGCTGTGTCAGGACAAGTAAAAGATGAGATTGACAAAATGTTAAGGTTAGGAGTGATAGTGCCACAGGTTGAACCGACACCGTGGGTTAGCTCGATAACCGTAGTCCGAAAACCTAACAAAATTTGTGTGTGCCTTGACCCAACAAAATTGAACAAAGCTATTTTACGTACACCCTATCCGACACGAACCATTGAGGAGGTCATCGCAAAAACTACTAATGCAAAATATTTTTCTGTCCTAGACGCAAATAGCAGATTTTGGCAGATTGAGTTAAATAAAAAGAGTTCAGAGCTTTGCACTTTTAATACCCCGTGGGGCAGATTCCGTTATACTCGACTACCATTCGGAATTAAAACATCAGGTGATATTTTCATTAACGAAATAAATAACATTTTGAATGGCTTAGAAGGGGTGAACGTCATTACGGACGATATTCTAGTGTATGGTAAATCAGTTGCTGAATATAACAAAAACATCAGAGCAAGAGAAGCAAATTTGAAACTCAATCCAAAGAAATCAAAAATTTGTAGAATGACTAAGTTATGTAGGGCATGTGTTAACACACGACGGGTTAAAACCAAGCCCGGAACGCATACAAGCTATAACAGAAATGCCTCCGCCCACGGATAAAGCCGGAATTCAGCGCTTCCTAGGAATGGTGGGATATGTCAGTAAATTTATCCCTCAGTTTTCCGAGATAACTAAACCGCTAAGGGTTGTCTTAGGTAAGGAAACGGCATGGCACTGGCAACACAAGCAGCAGCTCGCATTTGATCTACTTAAACAATTGTTGGTAACAGCGCCGGTATTAAAATACTATGATGTTAATGAAAGTGTTACAATCCAAGTGGATGCTTCGAAGTCTGGCCTGGGCACCACATTGTTTCAAAAAGGTAAACCTGTTGCAATGGCTTCTAAAGCACTCGACAATACCCAGTCCAACTATGCTGTAATTGAAAAAGAGCTGCTCGCAATTTGTTTTGGGTGCGTGAAGTTTCACGAGTATGTATACGGTAAACAAATAACGGTTGAAACAGACCATAAACCTTTGGTTAACATTATGTCAAAACCATTGCATACGCTGTCTGCACGCATGCAGCGTATGAGAATGCGTTTATAAAATTACAACGTGTCTGTCATACATATAAGTGGTTGCAACATGTATTTTGCAGATGCGCTGTCCCGGGCGCACACTACTAACACCGAGCCGCACAATCTCTTCGACAGCGAAATGTCAGTAGCGGCCATTGATATGGTGCGCAGCATGGCACACCGCATACACACTGAAACATTGACTGATCCCACCCTACAAGAGGTAACACGAATAGTGAAGGCAGGATGGCCTATAAACAGTAAAGACGTTCCATTAAGTATAAGGAGTTTCTTTAAATTCAAAGATGAAATTACCATTGAAAATGACATGTTGCTTAGAGGTAGTCAAATGATTGTGCCAAATTCCTTACGAAGTGAAATGTTACAGCTCATACATGAAACACATATGGGAGTCATAAAATACTACAACAAGCGAGTAGGCAAGCCACTGAGACAATTACAAATCGCAGATAATGTACGTTATAAAACACACGAGGGCAAATGGGCAACCGGCGTCATTACAAAAACTAACAATCCCGGGCCACGGGATTATGAAGTAATTACCAGCACGGGCAACAAGTTCAAACGTAATCGCATTCACATATTTAGAATCCCACAAATAGCGCAAGAGAACCACAGACAGAAACATGCCACGCCGGCACCCCAATGTGCAGACACACGTGAGCGCTCAGCCGTGAACGCATACACGACAAGACATGGACGCGTGTCACGTAGGCCACTCCGCCTTGGGATAGCATTGACCTAAAACAACAAGTATAAAATGTCCAGTATCGCACGGCCGAGCGAAGCATAGCTCTAAATAGCACCAAGTGCTATCAGCGAAGCGAGCCACAGCGAACGTACTTGAGTCAGCAGATCACCGGTGCACATACCAGCTACAACACGAGAACTAAAAAGCGCAACACGACATGTGCATCCTACAGCGCAAAATAACGCCTGATGTATCTGCTGATGTTAAATTATTCTCTCCAGCACAGTTGCTAATGAGGCCATAGGTCAATTCGAAGTTGCCAACACTGAACGGATGTTAAAAAACCGGTGGTTCAAAAAGTAAAAAACATATGCATATAATTAAAAGTCAAGAAGCACAACAAAAGTATACAACAAGCGAGTAGGCAAGCCACTGAGACACATTACAATCGCAGATAATGTACATATAAAAACACACGAGGGGCAATGGGCAACCGGCGTCATTTCAAAAACTAAACAATCCTGGCCATGGGGATTATGTAGTAATATACCATCACCGGCAACAAGTTCAAACGTTAATCGCATTCAATATTTAGAATCCCACAAAATAAGGAGCTCGAGAACACAGACAAAAACATGCCACGCCGCGAACCACAAGGGCAGGACCACGCTACGTGAGCGCTCAGCAGGGAACGCATTACACAACAAGGACGACGGACGCATGTCCTGTAGGCCACCCACCTTGGGATAGCATTGACCTAAAACAACAAATATTAATGTCCAATATGGACTCAGGCGCTTGCACCGGCTGAGCGAATTATAGCTCGAAAAATAGGACATGTGCTTTCAACGAAGCGAGCCAAGCGAAAAAGTTACTGAATCAGCAGATCACCGTGTGCACTTACCAGTTTACAAGACGAAAATTAAAAAAAAAGAATATATATTTAAAAAAAACAAACTTTGCATCCTCAGGCAAAATAACGCCTGATTTATCCTGCTGATGTTAGGTTATTAAAGAGTTGTTATAACTGAAATTAGAGGATTACATACATATCAAAATGTAGCTTAGTTTATTCCGTCATTGTAAAAACAGTTGTCCATACAACCAGTTAGACGACGAACAAAGACTCCAGTTCGTTCTCAAAGGGCCCTTTATGATAATAATTGATGTTAGTTACGTTGTTGCTAGATTCACTTTAGGGTTAAGTCAACCTTAATAAAAAAAGGGGGGATGTAATATATGTCGTTGATGATATCGTCGGTGGGTTAGTTGGGTAAGCCTGCCCGACGTGGCCTAGCCTGCCCGTGTGGTGGCAGGGTAGTAAGAGGGCAGAGCCTGGTTCTATTAATAAAGGGAGTTGTGAAATCAGTTCTCGCAGTGTTTAAGGACGTCTTGTTTCGTTACAAGATGGAATCCATACTAGCATCTTCTTATACACAACCTGATATTATATCATGACATCACCTTACAACCACATACCCAATACATGTCATTCCCACCACCACTCTGGGATATCCACTCGATTGTAAAGGACGGCATGCAGTGATTCAAGGCCAGTTTGCAGACCACTCTCCATATAACACTGATGGTTCGAAAGACCAAAGCTGGGTTAGCTACTGCAGCAGTCTCGGTTGTTTCCTTTGACCACAAATATATGACTGCTGAGCTTTGTAATTTAATGAGTGTCTATTGGACATGATTGATTGTCTGCTTTTACATGTAAAGCAATGGTTTGAACAAAAAACATCATTACTGCCGTGAATATGGCTATGCTTGCCGACACGGCGTAAAGGCAACCACCAATTCAATCAATCAAAAACCTCTCTAAACACATTTTTGTTGGTTTGTTGTTGATAGGGTGTTTATTGTGTCCATATCCACATAAGCCCGGATGATCGGGCTTGTTTTCAATGCTGGGCAGTTTTTGGCTTTTTTTTCTTTCTTATAGTTGGTTGGTTTATGTTAGTAAATCAATGTTACTTTTTTTGGTTTTTCTTTACAATTGTTTTCCTTTCTACTCTTATCCCTAGACTAGCCTACTTCTATTGCATTACACACCTGTATAGATGCATGGTTGGTATGTGTTTGGTGTTTGGTGTGTGGTTTGTTGTATATCTGCTTATTTTTTTGGCCTGGGCACCTCCCAAGAGCTATCCAGGTTGGCGGGCCCCCCGCGACATAATCACATGCCCCGTTGGTCACAGTTCAGGGAGTGGTTGCCTGGTTTTTCATGCACAGATATTTGGTGTATGCTTTTAGGTCAGGAATTTGTTCTTTCTTTTACCGTTTGGGCATTCCAGACTTTGGGCGCCATTGTCCCAGTGTACTTCTGTCTATGTGCTTTAATGTGGCTTTGGTTACGTTAGTATTAGTGCACTTGTTTGCTCTGGTTTGTTCCTTTGGTTAGGTACCTCTTTTCTCGACTATACCCAAATGGCCAGTGTTTTTAGGTGTATTACTCTCTTTTCTCTCATAATTTAACTTGTTTTTTTTGTGGATGTGGTAGGTTGGTTGTGTATATCCACTTTAAGACAGTGTCTTTAGGGCTCTGTATTGCAGTATTTGCAGGTTTTTTTAGCTGTTCCTGTTTGGCACCCATGCTAGATGAACATCCCCGTAGTCGAAGTAGGGGAGCACCATTCCATGAACGAATTAAGACATGTCTTGGGGTCATGTAGTTTCTTAGCTTTTCAAATAAACATAGTTTTCACGTGGTTTAGGTTTTTTGTTATACTAGGTGGTAGTTTAGCTGGCTGTCAGCTTCTAGGCTTAGGTATTTATAGTGGACTTATTTTTTCTAGTGTTTTTGGTGTGCCCTAGTTTGCAGTGCAGGGTGCTTTCTGCATTTATTCTATGCGGAGGAAAAGACTGTCTTGGATTTTATTTGCATTTATGGTTATTTTACTACTCACACCAGTCACCTAGTTTTAGTTAGGAGCTTGTTTAGTTGTGTTATCCACCTCGTCTTCATACTCCTTCTGCATCTATGTGGTGTCATCTGCATTACAGCTGGAGGTGCTCTGTTTCAAGCACATTTCTTGGTCATTTACTATTAGATTTAAAGAGTAGTGGTCCAAGGACTGATCCTTGGGGTACACCACCAATGGACAGGTGGGTGGTCTGAATAGTGTATTGTTTACTTTAGTTTTTTATTGGTCTGTCTTTTAGGTAGCACATAGTTTTATAGGGTAAATTTTAGTGGATGCACCTCTGGCAGTTTAGGTGGGCAAAGTGCAGCCCCTCCCCAGCTTGCATTCAAATTTCTTTCTACCATTTAAGTGTTAGAGGGGGGTCGGATTGCGCGAGTTTTAATTAAAAATTTAATTTACTATTTCTTATTTACTTATGCCGTTCGAGGTGTTTGTTTTGGTGGCATGCAGCACATTGTAGGCTCATTTGGTATGTAATCAGGTTTATAGGTTATTTTTCCTTCTTATTTATTATTATTACTTATCACCGTATAATGCGGAGGATGGTGCATGATTACGATGTGTGTTACTCATTTAGATTTGACGTATGCGATAGAAAATTGTTGTTAGTGATTTTTTTGGGTAAGTTTGTGATACTCATGGTTTTGCAGCCCTGGTGGCCTTCTTATTCCCAGTTTTTCAGCGATGCTTTTTTCTGTCCTTGGTCATGACTTATTGACCTATTTTTTATTGGAGTGTAGCCATCTCATGTCCGATGCCCGTACCGTGCCGAACACTCCATGCCTCGTCTTGTGTATGTGTTAGCATACTTGGTCATGACTATGGACTCTGTTCGGCTGTTATTTAGGTGGTGTTGTATGAAGGCATTCGCTCGGTATGCATTCGTCTTGGGGAGTTCTGGAGGTTTTGGTTTCCGCTGGCTGGCCAGAGTATGTCTCCATGCCTGCCCACAAGCTCACTATTACTGGTAGTTTTGTTACTGCGGCTGAGTGTTTTGTGTGCTTGTGTGTACTCATTTTTCATGTACTCCATGGCACTGACTCCACTATGACCTTGTAATCCGTGGCACTGACTACCACTACATTATTCTATACTATATATCATATGACCTTGTAATCCTGTGGCTGTGGTGTTTGTCCTCAGGTGCTGGGTTAATGCCCTTGCTCTTGAGTCTCCATCTGTTGACAATTATTTTTATTCATGTGGTGTCCATTTGCTTTAATGACCCGCTGCTAATTCGGTGTCGTCGTCCTAATTTGCAGCTGTTGGGTGTGTTTTGAATTAGGACTTTAGACTTGGGCGGAAGTGCAGCTTTGCTCTTCGCTTCCTCCTTCTATCTTGCCTGAGGGTCTATGCTTTCCGTGCGTGTCTGCGCATTCGCATATCCTCACTAGTGCATTTAATTATTATGTTATTTTACTGTTTTGCTTTGCTCTGGGTTTGCTGTGTCTATTTTCTTATTTATTTTATTTTGCTTATTAATTTTAGTTTCTATTCATTGGCACTTGTGAGGCTTACCTTGAGTTTTTGTTCATCAATTATTCTTTTCTTTAATTTCTCATTTTGAGGGCGTGAATTTGTTTTCCAGGACTGTTTTCGTTGGTTTGATGCACCATTCTGGTGGATCTCCATATTTTCTTGGCCATTGCCTTTATCGTGTTATGGTTTTCTTGGCTGTGTCTATCAGCCCATTAGGTCATGTTTTTCATGAAATTTGGCCCTGATAGAGCAGTAGTTTTTGTGATCGCGCACCGATGTGGATTCTTTCCATCTTGCCTCTGATTTTGCATGCTGTAATAGTTTCTGAAGGGGGGGGGTGGGGAGTATGTGCCATTGGAGGCTATTCCCCAGGGCATTCTCCCTGGTGTGATTTTTTCGGAGTGATTTATTCTTTTAATCTTTTTTAAACTCATTGGGCGTTGTACATAATCCCGTTTATCTCGTTATTGCACCCTTTCATCTTGACAGTTTCTATTTTCTAGTTTTTGTTTTTGCTTTCAATGGCCAGGTGTACATTTGCTGCACATGTTCTTTTCACTTAGCATTTTCTGTTTTGTCCCTGATTGGCCTGATTGACATTTTTGTTATAGTCTATTTGGTTTGTAGTTTTCTTTTTTTGGAAGAGTTGTTTCTCCGCGATTCTTTTTCTTGTGGAGAGGTCTGATGCTCCTGGCCTTATCTAGATTTAGTTCATTGTTTCCGTTGTGGGGCGCCTCCTTCAGGCTTCTCATTTTGGCTTTTGCCGTTTGTTCTGCTCAGGTCTTGCCTCACTTTTTTTCGCGTGTTTTGTCTTTTGTTTTTTCACCTAGGCAGTAGGCTTTAGTCACATAACGTACAGCCAAAGTTGTGCGCCGCCCGCTTCGCTCAGCTGTCTGTAATTTGTTTTCTCCATGTTTTCATCTCTTTTTCAGGGATACCATGCATGACAACGCTGAGCTTTTTGCTTTTGTGTTTTTGTGTTTGGTTTTGGTTTTGGGGCCGGGTCGGTGGGCGTTTTATTTAGTTCTGTGGGTTTGTTTTTCCTTGCATTGTTGGTGACTTTGTTGGCATTGGTGTTTTTTTAGCTTTTGTTTTGAGTTTTTCATATCTGCGTTGTACAATGAGGCACTCTATTTGTTTGAGCATATATGGCCTTTTGGAGTGCCTGGAGCTGCTCTCAGATTTATTGTCATCGTTGTTGCCATTGTTTTCGTTCTTTCTGTTTCCGGTTGACGCCAATGTCGTTGGCCGTGATATTTTAGTCTTCATTTTTTGGGGCTTTCTTGTGTGGGCTCGTCTTTTACTGTCTGGATTACCAGTTTCAGTATATCCCCCTTGGCTTACCTGCCTGAGTTATCCCTTACAGCTGTTTTTGCACGTATTCGGGTTTGGGTCAATTTCCACCATTTTTTAAAATTGCCGTTTCCACCTGCTTTGATTTTTCCTCGTTTTTGTGTAGATTTCCTCGTATCCGGGGCTTTTACATCCCTTGTATATGTATCCTACGTATCCCTGGGGGCTTATGCATGGAAATCTGTATAGTTTTGGGTTTGTTGTGCCACAGTTTACAGGATGACAGAAGCCACCTGCCGTTTCCCGCCGTTTTTAACGGTTCTCCCTGTTGTTGTGTTTTTGTTTTATTCCCTTTAATTCCTCCCCTTATATTCTTGTTATAAACATTCACAGGATACATATCCCCTGTATCCGTGAGTGCTTATGTGTGTATCTGCCACAATTTGGTGGTGTAGCACTATTTTAGGACATTGATAGTGATATCATGATAAACCAGAGCGAAGTTACGACACGTCTGGTCCGGGTCACCATCTTGCTGCCGCGAGACACTTTCATAACCTGATGTTAATTCATACTAGCCCATCTTTCTTATACTCATACTGATGTCTTTATACATGATATCACCCTTACACCACACACCTGATTACAGGCCCCATTCTCTTATACACATACTGATTGTTAAATCCATACTAGCCATCTTTCCTATACTAAACTTATACCTGATGGTCATTATACATTAAACATCACATTAACACCACATTACCTGATACATGCTCCATCTTTCATACACCATACTTGATGTAAATCATATAGCCATTCTTCTTATACACATACCTGATGCCATTATACAATGACATATCTTACAACGAAATACTGATACAGGTCATTCTCTCATACACATACCTGATGTAATCCCATACTTAGCCACTCGTCTTATACTTATACCTGATTTCATTTTACATCACATCACCTTACACCACATACTGATTACATGCCATCCAGTCATACACACACCTGATGTAAAGTCATTACTAGCCATCTTCTTATACCACTATACCGTGTCATTATACATGACATCACCTTTACACCAAATATTTGATTCATGCCGTCCTTTCATACACTTAAACTGATGTAAATTGTAAATCATACTAACCATTAGTATATACATACCTCTATAATTTGTACTAGCCATCTTCCTTATACACATTCTACCTGATGCCTCATTATACATGACATCACCTTACACCACATACTGCTACATGCTGTTCTTTTCATACACTACCTGATGTACATCATTACTAATTCATCTTCTTATATATATACGGATGTTATTCATTACCAGCCATCTTCTATACACAAACCTGAGTCATTGTACATGTCATCACCTTACACACTTACCTTGTTATTGGGCAGATCTTGCAGAGCCAGTGCCTGTATTCATCATCTTATACATGGGCCAGCCATAACGCGGCCGAGTGCATAGCGCCATGTAGTGTATGACCTTTTGTACTCGCGGCTGAGGAAATCGGGGTTAATGAGCGCAGGAAAACCGGGTGCTCGGGGTGATGGGGCACCCCAGACAGAAAACTGGTATACGTTCATTTTGTACCCTGAGGAAGAACCACAACCACTCAATCAACTTCAGCTTACACAAGAAAATATACAACAAAAAGGCAACAGCGGAAAGTCTTCCTGTCAGTAACCAGTAGCGGTAAAAACATTAGCAACAGTGCACATGAGTGGATTTTACTACTATCAATCCAGCTTAGATGTTGCTAGGATGTAAAGCCCCAAACAAACAAAGTTTCAGGGCGCTCAATGGTATTTGCAGCTTCCTGATTTAGCCTGATAACTCTTACTGAGCCCTTAGCATGCTTGTTCTGTACCTCTGGACCTCAAGCCCTCCCACTGCACCCCTACACAACCTTGTTGCATTGAATACCAAAAAGGGAACAATGCCACAACATTGTTAAAGTGCATTCACCAGTACTAGACTTAGCCACGTATCTGCAATCTAACACATGCTGATCCTTCTGAATCCGCTGAGGAAAAAAACTGGAACTTTCTCCCTCCCTGCTAACCAATGAGGTGTTTGGGTATGTCAGGCGCATGCGCACTGGACCTGTGTACGATCATCTTCCGGCGGTGTTTCTGGCTGCGTCTCAGCAGGACGAGGCTGCACCACGTCAGTCGGCACAACGTCCAGGTCGGGAAAAACTCTGTGAACAATTTCGCCACCTCTGTGAACGGAGCTTGCAACGATTTAAAGTGGTCAAGCTGTTAGGCCAGCAAAAATGGAACACTTGTTTCTAAGGTTACATTTTGACGAAATATGGGGTGTAGAGTGGTGTGAATGATTTTTTTAAATTTTAACAAATTTGTGTGAGAAATTTAAGGTGTGATAATTTTGAAATTATTATCTATGCGGTTCCGTTGGGGGAAAACGATGTTCTATTTATTAACAAATTGTGAAATTTAATGTGGTGGATATTTTTTTTTGGTCAGATAGAATTTTTGGCCTCCCAAAACTAAGCCGAGCAAATCTAAAAACTGGTCATTTGGCATATGTCAAATCGCGCGGCGGCACAAAAAACCAGTGAAATTGCAACTGTTCGACAGCGGTCTGTGCCTGGCAGGAGCAGCCATCGGTATTCAGTTGGTAGGATTCGATTTTTTTATTTTTCTTTTTCTTCAGAATTGCCTTATATAAAAAACGGGTTGGGTGAAACTCAAAATTGAATCAAAAAACAAGGGACCAAGCATGTGTTTTGTTTGACCGCTTACTGATATAAATTGCCGTCTGAATTGCCGTCTGTCATACACCACACACCACCAACACTTGAAAACACATACATGTGTACACAACATAGGTATGCAAGTACCATTTGACAATGTCCAACATTAAATCCAAAGCTGAGATGAATTGTATGTGTATAAAATATTATTGTGTTAACACTAGGCAACTATTCAATATCAACCACCAGTGTCTTGAACCTACATGTCTGCATGTTGGAACAATGAAGGGGAGAAAGCCCAAGGTCTCTCATTCACATTCTGCCTAAGAAATTTAATATTTTTTAAATTTATAGTTTTAAAAATATTGATCCTTTCATCAGGACTATACAGCTTTAGCAGAATCTGGCCACCTCACCATCCTGCGCACATTGATACTTTTCATCAGACTATGCAGCTTTCACAGAATTGACCTCACCATCCTGCTCATATTGATACTTTCATCAAGACTTTACAGCTTTAACAGAATCTGCAGCTCACCATCCTTCTCACATTGATACTTTTCATCCAGGACTATGCAGCTTTAAACAGAAATCTGCACCTCACCATCCTGCTCACATTGATACTTTCATCAGGGTCAATTGCAGCGTTAACGAATCTTCACCTCACCATCTGCCTCACATTGATACTTTCATCACAGATCTATGCAGCTTTATACAGAATCTGCACCTCACCATCCTTGCTCACATTGATACTTTTCATAGAATATACAGCTTTAACAGAATCTGCACCTCCACCATCCTGCTCACCTGATACTTTCATCAGACTATGGCAGCTTTAACGAATCCTGCAGCTCACCTCCTGCTCACATTGATACTTTCATCAGACTATGCAGCTTTAACAGAATCTGCACCTCACCATCCTGCTCACATTGATTACTTTCATCAGACTATGCCAGCTTTAACAGAATCTGCACCTCACCATCCTGCTCAATTGTACTTTCATCAGGGAAGATGCAGCTTTTAAACAGAATCTGCACCTCTCCAATCCTGCTCACATTGATTACTTTCATCAGGACTATGCAGCCTTTAACAGAATCTGCACCTCACCTATCCTGCTCACATTGATACTTTCATCAGACTATGCAGCTTGTAACGAATCTGCACCTCACATTCCTGCTATCATTGATACTTTCATCAGACTATGCAGCTTTACAGAATCTGCCACCACCATCCTGCTCTCATTGATACTTTCATCGAATATGCAGCTTTATCAGAATCTGCACCTCACCATCATGTCACATTGATTCTTTCATCAGGAATATACAGCTTTAACAGAATCTGACCTCACCATCCTGGCTCACATTGATACTTTCATCAGACTATTGCAGCTTTTTAACAGAATCTTGAACCTCACCATCCTGCTACACCATTGATTACTTTATCCAGACTATGCAGCTTTAACAGAAATCTGCACCTCACTATCCTGCTCACATTGATACTTTCATCTGACTATACAGCTTAGCAGAATCATCTGCACCTTCACAATTTTTTTTTACCTGCTCACATTGATACTTTCCATCAGACTATGCAAAGCTTTACAGAATCTGCACCTCAACATCCTGACTCACATTGCATACTTTCATCAGGACTATGCAGCTTTACAGAATCTGCACCTCACATCCTGCTCACATTGATACTTTCATCAGACTATACAAGCTTTAAACAGGAATCTGCCCCTCACCATCCTGGCTCCATTGATACTTCATCAGACTATGCAGCTTTAACAGAAATCTGACACCTCACCATCCTGCTCACATTGATACTTTCATCAGACTATTACAGCTTTAACACGAATCTGCACCTCACCATCCTGCTCACATTGATTATTTCATCAGACTATGCAGCTTTAACGAATCTGCACTTCAACCATCCTGCTAACATTGATTTCTTCATCAGACTATGCAGCTGTACAGAATCTGCACCTCACCATCTGCTCACATTGATACTTTCCATCAGTCTATGCAGGCTTTAAAGAATCTGCACCTTCCACCATCCTGCTCCATTGATATTTCATCAGACTATGCAGCCTTTAACAGAATCTGCACCTCAGCATCCTGCTCCACATTGTTACTTTCATCAGACTTTGCAGCTTTAGCAGAATTGCACTCACCCATCCTGCTCAATTATATTTCATCAGACTATACAGCTTTAAACGAATCTGCACCCTCACCATCCTGCTTTCACATTGATACTTTCCTCAGACTATGCAGCTTTTAACACGAATCTGCACCTCACTATCCTGCTCACAGTGATATTTCATCAGACTATGCAGCTTTAAAGAATTCTGACACTCACCATCTGCTCAATGATACTTTCATCAGACTATGCTGCACTTTAACAGATTCTGCACCTCTCCATCCTGCTCACATTAATACTTTCATCAGACTATGCAGCTTCCTTTAACAAGAATCTTGCACATCACCATCCTGCTCACATTGATACTTTTCATCAGACTATGCAGCTTTAACAGAATCTGCACCGCACCATCCTGCTCACATTGATACTTTCATCAGACTATGCGCTTTAATCAGAATCTGGCCCTTCACCCATCCTGGCCTCACATTGATACTTTTCATCAGGACATGCAGCTATAACAGAATCTGCACCTCACCATCCTGCTACATTGATACTTTCATCAGACTATGCAGCTATTAACAGAATCTTGCACCTCACCATCCTGCTCACATTGATTACTTTCATCAGACTATACAGCTTTAACAGAATCTGCCACCTCACCATCCTGCTCACATTGTACTTTCCATCAGACCTATGAGCTTTAACTGAATCTGCACCTCACCATCCTGCTCACATTGATACTTTCATCAGGACTCTGCAGCTTTAACAGAATCAGCACCTCACCATCCTGATCAATTGATATTTTCATCAGACTATACAGCTTTAAACAGAATCTGGTCAACCTCACCATCCATGCTCACATTGATACTTTTTCATCAGACTATACAGGCTTTAACAGAATCTGCACTCACCATCTGCTCACATTGATACTTTCATCAGACTATGCAGCTTTTTAACAGAATCTGCCACCTCAACCATCCTGCTCACAATGATACTTTCATCAGGGACTATGCAGCTTTAACTGAATCTGCACCTCACCATCCTGCTCACATTGATACTTTCATCACTATGCAAGCTGTAACAGAATCTGCACCTCACCATCCAGCTCACATTGAACTTTCATCAGTCTATGCAGCTTTAACGAATCTGCACCTCACCATCCTGCTCACATTGATACTTTCTTCAGACCTATGCAGCTTTAACTCAATCTGCACCTCTCCATCCCTGCTCAATTGATACTTTCTTCAGAATATACAGCTTTAACAGGAATTGCACTCCTCACCATCCTGCTACATTGATAACTTTCATCAGACTTGCAAGCTTTAACGATCTGCACCTCACCATCCTGTTCACATTGATACTTTCATCAGACTATGCAGCTTTACAGATTGCACCTCACCATCCTGCTCACATTGATACTTTCATTCAGACTATTGCAGGCTTTAACAGACTCTGCACCTACCATCCTGCCACATTGATAAATTTCATAGGACTCCCCCCATGCAAGCTTTAACAGAATTCTGCAACCTCACCATCCCTGCTCACTTTGATACTTTCATCAGACTATGCAGCTTTAAAGAATCTGCACCTCACCATCCTGCTCACATTGATACTTCATCAGGACTCTATACAGCTTTAACAAGATCTGCAGCTCACCAGCCTGCTCACATGATATTTCATCAGACTATGCAGCTTTTACAGAATTCTGACCTCACATCCTGCTCACATGGATACTTTCATCTGACTATGCAGCTTTAACAGATTCTGCACCTCACCATTCTGCTCACATTGATACTTTCATCAGAATATCCGCTTTAACAGAAATCTGCACCTCACCATCTGCTTCACATTGATACGTTCCTTTCATCAGACTATGCAGCTTTAACAGAATCTGCACCTCACCATCCTGCTCACATTGATACTTTCATCAGACTATGCAGCTTTAACAGAATCTGCACCTCACCATCCTGCTCACATTGATACTTTCATCAGACTATGCAGCTTTAACAGAATCTGCACCTCACCATCCTGCTCACATTGATACTTTCATCAGACTTGCAGCTTTAACAGAATCGCACCTCACCATCCTGCTCACATTGATACTTTCATCAGACTATACAGCTTTAACAGAATCTGCACCTCACCATCCTCTCACATTGATACTTTCATCAGACTATGCAGCTTTAACAGAATCTCACTCACCATCCTGCTCACTTGATACTTTCATCAACATGCAGCTTTAACAGAATCTGCACCTCACCATCCTGCTCACATTGATACTTTCATCAGACTATGCAGCTTTAACAGAATCTCACCTCACCATCCTGCTCACATTGATACTTTCATCAGACTATGCAGCTTTAACAGAATCTGCACCTCACCATCCTGCTCACATTGATACTTTCATCAGACTATGCAGCTTTAACAGAATCTGCACCTCACCATCCTGCTCACATTGATACTTTCATCAGACTATGCAGCTTTAACAGAATCTGCACCTCACCATCCTGCTCACATTGATACTTTCATCAGACTATGCAGCTTTAACAGAATCTGCACCTCACCATCCTGCTCACATTGATACTTTCATCAGACTATGCAGCTTTAACAGAATCTGCACCTCACCATCCTGCTCACATTGATACTTTATCAGACTATGCAGCTTTAACAGAATTGCACCTCACCATCCTGCTCACATTGATACTTTCATCAGACTATGCAGCTTTAACAGAATCTGCACCTCACCATCCTGCTCACATTGATACTTTCATCAGACTATGCAGCTTTAACAGAATCCACCTCACCATCCTGCTCACATTGATACTTTCATCAGACTATGCAGCTTTAAAGAATCTGCACCTCACCATCCTGCTCACATTGATACTTTCATCAACTATGCAGCTTTAACAGAATCTGCACCTCACCATCCTGCTCACATTGATACTTTCATCGACTATCGCTTTAACAGAATCTGCACCTCACCATCCTGCTCACATTGATACTTTCATCAGACTATGCAGCTTTAACAGAATCTGCACCTCACCATCCTGCTCACATTGATACTTTCATCAGACTATGCAGCTTTAACAGAATCTCACCTCACCATCCTGCTCACATTGATACTTTCATCAGACTATGCAGCTTTAACAGAATCTGCACCTCACCATCCTGCTCACATTGATACTTTCATCAGACTATGCAGCTTTAACAAATCTGCGTTTGACAGCTTTAACAGATCTGCACCTCACATCCTGCTCACATTGATACTTTCAGCAGACTATCAGCTTTAACAGAACTGCCCTCACCATCTGCTCAATTGATACTTTCATCAGACTATCAGCTTTAACAGAATCTGCACCTCACCATCCTGCTCACATTGAACTTTCATCAGACTATGCAGCTTAACAGAATCTGCACCTCACCATCCTGCTCACATTGATACTTTCATCAGACTATGCAGCTTTAACAGAATCTGCACCTCACCATCCTGCTCACATTGATACTTTCATCAGACTATGCAGCTTTAACAGAATCTGCACCTCACCATCCTGCTCACGTTTCTAACACGCGATCCATTGGTGGAAGAAACCATAATAAAACCTGCACTCTTTGGTGAATACGACTTCTGGGATACAACCCACTAGTTACTGAGGGAGGACTGAAGCTGCGACCCGGTGTGATTACACAACCGGGAGTATGGTAGTGGCATATAAATCTCTCAGACCTATGCTTGCATGTTAGAGCTTTATGTTCTAGCAATATCTAAGGTCATATCAGGATAGGTACCAGCTAGTGACAGTTCGCACTCATATCGACTTCATAGTGTTGCCCCACTGACACCAAGACCTATATATGATGTCTGAGACTAATACGAGTATAAACCAAGATTTCTATTCCCGCAATTATGACTGGTGGCACCCCCAACGGACCGCCACCACCATGGGTCCCAGCAACCAAAAATAAATCCCTGAAAATATTAGTGGGTCTGGAAGCATTAGCTCCCTGGAAATATTTTGTAAACCGTCTGTTGTCACTCTTTGTACGCTGAACATGAGTTCCGATATTTTTTTTTTTTTTCTGGACACGACTTTCTTTATTATTTAGAGACTCATTTTTTTGCTGAAATTAGCGGTTTCGCTGAGAAATGGTATCCCTGGCCACACGAACCGCGACAGGCATATCTATAGTAAATAAAATGCTTAATTTACTATGTGATGCATAAGAATTACAACAAGCATAAATAACAGAAGTTGTTTGTTTCTCACTCATCAACCATCCAGCTTGTCTGTAATTTATCTCACTTAACATCACATCCATCTGCGACTGGTGGCGTCACCACCATGAGCTCACCACACTAACCGCTCCTCAGTGTCTGTGTCAGCCTCGGCGAAAATATACATATATATAAATCACCAAGCCCTGACTTCCACTCTGAGCTAAGCGGCAGACTGACGGCTGCCCCTTGCCTGAGACTGGCGTGCATTTGTATAAATTGTTGCGCACTGAAGGCTCGCGTGCCTGGCACTAGTTCGTCCACAGGGCGCGGGTGGTGTGCCTAACGGCCATGTATCTCAGCGTCTGGGCAACGGGTGATACTCTAAATAACGGAGTGTTCACAGTGTGCTGCTTTCTACACAGTACAGTGTGTAGCCTGGGCCATACACTGTTCGCACCCTCGCTCCTTCCACCACGGAGGCACACCCACTCCCCTTCCACCAGGGACGCACACACACACACATCACGAAAACGGGCCTCACGAAAACGGGCCAATCGGTGGTCAAGTGAAGATGTCGGCGTCGCAATTCTAAAAGGCGTTGTGCATTTCTTTGTTTCATATTAAATTATCCTAGAAACAAATACGATTGTTGTATTTTCTCGACCTATACATTCAGTATAAATTTAAGTACTTTCCAACATCTCTGTCAATGCTAAACTATAATTATACCGATCGATGCCAACATCCAATGATCGACGCCGACAACTTTAATAGATGTCGGCATCGCAATTCTTAAAGTCTTGTGCATTTCTTAGTTTTTTATTAAATTATCCTAGAAACAAATGAGGTTATTGTATTTTCTCGACCTATACATTCAGTATAAATTTAAGGACTTTCCAACATCTCTGTCAATGCTAAACTATAATTATACCGATCGACGCCGACATCCATGCTCGACGCCGACAACTTCCACCAATTGGCCTCTTTTCGTGATCCTGACCCAGATGTTATATGAGATGAAACTTTATAACATTTTGGCTGCCCGTACCTATATATAGTAAATATAGTTTATTCATTGAATGACGTCTTTTGTCAACGCCATGGCACTGGTCTTCCAGCCATGTGACAATACTTATTTACTATCTATATATATAGTATAGTTATACGAATCTTACCTGGGTACAGATGATGGATAACTGTTGTTTTCCCAAGGTACAAGCCTCGGCTAGTCGTGGGCTAGGGAGAAGGAAGCACATCCGGGTCCAGCAATCTTTACCTACTTATTCGTCTTGGCACAAGCAACCATGCTAGTCGTGGCAGGGTTGGGTGGGAGGGCCCTAGCCCACAACTAGCCGAGGCTTGTACCATGGGAAAACAACAGTTATCCATCATCTGTACCCAGGTAAGATTTGTATAACTATACTATTTTACCTCGGTACTAAGCCTCAGGCTACTCATATCCGAAGGAGACTTTATGTAACTCATTTTTATCCTTAATCCATTTCAATTCAGTATACCTTCGTATTAAACAGTATTTATATTAAACAGATATATATTTTTTTAATCTGACCTATAATGTTAACTGGTGAGTAAGAGTGTTGCTAGGCCACTTGACTTCTCTAGTCGTTTGTTGTAATGACCATAGCTCCTCTTGTCGAATGGGAAGCGTATCGTCCAGTATCGACACCTGCCTCCTTAATCACTTTAATGGTCCATCTAGCGAGTGTGTCTCTCGAGATCACCTTGGGTGGTCTAATAAAGCTCACCAAAAGCTGTCTAGAATTTCGTAATCCTTTTGTCTTGGATATATGAGCCTGTCTCAAAAGGTGCTAACTCTTCGGTTTTTTGTCCATAGTAACGATTGACACCAAACAGCACAGAAACGGTTACACTGAAAACACAAGGACATTTGCTTCAAATCAATATGTATTCTATTGGGATCATGAAACACCATGTACAAAACAAATCAGTTTATCCTGAGCAAATGCATAAGTAGATAGTGTGTTGATCGTTACTATGGACAAAGTTTTGTCCCATATTGCTTAGCACCATTTGAGACAGTCTCATATAAGCCTGTATGGCTGACACCACACAAAGACGTCGATCCTCCGGGAAGCTATTCCCATGTACCGTGGACATTGGGTCCCCTGTGCAGTTTGATTTTAATAACTGATCTAAATCAAACGTTGCCTCGTTTCGATCAATCTCCAGTCGGTCTAGGGATAACACTACAATTGTTTGTCCCCTATGTCCTGTGACTAGCAGTAATAAAACTGCTAACTTAAATCCCATCTCATAATATCTAAGTGATAATTACTCGGCCAAGACTTGAACAGCTTAAATACTATCGATACATCCCAAAATTTATTATATTTTGGCCTAGGTGGATTTCTTTCGTAAACCAACCTTAAGAACCAGTGTATCACCTGGTGTTTACCAATTGTTTGTCCATCTACTCTTGGTAGGATAATAGACAATGCACATCTGGCTGCATTAATTGCACCAAAACCTAAGCCTTCATCCTCTAGCATTCATAAAAGTCTTACTACTTGAAGTCCACACTTCCTTAAATAACTAGTATATCATTTTACTGTTCCTTTCCTCCAGGCATGCGAGACGACCCTTCTTTGGGTAATTTTGTCTAGACCAATTGTTCTAAATGTTTATTCAAAGAAGGGATGCCAGGAGGGGTGTCATTGACACGTCTCCGTGGGTTGTTAGCGGCCCTTGATGTCATAGGTTTCTCCGTGCTCTTGGAAATCTGAGACGGTCTCTCGCTCCCAATGCCACTGCCGCCAGCCATGGCTGTGTGTCCCACTCGGACACGATCAGGATTGCATGTGTGCGAACCATTCTTATCTTCCTCACCACGCTGCTGATAATGCTGAATGGTGGGAATATATAATAGAATTTGTTATTCCAATCCAAGGAAATCGCATCCACTTGCCAAGCACTCTGGGTGCTACGATACATATCTAGCTATCTTGTAGTTGTTTTGTGATGCAAACAAATCTACCTGTGGTGTGCCCCACTTAATGCAAATTTGTTTAAATATGTTGTCACTTAACGACCATTCCAAGTGATCATGAAAATGGCGGCTTTTCTTGTGTGCTAAGGTGTTCTGACTACCTGGGATATGCACCACTGAGCCCAATTCCAGATCAATTTTGCTACTTTGTTGCAAGGTTTGGACCTAGTCCATCCCATGTTACGAATGTAAACCATCGCTGTAGTGTTATCTCTAACATAAAACTTGGGGATACGCACTAAGCTACATAACCCTAAATAAACTGCACTAATGGTGCTGTCACATTACGACACTTCTCGCCAACGCACGTCGGCGTATGTGATATTTTGGCGCAACGTCGGGATACGTCAGGAAGCGTTACGCGCGCGTTGGTAATCGTTGATGGACGGCGATGGTCGGTGGCATACGTTAGGGGATCAGCGAAGCTTTGTGCTTGCACAAAACTTTCGACGTGTGACAACACGCGGCTGCCAACATTATGGGGACGTTGGATGCGCTGGAATAACGTTATGCGAAGGTTATGCACATGCCACGCGTGCATGAGGGTCGTTCCCACACGTTGCGCCAAACTGTTGCTGTTGTGTTGTTTTACGTCCTAGCAACATCTAAGGTCATATCAGGACGGTGCACCAAACTTTTTTTTTTTTTCCTCACAACATCAGCCGCACGCTACCAATACGTTGCGCTGACGCCGAAAAGTTTTATGTCTCTCAACGATTAAAAGTGATTTTGCGCGTTGGTGGCGTGCCGGCAAGAACCATCGTAATGTGACAGCACCATGATTTCTAACACATTAATATGATCTCCAATTTCATCATCTAACCAATGTCCTCCAGTTGCCTGACGATCTCTATGAGCACTCCATCCTTCTGATGACGCATCTGTCGTAACAATAGTTCTGGGTTCACCCATTCTAATGGGATTGGGAGAAGAATCAATGTTGGCATACCACCATTGAATATCGTCTAAGCCTCTTGTTGATATAGTCATCTTTCTCTCAAAATTGCCTTTTGTATGTGCTAACGCCCAATTCTTGTCTATTTCTAGTGACTTAATATGAGCTTTCCCATATAGGTTTGTTTGTTTGTTGTTGTTGTTAGCAACATCTAAGATCATATCTATCCTAAACCATAATGTTCCAACTGTTTTCATAAAAAAGGAATGCCAAAAGGGGTGTCGTTGACACATCTCCGTGGACTGTTAGTGGTCCTTGATGTTGTAGGTTGTTACTTTCTCATGGAAACCTGAGCATGTCTTTTGCTTCTAAGGTTACTGCCGCTAGCCATGGTTGTGTGTCTCATGCTGGTACTATCAGTACTGCGTGTCAGTGATCCATCTCGATCTTTCTGGCCACTCTGCTGATAATGCTAAATGGTGGAAATATGTAATAAAATGTATTATTCCAAATAAGAGAAAATGCATCTACTCTCCAGGCTTCTGGCTCTGGTTGCCAAGACACATATTTGGGTAACGTTTTGTTATTGCATAATGCAAATAAGTCAATTTCTGGTTTACACCATTTATCACAAATGTGGTTGAAAATACTCTGATTTAATGACCATTCTAGATGGTCGTGAAAATATAGAATTTTCCTGTTAGCCAAAGTGTTTTGACTGCCTGGAATATGTGCTAATGTTAGCTATATGTTGTGTTCCTCTGCCCAATCCCAAATTAGTTTGGCTAAAAGGTTACATGGTTTGGAATGAGTCCCTCCCATATTACCGATGTAAGCCATGGCTGTCGCGTTATCTGTTAAACCTCTTAAATGATTTTTAGGTAGGTTTTGTTTTGTTGTTTTACATCCTAGCAACATCTAAGGTCATATCAGGACGGGTACTGATGTGTGATAGTGCACTCTCAAGTGACTTTATAGTGCTGTCCAACTGGGAAACCAGGCCACCAGCACCATGACCTGGTATCCCACTCAATCACATTATCCTGACACTGAGCACACCAGTCCTTGCCCTGTCCTAATAATGCTGAGCGCCTGGCTAGGAAGCGACAAGTATCAATTTTTAATTCATTGGTTTGACTCGACCAGGGTTCGAACCCACAATCTACCAGCATGGGAGACGGATGCTCCAACTCATTTTGCCATCCCGTCGTTTTTTTACGTAGGTGAACTAGACTATGCAATCCTAGATAAATAGCTCTGAGCTCTAGAACATTGATGCGCGAAAAGGAAGAGGGAAGGCGGGGGTGGGAAAAAAGGCGTTTATTAATGCCTCAACAGAGCATACAGAGGAACAGGTAACACAGGCTGAGGAGGTAGAAATAAGAGGAAGGGGCTCATGAGGAGCAATGAACAGGCTCGTGAGGAGCAATACAGTGAGCAATACAGTGAGGGGCTCATGAGGAGCAGAAGAGATCAATAGGAGGGGCTCATAAGGAGCAATGTCAGAGTTCTGGTAGAGGGGGGGCCGAGGAGCCCTCCGCCAAAGAGTAAGGAGAGGGCTCGAGGCGCGCCCGAGGCGGGGGTAGGGGCGCCCGAGGCGGGGGCCCGGGGAGGCAGGGCTGGGTGAGAGGGAGGTCCGGGGCCTACGTGGAGGGGGAGCGGGCGGCCAAAAAAGGGAGGCCCGCTCCTGAGGCCTGGGGGGAGGAGGTCCGGCGAGGGTCGATCAGGGGGGCAGCGAACTCCTCAGGGCTGGGCGGGGTGGGAGTCGGGGGCGGGTCAGGCGGGTTCATGAAGGCGGTGTCGTGAGCGCCGGTGGCTGGGCTGTCCGGGGAGGGTCCCTCGTGAGGCTGGGCCGTGTCGTCCGAGGTGTGAGGTGCGAGGTGGTGAACCCCGGCTTCGTCTGGGCGGCGTTTCGATTGGTGGTCGCTGAGGGGTTGTCGGTGGTCGTGATGGTCGGCGGTTGTGGTCTGGGCAGAGGGTTTCTCGTGGGGCTGGGCTGGGCTGTGGTCTGAGGTGTGAGGTCCGAGGTGATGAACCCCGGCTCTGACTGGGCGGCGCTGCGGTCGGTGGATGCTGGGAGGTTGTCGGTGGAAGTCGCGGGGCTGTCGGCAGTGGTGAGGGTGAGGCGCCGGCCGGGCCGGCGAGGCGGCCGGGGTCTGGCGCTCACGGGCTTGCTTGGTGAGGCATTCGGCCTCGCAGTGCCTAGTTAATATGCGCCGGACATTGGCGCAGTAGGCGCAGATGTGCCGCCGCCTGTCTCCCACCTCGCCGTGGGCCTCCCCGATGTGGGCCCGATCGCACGAGGCGGTATCGCGGTTCCAGGCGGGGCAGGGGGCCCCGTGAGTGTGCCTATCGTAGGCGGTGCGGGTGTCGACTTGGGGCCGGGGCGGGTGTGTGCCTCGGGCCCATTCGCCTCGGGGCGAATCCTCGCCTCGGGAAGCTGGTGTTGCCGGAGGGGTGGGCGTGGTGATGGAGTCCATCCTCAGCGTGTTGAGGGCCACCGGGTCATGCCATCCGTGGGGGAGCCTCCCGTCCGCTATCCAGGTGAAGATGGCCTCGGAGTAGCGGCGGACGGTAGGCCACGGATGCACGAGGATATCCCTCATCACGGTGAGGTGGTGGTGGCGTAGGCCCTGGAGGGAGTGCTCGGGGAAGGCTGGATGACCGGCGAGGGTGAGGAGGGCGAGGTTATATTCATCGCGGGTGGCCTCCCCTCTCTTCACCGGCTTCCGCTCAGGGCCCCTCTCGACGAGGTCCGAGGGGAAAATGTATCCCGAGGGGATGCCTTGGCGCCTGCCGGCGCGCTGCGCCTCGGCGGAAGCGAGGATGTCTCGGACGGCGTCGGCCGCGGATGCTGGGGTGTAGTCCTCGGCGACGTCCTGGAGGTAGGCCGGGGGGGGGCGCGGGCCCGCCTCGGGCGGCGAGGCGGTCGTACTGCTGGTAGTGGGGGTGGGCTGCCCCGGGCAAAGTCGCTTGAGGTGGGGGCCGGGCCCCGGCGGCGGTCTGCGCCCGAGGAGCTGGGGTGGGCGGCGTGGTGTACCCTGCCTGCATCTGCTCCGGCGCTCCTCGGGCTCCCGCCGACTCGAAGGCGTCCATGCGCGTAGTGAGGCGCTGCAGAGCCTGGAGTATGATGGCTGGAGGTGGCCGAGGGGGAGGCCGGGGCCGGGGATGTTGAGGCGTCGCCGGGCGAGCCCCGGCGTGGCCCGGGCGGTGACCCTGGAACTCTTGCGGCCTCTTCCCTTTCCGTGTCCGGGCATGGTGCAGGAGCCTGAGGCGGGGCAGCGGTCCGAGGAGGAGTTTCAGGAAAAGAAGGGCAGAGAGCTGGAAGGCGGCAGGAGGGCGAGTGCAGAGGGCGAGTGCGACGGGCGGACTTATAAGGGAAGGAGGGGGGCGGCGACAGCAGGTGAGTGTGAAAGCTGCCGGCCCGGGGGAGGGCGAGCAGCGGGCGTCGCATGAGGCGCGAGTGCTGCGCGACACGGGGCTGGGGGAGGAAGCGGCGAGCAGCGGGGTCTGGTGAGGTGTGAGCGCCGTGCGACAGCGCGGGGCGGGGGAGGGTCTCTTCCTCTCCTCGCATCAAGCGTAATGCTTCGCATTACGACCAATGTGATCGGAGATTTCATCTTCCATCCACCGACCACCTGTTGCATGTTGGTCTCTATGAGCCCCCCCATCCTTCTAGTGAAGCGTCTGTTGTAACTGTAATATTGGGTTCTCCCATTCTAATGGGGTTGGCCAAATTTTCAATGGGTGAAAGCCACCACATAATATCATTTAGGCCTTCTGGCGAAATTGTCATAGGCCGTTCAAAATTGCCTTTAATGCGAGCCAACGCTAAGTTATCTATTTCCAGTGATTTAATATGGGCCTTGCCATATAGGATAGCGGGAGCATAGACTATCATGATTCCTATTAGTATTGCGACTTGTCTTATCTTTGGTTTGTTCAATTGTAATAATTGGTTCACTGTTGTTGTAAATTTATCAACTTTCTGTTTCGTTAATGAAGTAGTCATTTCTGTGGTGTCAAAAGATCCCAGAAACTTTAATTTCTTTGTTGGTGTCAATACTGATTTAGTTTCATGTATGTAGAAACCTACCTTTTAAAAGTATCAGATAGTTTGTCTACTGCTGTTTGACAATGTTGTGTTTGTGCAACAATAAATGAGTCATCAATATAAGGAAACATAACGTGTCTTTTCCTAGCCATGTGGGAAAAAATTGGTTTAAGTAACCTTGTGAAAATGCGTGGAGCACAAGCTAGTCTGTTTGGCATACACATGAACTCATAAATATCATTCCAACAAAATCTGAGAAATTTTCGATCAGGCTTAAAAATTGGTACTGTATAGTATGCATCTCTAAGATCCACACTGGCCAGCCAGGGGCCATATGCAGGAGTCAGTGTTAGCGGGGTTTGGTGTTAGAGCCTGTTACCGTTTAGCTATCACCGACGTCGGGAACTGTGTCAAGTCGTATGCAGGAGCGCGTAACACTTTCATTTTTAGCTAAACGTGAATGTATTTATAGATTTGGGAAATCCCTCTGCGTCTGTAGCGATATATTAGGCTTAAATATATTAAATGCGATCATATTTAACAGAATTACATACGCAATAAGTGAAATTTTATTAAATTAACCCTAAAATCGAAGCGAGATTAACGCTGCCTCCGCAACGGCGGCGATATTAATATTTATATTTTCGAATCGACGAACGTAAAGTAAACAAATGGCCGCCGCCGCCACATCGACATCGCCTTCCATACTGGCGGCGGCGGCGGTTTGTTTACTGTACTTTCGTCGATTCGAAAATATAAATATTAATATCGCCCCCGTTACGACGGCAGTGTTAATATTGCTTCGAATTTAAGGTTAAATTGATAAAATTTCACTTATTGCGTATTTAATTCTGTTAAATATGATAGCATTGAATAGATTTAGCGACGACCTTACGCTAACACCGCCCGTAAACGTCATATGAAACGGGGTTAGTGTTGCGGACCTTAAACGCGCGGTGTTAGGTCTATCACTGACTCATGCATACCGACTTTTCAGCGCTAAACCAGAAATCCCATTTAAACGCGTTTTGGCTCGCTAACACTGACTCCTGCATATGGCCCCAGGAGTCTTGCATTACTAAGTTGTTCCTTGTTGTCCGGTTCGACGGCTTCGAAAATCCCGCCGCATCTTCTTGAAGTGGGTAGAATTTGCGTCTGCTGTTTTCTTTTTGTCCACTTCCATGTGTTTGCCACACTTGGACCCCGTCTCCACTTGTTTAAACAAGTGTTGCAGCTGCCCACCAAACATCTTGATTTTGTCCAGTGGCTTGCCTTTCACCGGTTTGGGGGCAAGGAATAGCGTATACTCCTTTCCGTCATTGTCCAAGAACTTATTGGACTGCGCCACCTCCTTTCCTGCATCGGTGCAGATGGCCTTGAAGACATTTTCAAACCATTTGTATGAGAGGAAATTGCTGGTCGCTGTCAGCAGCGCAATTCCCCCATCCATTTCCTCGCACGGCGAAGAGAACTTGTTCTCTCTGTCATCATTCTATTGGCTACAGGCGATATGGCTGACAGCGCTGCGAGTACACTCTTGTGTACCGTGTGCAGAACCGTCTTGACCTTTTGGCAGTCCTCATTGAGCTTCATGTCGGTGTCCATCTCTTTGATGGCTGATTCTGGGATGCCTTTAAACCCTGTGAACCTCTCTGCCAGCTTCATAATCACTTCTGCCGGCTTGAAGGTATGGAAGTGGCCCTGAATGGTCTTCCTCATTCATCATGGTGGTGGTCTGGATCTTCTTCCTTTTAAGAACCGTAATCTTCTTGACCACCTTCCCACTTAGCTTGGCGTATTTACCGATCCCTTGGGAGTCAGAATTTGTTGAAGACGAGTCCGATGACGAATCCGACGAAGAAGATTTGTTCTTCTTGCTCTTCTTTGCCTTATTACTTTTCTTCACCAGCGGCTTCTTTTTGCGTGCCATGGTGAAGTCATCCCCTTCAGACGACTCTACGTTCTTGTGCTTGTGCCTATGCGCAGCCAGAACCACCTGTTCCTGGGACTCTTCATCAGAAGAGTCCTGAGCATTGGAGAAGTCCTCCCAATCGGAGTCTTCCGAATCCATCACCTGCTTCCTCCTGGTAACCTGTGGTTTAGAGGGAAGCAACTCCTTCAACTTGAGCTGCATCAGACGCACGACCCGTTCATCTAGGTCAGCCGGGCTCAGAGCCCCCCGCCTTCCCAGAATCCCTTTGTTCTGGTGACCTTTGAACCTGTACAGGCGCTGATGGGTTTTCGTCTTCGCTAACCTCTCGAGGTGCTTCAGCCTTACTCTGCTTCGTAACCATAGCTGGAAGTTTGTAAGAAACACAAAAGCGAAAGGTTAGGTATCCCTCAAAGTGAATATGACACAGGTAAACAATAAATTATTATACCAAATGTGTCTAGTGGTGTTAAATCTGTATGTAAACAGTTTTTAATACAGGCGTAGGGTTATTTTAGTCGTAGCTAAACGGTATGGACAACCAACCGAAACCAAACGAGGAATAGGGACCAGTGTAGCGGTACCCTCCCACACTCTCCGTCCAATAAACTTTTCCCACCTATGGCTTTTTTGGCCAACAAGTTGGAGAAAATATTACAGGACTTGGAGGTACGTCTAATAACCAAATTGGGGAATTCAAAGCAACCCAGGAATAAATCCTATCGATGTAAATGGATCCTGCCAAACATCGGCAATGGGCGGCATTATAAAGAAACAATGGCTGCATTGTTCTAATGATGTTACGACACATCGTAATTAAACTGTAAAACAGTAAATTCTTGATGAAAAGTTTTAAAACTTAAAGTATGTGAATGGTAACATGAACTACATCAACTTATCCAGTCAAAATAATACTAACCTGGTTGGTTTAGTAGTTAATGTAGAAAAACTGCCGGAGCTACTCAACAAACATCCTCCCATTGTGAGTAGATTATGCTAATTGCTGGACCTGGATGTGCTTCCTTCTCCCTGGACTACGAGTAGCCAGAGGGTAGTACCGAGGTAAAAATATATATATATTAATCATGGTACGTTAGTTTGAACTAATTTTTATAGCTTCGGCTAAGTTTGGAGTTATTTGAAGTGAAAACATAGAAACATTAATTCTTGGCATGCATGTCGAAATGCTGGACCCCGCAGCCTTCAGCAGTGACAGGTGACCAAATCCTGCTTATCCAGGGCTTCAACCATTTGACATAGTTTCCATCGAAGTCAGCTTTCCAACAAGCAACTGTTCTGAATAACTCGAGTGATTGACCCATTTCCCTCTTTATTCCCGACCTTCCCAAGAATACTATGTAAGGCATAAACACTTACACGCATATGATTAAATATGTAATGTGTCCATAATTATATTGTATTTGCTCAGCGTGCTAAGACTAGCCAGGAGCATCCTGGAGGCCAGCTATCTGTGTTATCCATCACCTGCCCACACCCCCTTCTCCGGGGTTCAGCCATCCCCTCTCACTCGGCATATTTCTATTCAAATTTACCCTGAATAAAATTTAATGTTATGTCTTTTATGACCAGTTAGAATGAAATACTTAAATGCCATGTGTGTCTTCTGTCACCTTTTATTGGATATCTTAATGGTGTGCTCATTATAAATAGGTGTGGTTATTTAGGATATCAACACTTGCGGCGCTGTACTTGCCCATGATGCCAACACTGTGGCTCAGGCACTCTAGACTAGTGTGTGCCCCAAAGGCGCTTTCTGTACACTATTCATTCCGGTGATACACGCCCGATTCGCTACACTACTTAAACTGTGCCACGGCCTCGACACAGTGTACACTGTGGACCCGGTGTGGCAGTAAATCGCAAACCCCTGGAAATTGCACACCCCGGGGTTTGCGATTTACTAGGAAATCACAAACCCCCCCTGGAAATCGCAAACCCCCCTGTGTTTTGGGACCGATTCGGGCCAAATCTATTCAATGCGACCATATTTAACAGAATTACATACTAAAATCGTGAAATTTCATTAAATTAACCCTAAATTCGAAGCGTTATTAAGGCTACTGCCGTAACAGCGGAGATATTAGCAGTTATATTTTCGAATCGACGAACGTAAAGTAAACAAATCGCCGCTGCCGCCGCCGCCGAATAGACTACATCACGGTTCCAGCGGCGCAGTGCATTGTGGGATGCATCAGAGCAAAACATGCCCCCCAAAAGCACATGGGTCATGGCACATGCTAATACACTGGGTGCAGCTATGAAATGTGCTAGTTTCAGATCATCTCAGCTCTTGTTTGAAACATAGAATACCAACTAAAAAAATATATATAATAAATTAAGATATTAATCTTTTACCAGCATTGCATTTACATCAATATAATCAGCCCATCTTATGCCATGTGCATTTAGATTTAGAAAGATCTAGGCACCCAGACTAGTGTTAGAGCCATAGCCAGTGTACTCAATGCATTGTCAATGGCAGTGAGCAATCTCCATACAGAAAAAGTAAAATATTGATCAAACGACACCACCTAGGCACAAACCGCTTGGAACACATATAGAAAACATGTTTAACAAAACGATTATATTAAATTAATACGGTTAGGGTTTTGGATTTCTATTAATTTTGAATAAAACTGACATATTTCAATGCGCGTACAGGCAAAGTCAATGGCCGTACGCCTTTGCTTTGCTCCCAAGGCCGTTTTCAGCGCATGCGCAGTCGGAACCGTGATCTAGTTTATTCTCGATGTCGGCATGACGTCACAACCCCGGAAACTAGCCCACGAAGGGTAAAATACGCCGTGATGTGTGCTGCGGCAATGCTATGTCTATGGGGAGCATTTATTTTTGTAAAATAAATTAAAAAACTTTCATCGAATCGATTAAAAATATCTCAATGCGCGATTGAAGAGGAAGATCTGAGGTATTTAATTTAACCTAAGAGCAATTTTATCTGAAAGTATTAAAAACAGAGATAATAGTGAAAGTTGGGATATTCTGAGTGTCAGTGCCAGTGTTAGCCTTACCAGATCATGGCCTCAAAAACTATTTTCGCCAAATAAATTCAAGAACTTCCAATTGGCTGATAAAAAAAAAGCTGAACATGAAATTATAGAGAAAGATCTGAACTATTTAATAGAAACAAGAGAAATTTGCTTTCAAAGCACCAAAAAGCAGAAATCATTGTGATAGATAGGGTAGTTCTAATGTTGTTTCTATGGGAGTAGCATTTGTTTTACCCTTCGCGCGCCGTGAACCCCAAAAGTGCCTGGATGTCCGACATCGAGAATGGGGGGTTTGCGATCTCCAGGGGGGATATGCGATTTCCTAGGAAATCGCAAACCCCCCATGCCCATATATGGCATGGGGGTTTGCGATTTCCTAGGAAATCACAAGTGGGGGTTTGCGATTTACAGGGTTTGCGATTTCCTGCTACACCTGTTCACTTCTTACACTGAGTTACATGCTCACAATCCTATATTCTGTATACTCTGATTTTCCCTTTACCCGATACAACACACACCTCACACTGTGAAAAGGTTCTTTTAAAACAAAAATAAATAACTAAAGCCGTGACAAAGCAGTTCCAAAATATCAATCTTTGTTAAATATGGTACATTTCCCTACACAACTCTGTAAACATGACGTTTTTCTCCTTCCCTACAGTGACATTCCCATCTCCTATATAACTCACCCTGCGACACCGTTCCTTCCCCCACTACACAATGCATTGTGAAAAAGCCTAACGACACCACTCTATCCCCGATGTAACTCACTGCCACTGTGACAAACGCTTTTTGTTATACTACTCGCACAGTGACAAAAAAATCACTGTGATAAAAACAACACCCGCCATGGCGGCCTAAGCCGTGTTTACACGGGCGATGTAAATCGATTCGTAAAAATCGACTTGTATAGTTCAGGTTACATTTCACGTGTGAACGGGCGTCTGAGGCGGATTAAGGCTGATTCGATTCCTGTGATCTAGATAATGTAAACCACCTCTCGAGGTAGTTTACGTGAGTCGATTTCTGTGAATCGATTTATTTTGTCCGTGTGGACGCAATAAGGTGGATTAAGGACATCACACGCATGCGCAGTCGAGAGCTTACTTTGTTGACTTTCCGATCGATCAAAAGCGCATATTATATAATTTGGTCTATGAACCTGCTAGAGGTGCACAGATATTTTTTTCATCATTTATTTTTAGGGTTTCACTGCCCAGCAGAATTTTTGACCGTTCCAAACCAATACGATTCAGTACATACATATCTAGGTCGAACCCACTCTCTAGTGGTGACGTCACCTAACCGAAAACTGGCACTGGTCAGACTGGACTTGCTCATGCGCAGATATCGACTTCCGGCTCAAGTAGTGCCCGTCTGAACGGGCGGCTAATTCGACTCCTGCTATCCACCTTGTCTAAATCGCTTTAGATTTTGTCCGTGTGAACACGGCTCTAGACTGTGTGACAGTGCCGGCCTAGACTGTGTGACAATGCCGGCCTCGACTGTGTGACAATGGCGGCCTAGACTGAGTGACAGTGCCGGCCTAGACTGTGTGACAGTGCCGGCCTAGACTGTGTGACAGTGGCGGCCTAGACTGTGTGACAGTGGCGGCCTAGACTGTGTGACAGTGCCGGCCTAGACTGGTTGACAGTGCCGTCCTAGAATGTGTGACAGTGCCAGCCTAGACTGTGTGACAGTGCCGGCCTAGACTGTGTGACAGTGCCGGCCTAGACTGTGTGACAGTGCCGGTTCAGCCTGTGTGACAGTGCCGGTTCAGCCTGTGTGGTAGTACACAGAGTACAGCTGAACTGTACACACCTCAGGCTTCTTGTATGTCTGACGGCGCTCCAAGTCCAATCAATATGTGGCCGGCAGCACCTTGTCCTAACCACAGTCTTCGCCACGAGAACCCCCCCCACCCCCACCCCCACCACCACAGCATGATTAATGACGTGTAGTTCCTGGGGGTGCGAAATAATGAAGGCTCTGTTACGAGCATAGATCGCCACCCTCCCACACTGGCAGAATCAGTGCGGAGATGTGACCCGATTAAATAAGCCGCACTTTTAACACACGGCGCCAGTTGTCGGGAAGCAGGCCTTAATTAACGCGTCAAAATCACATCCGTCGTCACCGACGAGATGTGGAGAAATAACACGACGGTTGAACCGTGCAGATCAGTCAGTATTCACCTCCCATAACGCCGCCGTTGCCACAAGTAATCGATGTGGTGGAAATGTTAACTTTTCACGAGGTAAAGATATATTATTTAACATTTTAGAATTACTTTCTTTTTGCCCACCACAAATGGACCATGTTGGTGCTCTTTGTTGTGTGCGGTAAGGTTGCACTGTTGTTATTGTTGTTGTTGTTGGGTTGTGGATAACCCCGAGTGCCAGCCTGTATGCAGACCTCATTGTTAGGCATTCGGTGGGACGCGGGGTTTGTGGGGCCGGTCACGCCTGATGCTTGGTGTGGCCGAGTGTTGGTGGGGGCGTGTGTGTTAGGGGGTAGGAGGGAAGGGGGGTAGAGTAGGGATGGCGGGTGGAGTGTAGATAGGGGGAGTGGAGGGGTGGGGGGATGGAGGGGCGGAGGGAGTGGGGTGAGGTGGGGGTGGAGGGGTGAGGTGTGTGGGGGGTGGTGGGGGGGGGGGGGGGGGGGGGGGGGGGGGGGGGGGGGTGTTGCTGTACTGCTATCGCTGAATCAGGAGGCTGCTGAGAGCTGACCTGAAAATTGGGTGCCCTGTCGCTGTGACCAGAGGGGATCAGGGCGCCAGGCTGAGCAGGGGACCAGGAGGGAGGGGGCGTGATGTGGGGTAGGAGAACAGTGTTTCTCCACTTCCTGGACACGATCGTATTCGGCTTTGAATAATTATGTTAGACTTAGCTGGGGATAGTTGACACATAATTGTTGTTTTACCGAGTCCTAGGCCTCGGCTTGTTATAGGTCAGGGAGAGGAAGCGCTACCCAATGAACCGCTCTTTACCTAGCTAATTTTGTTAATTTATTTTGTTAATTTATTTAGTTAATTTTCAAGTCTCTGGTTTGAATCGATCAGAGTTCAAACCCACAACCTCCCGCATGGGACTCCAGTCGGTGCCCTACCAATTCAGCCATCATGTCCAGTGCTCAACTTAACACTTCTGGGAACTGATTGGTTTCCTACTTTTTGGGTACGGGAGGGTGGGCCCTGACCTATAACAAGCCGAGGCCTAGGACTCGGTAAAACAACAATTATGTGTCAACTATACCCAGGTAAGTCTCACATAATTATTCTATTTCACCTCGTCCTCGAGCCTCCTGGCTAATTATAGTTCAGGGAGATGTTTACGTACTTATAATTTCCATTTCACCTTCCATTTCTAAATTCCTTAAAGTATTAGAATTCAGAACCTAATCATTTCTTTTTAACGCAGTAAACTGATAGCCAAGGAATCTTTTCTTCAGCCTTTTGTTGTAATGTCTTTGTGAACATTAACACATTTATCCCTACTGGTACAGAGTAAATTAATTTTTATTGAGACCCCAGTCCCCTGAAATAGGGCTGGAGAGATATCTATGTAATATCTTATATTCTATGAATATATAACCTCCAATTAAATACTGCAAGCTTTTGTCTTGCCAAGTTACCACATATAGAGATAATTTCTGTGTCCTCTGACAACTCCACAGTGTAGTTTGCTACCAGTTAGCAAATCATTGTGATCCGTTATTAGGGGGTCAATTCAGTGACCTCCCAAACAGGTAAGTTAAACATTACCAATACATCCTATCATAAAGAAACATATATGGTTTTAGCAAGTGCTTTCACTAAAAGGAAGCTGAAGTGCAATATTACAAAATTGTACGCTATCATAAATATCCTTCCATACCTTCCAATGTTCTTCAAGTCACTAACAGTAGACCTGTAGAGTAATGGTTTCACCAGGTAATATGTGTTCAAATTACAACCCATATCATACGACCATATACCAATGTGAGTATACCTAGATATGTATCACACAGAGAACTGAACCCTCCTATTGAGTTCATCCCTATCATACGGCCAAATACCAATGTGGGTATACCTAGATATGTATCAGAGAGGTGAACCCTTGAATTGAGTTCACACTGAATCCTCTGCCACCCAGGTCAATTTCTTAACTTGATTATGTGGGTGTTGTTAACACCAATGTGGAGTCAAATGTGCATGTTGACAGTATCTTCTGGCCATGCAACTTTTGGTAGCTCAATCTGTTCATTGAGTGTTTTAGACTTATCAAGTCTGTGCCCCTGTTTCTTTCCAGAACACATGTTCCAATGTGTAAGAATATGAGGTTCGAGCCTCAGCGCATCAAACTATTATGTTTGTGTCCAAACTGTATATAATCCATGTTTGTATTCATATACAATGGTCGATGGCAACTGAATCAGTTGAATTTGACAGGTGTATCTAGGTGTATTACCAGCACCTCTGTGTACCTATGTTTATAGGGATTTCTTGTCTATTATATTCACACCTCTGTCAAAATATGCAACCTAAGTTTGCTATGGTGTTATATCTGTAGTAGTGCATATTTAAAACATTAAATTTGTAGTTCAATATGTTGACTCAAGTATGTGTCAAGATCTTTTCATATACCAGGTTTCCTATGCAAAACATGGCAGCCCTACTCTGGGCTTAACTTTATCAACACTCCATGCTAGGTTGGCAATATGCAACAGATTATGTGCCTGTGTATGATTGAAACAATTTCAACAGTTATCTCATCACCAAAAGCCTGCCTACTGACAAACCATCTGTGCAGGTTCAAACTAACATATAAAGCATGCACCTATTCGTATTGACAACTTGTGTCTGTCAATGTGGCCAAACATGGCAAACACATGGCTATGGATATGCTGAACTTATATCCAATCTGCTAACGCATATTCATGTCAGTATTGATATTAAAAAAAATATGGAGATCACCAGAATGGTGCAAAACAAATGAAAAAGTGCTGGAGGATATCGTCCACGCAAAATTCACACAAAACATAGAGCTAAAAGAAAAGCTAATAAATGCCCCTGGAAATGCATTCAGGGAATGCACAAAGTGCCCATACTGGGGCTCAGGAAGGTACCTGGACAGCGCCAGTGAAGGAGAAACGATAAAACCAGGTTACAAAAATAAAATGGGGGACATCCTCCAAAAAGTCAAGGAAACCCTGACAAATGCCAACAAATAAAAAGGAAAAATATAAATAAGGAATAAATAAAACTATACAAATGTTCAGACGTCGGCACGGTATGGCATTGGCATGACTGACGGAATGCACTACAATGAGGATTATGCAGGATACGTCGCTGCCAGGCTGTCCAAGAGCATCGGGGAGAACTGGGAAAGGAACCAGGGCTCCAAACCATGAATATCACAAATTTACTACTATCTCACGAACACGCTTTACTAAAAATATGCCATCCTCCACACAAAACAGGTAATAAGTGCAGTGACTTACACAACTACCCACCAGAGGGAGATCGGTGTGCTGCATGCACCCCACCCCCCCCCGCACACACACAAACAATCAATCTAACTAAAACGTAAAATTCGCAAAATCAAGCAACCACTCACCGAAAAGCAGAAATATATATGGTAGAAGAAATTGAATGCAAGCTGGGGAGGGGCACACGCTTTGCCCACCTAAACTGCCAGAGTGCATCCAACAAAATCGACACAATACAAAATACACCTAAAAAGAGAAAATCTCGACATACTGGCACTGTCAGAAACATGGTTCACTGACAACCACAAAAACAACACCCTTAACATAGATGGATATAGGCTTGTACATAATGATAGGCAGCAAAATAACACACTAAACCAAACAAAAAAGGGTGGAGGTGTTGCCCTTTACTGCAAAGACACCAAAATTCTAGATCCTGAAGCACTAATAACAGCTAACTTATCAAATGAACACATAGAACTACTATGGTGCCTAATAAAAAATGAAAAGCAAGCAAATATAGCCATAGCAAGCCTCTACAGACCTCCATCAGGGGAAATTGAACTCTTCATTGAAGCCCTAGAGAAGAGCATAAACACCATAAAAAAACTGACAAAGGCAGAAATCTTCATACTAGGAGACTTTAATGTAAATTACAACAGCAATGATAAAAACAAACTAATGCTGCAAACCACAATCAAAATCTTAGGCCTACAACAGCTCATCACTGAAAAAACAAGGCTAAGTAAAAATAGCACAACAATTGACCTAATACTAACCAACTCAAACCACGCCACTAAATGGGGCACCAGGAGCTGGGGTATAAGTGATCATGAGCTAATATATGTAACAAGGAAAAAACTAAAAAGCACAAATCACTATGAGTATAAGATGGGCAGGTCCCTAAAAAACTACTCAGAAGATGCATTAAAAAATCATCTGCACCAAAACATAAACAACATCACACAAAACAGAGATGATGTTAATATCTATTGGGGCAACATCATCGCAGAAATAAGAAAATCAGCTGACGAGATGTGCCCCATTAAGAAAATAAAAATACAAAAAAAACAGGACCCCTGGGTAGACAATGACCTGCTAACGCTCATCATAGCCAAAAGTAAACTGGGTAATAAAGCAAAGCTCACAGAAACTATAGAAGACAAACTGGCCTACCATATTGCCAGAAACCACTCTCTCAAAGCTGTGAGAACAGCAAAAAAGAAATACATAATAAAGCAGGACAGAGACTGGGGAAGCAATACAAACAGATTCTGGAAGAATGTAGACCTATTATTCCCCAAAAATAACAAAGAAGAGCACACAACCTTCCAAGATAACGAAGGGACAATACTCTCAGACAAAGATGCAGCAAACAAACTGAACACGCACTTTGCCACAATAGGACAAACGCTGTCAGGAAAATTTTAAAAAAGGTGGGAAAATAGATCAGGAACTGTGCAGAATGAAATCCCCACCTGCAAAACAGATATAATAGAAGTAAAAAAACTAATAAATGACATAGACACAAATAAACCAAGTGGAATAGACGAAATACCAACCAAAATGCTGAAAGAGGCACTCCAAGCCATCCCAGCCACTATAGTCGACCTATTCAACATCTCCTTTGAACAGGGGCATTTTATCTCAGCCTGGAAAATGGCAACCATTACCCCTATCCACAAAAGTGGAGACAAACAAAACATGGGAAACTACAGGCCAATATCGATTCTTCAAACCCCAGGCAAGCTCATTGAAAAAGTGTTACATAGACACATAAATGAACACCTGGAAAAAAACAATATACTAAACGAAAGACAAGGAGGTTTCAGGAAACTGCACTCCACATCTAAAACAATAGCTAACCTAACAAATGACATATTGGCGTCAATGAACCAAAAACAATTAGTTGGAGCAGCCTTCATTGACTTCAGCAAAGCATTCGATACAGTAGACCATAACATACTATTGGAAAAACTAGAATCCATGGGCATAAAATCCAACACTATGGACTGGATAAAATGCTACCTGAAAGACAGGCAACAGAGAACAAAAATAAACAATACACTATCAGACAACCAACCTGTCACATGTGGTGTACCCCAAGGGTCAGTGCTAGGGCCACTGCTCTTTATAATCTACATAAACGATCTTGAAAAATGGTTACAAACCGAATGCCTCCAACTATATGCAGATGACACAGTCATATATGCAAACGGCACCACAGAAGAGGAGGTAATAACTAAACTAAACAAGCTCCTACTAAAACTGGATGAGTGGTGTGAGTCCAACAAAATAACCATCAACACAAGCAAGTCAAAAACAGTTCTCTTCTCGCATAAACAAATGCCAGAAAGAAAACTACACTGTAAGCTAGGAAGCCAAACACTAGAAAATGTAGACCATTACAAATACCTAGGCCTTGAGTTGGACAGCCAACTAAACTACAACCTATGTATAAACAAAATTGTCCAAAAGGTAAACCACAAACTGTGGCTATTTGCAAAGCTAAGAGACTACATGACACAAGAAATGTCAATAAAAATCTTCAAGGGCATGGTGCTACCCTATTTTGACTATGGAGATGTAAACTACATGGGTGCAAAGAAAGAACTTCTAAAAAAACTGCAAACACTACAGAACAGAGCCCTGAAAATCTGCCTCAGAGTAGACAAGCTGCACCCCACCTATGACATACACAAAAGAACCAAAGTAAAATTGCTAGAAAATAGGAGAATAATTCATCTGAAAACATTAGCATACAGCTATAGTCAAGACAATAAACTCCTAACAAAACCACAAAGGGCAACTAGAGCAAATAATGCGCCACTACTAAAGCAGACCAGAAGCCAAATAAAAGCTCACGAGAGAAGCACGCTAGAAATGGCTGCCAAGGTGTGGAATGCCCAAACAGTAAAGGAACGACAAATTCCTGACCTAAAAACATACAAAAAATATCTGTGCAAAATAAGGCTAGGAACCCCCAACTAAGCTGCACCGCAAAGGGGCAGGTGATACATGTCACGGCCCACCAGCGAGACGCCCAATGGAAGGTAACCATACCAAAAGCACCCAGATAACACACCTCACAGCTGCGTACAAGCCTATGATATGTAAATAGGAGTAGGCTAGTCTAGAAATAAGAGTAGAAAAAATAAAGCACATATATGCCAAGAAAATCCAAAAAATTAACATAGACTACTAACCAGACCAACCAACTATCTATCTGCTACTGAAATACAGGCAATCAAATACCTTATCAGCAGCTACTGTGTGATAAGACAACACCAACACTACAGCTGGCCAGCATTGAAAACAAGCCTGAATACCCAGGCTTATATGCTATGGACAGTATAAATACAGCCTCAATAAAAAAAAAAAAAATTTAAAATCAACACTGTTGTCATTATCCCATTATAACAATGCATTCTCTCCTTGCCCATTATTGATATCCACTCTCTAAGCTTATGTCAATTAATGGACATTGTCTAAAATTTCTAATGAAATAAGCCTCACATCAGTGGCAGTAAGTTTTCCCCATGTTACCAATGGGGTAATAATATGGATGTAACCAGTTATCATCTGGGTCTAGCCTAGGACCACCTCCACCGATGACTGAACCCACTATTATTGTTTACCAGATGGACTGAGCTGTGAAGTCTTCCTAATAACTTAAAGAGCACAATAAACCGATCATTAAATAAGCAGCTGATCTGTATATGTATGTGAATTGTTGGCCCAACAATGCTGCCTATAGCAATGTTATAGTACTTAGATTTATTAAGTAATCATTAATAATTAATTGGCCTAATTAAAGTCACTGCTATAATTTCAGAAGTAGATTCAGAATAAACACTTTGTCTCTTATGTGCCTATGCATAATGACAACAAACTGCTCTTTAATTATTCATCCAACTAAACAAGTTGGGTAATATCTGCTTTCTAAGTTAGACAATATATATATTCACCATAATAATATCTAAATTAAGAAAATTGTATGGAATTTCCTAAGAAACACAAAAACCCAGTTATGGTTTGCTCTTTAATAGAACAGTCTGTTATATGTTATTATGCCATGCCCATTGGGATAACCTGATAACCTTAGATGTTGCTATGACAAAAAACTCCAATAACCAACCAAAATATTGGTAGTTGTATGTTGGACTTAGTAGTGTTCTTTCCTTGCATAAGGTAAGTGTATGTCAGACTTTAAATGTCTGATGGTCTGGGTATGTATATACCACAATTACAGAGGTATTTGTTTTGTGCTTAGCACACCCAATCATGTCCACAGCCAAAAGAGCTGTTTATATCCAAGTTAATTACTTACTACTTACTACCCAGTAGGTAGATGTCCACATGTTATATACTATGATTGCATACACCCCCATTCATGTAATGGTATATATCTAGCCTGGCCACTGAGTGTCAGTGTGGTGGCTTGACGGGCTATTACACTAAAATAGCCCTATGTACTGAAGTGGGGTATTGTGTAACCCCAGCCCTTGCTACTGGCCTGGTGCAATCATGCCCATGATACCTAAATTGGCTGGGTCTGTGCCCTTTTAAAGAGAGGTATGTCTATGTACATACCTGCATGATTCTGGGGTTTACCTGCTCAACTCCTTCAAGTTCCTAGGCCCCAAATAGGAGTCATACATTTTATGACCATGTAAAGTCATTCCTGGCCATATGTATAATCAGCCAGTTTTCCCACCACTAATTAGTGTGATAGTGTTGCCAGTAGGCCTTTGCCTTGGTTAGCATGGTTCACAGACTTTGTCACTATTTTACTATTGCAAATAGGAAAAACATATAGTGAGTGCAGCTGTATACACAGCATCTCTGCAATTGTAACGGCCAAATCTAGCCCACATTCAAGGATAACCATAGTTAATCCTTGTGCCAACCTTATTTCCCATAATTGACTTTTATGGTTCTTTAATGGCCAGTCGCTGTGACAGCACTGGCAATGTGCATGATCAATTGTCACATTGGTCACCCCGTCTGTGGAGTACCAGTTCACCGACTTCATTTCCACTATTTTATTATTATGTGTATGCATACACATATACTGGGTGCACTAGTGTATGCAGTGTCTCTGCATAATTATGCTGAGGAGCCAATCCCTCTAGTTTGCCGGAAGCCATCTCGACTAAAGGAAGTATTTGCATTCCTTCTAATTCAAAACCAGACACGGATAATCCTTTTTGGGGCTAATCAATTTATTAATCAGGCTTAATAAATTTTTACAAAAGCCTTGTAGACTACACCTCTGTGAACAAATATATAGTAGCTTTCTCAATAGTACAATTGAGACAGTTAGCTTTAACTACATTATCTATTTCCAGGTAGTACAACCTGTGAACTATTTTCTTTCCAGCTCTCATTACTTAGTTGCAGGTTCTATATTTAAGGATATCCATCATTACTATATTTCATTACTTATTTGCAGGCCTTAGTATTGATTATACTATTAAGTCATCGGAAATTCAGTTATTCATTTCTTTGAAGGGCTTGAAAATTGAAGACATGAGGCATCCACTGGGGCAGATCACGGTCACACGGTCAGCTCACATCTGGCACACTCACACATTCGCACTTTTATAGCATACAGCAAACATTCATGGCATGGGGCATAGGGACCATAAGCTCTCAGCCAAATTGGAACAGGAGAGCTAATGGTCCCAATCTACAAATATATTTTTATTCACATAATTGAACACACTGTCCGATTTCCATCTCCCAACCGCTCTTATGCAGTCGAGCGGCATTCCCACTCTTGCATACTCCTGGGCTCCCGCTCGCCGAAGACTATGACATGTCACCATCGGCCACCAGGGAAGTCCTGCTGCTTTCAACACAGCCTGCATGCACTTGTTGAACAGTCGTGCCGTCAGAGGATCCCCATTCGATTTCATGAATGCTGGGGCGTCCTCATGCACCGGGAAACGTTGCGTGTAGTTGTTCCATGAACGCACAGGGCAGAACTCAGCAATTGATACTTGAGGCAGATCGATGCTATATGTATCTTCAGTTCTATGTGTCGTCTTCGTGCTCCTGACTGTTACTGTCAGGTGTGTGTCGTGCGCCATGATGTCCCTACCGAGCAGCATGTGACCGCCATCCCCCGATACCTCGGAATAAAACAGATTTGACTGTCTCAACACACATAAATAACCTATTAATAATGCAATAATCAACACCAGTCCATCATCTCCAATCTTTTTGAATTTTCTAATTATCAATTTAATGTGTTTAATTTTCAACGGGTATGCCATATTTACATTGTTATTTTTTAACTTAAACATACCATTTTTAATTACTGACATTGCACAGAAATCAAACGATTCTGTGTTTCCTCTCAACAAGCTGATCCATGTTCTTGCCCCGTTCATGTAATTTCTTATTGCTCCTTCTGACTTGAGTTTATCGTTTAAGTACAAAGCGTATGACATTACCGTTCTGAGTTTGGGTCTCTTAGGGTTATCCTTAATGTTACTGCAAAACTTTAAGTACTCCCTAAATTGCACCCTCTTATTCCTCCAAGTCCCCTCTGCTAATCCTGCCGAGAAATACACGCTAATCCTATCCACTAATGTGTGATTAACATCTGTAAGTTGATAATGGCAAAAAAAAAAACAGCCTATCCTGACACAATTTATCAGCAATTAATCTATATTTATTATCAAAAAACAACCTACTGAGGGCATCCGCTAGGACCAGGTCTTTTCCTGGCTTGTGTACAACCTGCACCTGGCAACTGTGGATAGCAGCAAACTTCCAGATTTCCCTGGCACATGCACACAATACAGGATCTTTACCAGCACCAGAAGATAACACCTGTTGGGAAGCAGCATTATCAGTGTGAACGATAATATGATAGTTATGAGGATCAGAGGGAGACAAATGTTTCAACGCTACCACCAAATTGATCGCTTCTAGTTGTGCAATATGAAAGTTGTTACGTAGAAATTTTGGAGAGTACAAACTGGAATAAAAATGATCAGTACTGAATGCACCCCCACCATGCAATGAAGAATCACATTCAATAACCCACTTTTTCTCAGGAACATGCTTTAGCAAAACCATCCTATTATTACCTTCTGCAAAACGTAGGAATCAAGCGATATCCCTAACTAATTCTCTAGTAACTTTGACTTTACCCACAAATGGACACGCCCGAAGAAAATCTAAGATTCTATTCATAAAAATCCGGGATGCCATAACACATTTAGAAATAAACTGCAGTCTCCCGACCAACCTTTGCACGTTTTTCCTTGTAACTTCCCTATTTATTATCCATTTCTTACATTCCAGCAATGTCTAAAAGTTTTTCATCGGGGATCCTAACTATCATATCGGACGTATCTAGTTCATAACCTAGCCAAATTAAACGTGTAGTAGGAGGACCACATTTCTTAATTGAAAGTTTCAAACCGAGCATTCCCGTTAGATTTAGAATAAAGTCATAGGCTTGCTGTGCCTTAATCATAGTACTTTCAACCCCTACAAAATCATCCAAGAAACACAATGCAAAAAACCCACTTTTCCTCATCAAATATACCACTGCCGCCGTAGTCCGAGCACATGCCATACTGGACGTCCTACATCCGAACGGAGCGGCTGTATCAAAATAAAATTTATTTTCAACTTTAATTCCGAATAAAGGCACACTCAAGGGGCAGGTTCTTAATTGCCTGTACGCCCTCGCTAAGTCTATAGACCACATAAAACAATTCTCCCCTAATATAGTAATCTGTTTAGCTAATGTCATGATAGTAGGTAAATTATATTTATACTGCAAACCCTGATAAAAACCTTTAATTATTCCTGAATTAACACTGCGCCCCTTGGGAAAACTAAGGTCCACTATAATTCTACGTTCATCAGTATTCTTTTTGGGGCGGGTCATAATAGGACTTATTTGAGCCCAAGGAGAAAAAGGGGATACATCAAACGGCCCCAACAGTGCACGGTGGGACAATTCAGTACGTACGTACTTGTTGATCCAAAATAAATCTTCCTTATTACTGTTATGATTACAATTAGAGGCAGTAGGAATAAAAGTACCAGTAAAGTTTGAGGGCCAACCAAATTCTAAAAACTGAATTATTTCAATATCATAGTAACCAACCAAAAGTTCCTTCCATTTATTTATAATTAAACCAGAGGGAACCGGTATCCTAGCACTTAAATAATTAGGTAAGCCCGTACGTCTTACTTTGTCATAAATCGTAGTATAATCTATAAATAAGGTACAGTCTACCGTTAATTTAGGCCAATATTTTAAAACAAAGTCTCTATAATCAAATGGTGATTTATCACAAAATCTTTTCTGATCAACTGTTTGGCACCGACTGTGACTATCAATGTCTATTGAAGGATCTGAAACACACTCAATATTACTGGTACCAAAATTATCATGCAACGGTTCAACATTAACATCAACTACAACATCCAACGGTTTTGAAACTTCATCAGCACAACACAATGGCAACATCGGGCTGATTATACCAGTATCATTACCCATATCAACATCTAAACAGTTTTTTGGAGCCGTGGTAGGCTCCCGAACACGGAAACCACAGTCTGTGCCGGTGTTCTTAGTAACACAAGTTGGATTACTAACATCCGAAACATTAAACAGAGAATAGTCCCGGTCAACAAACCCCTTAACATACAACGGTTTGGCAACATGACTAGGCAACAAAGTATTGGACACCTGCGGGATGCTAAATTGACCAGTACTAGTAGAAGAAGAACTAACTAACCTAGTGGCAGGACTAGCTGTAGGCTGTTCAGGTAGCTTTATGCCTCCCCTAGTGAAGGAACCACAGCCTTCACTGCCGGTCTCAGAACCAAGCAAGTGACCGGTATAGTCAATGGAGACATCTTTGCAACCAGTGTGAAGCAATAAAGACAAGTCCGGATCAGGGATTCGGCTACGGGAAGCATTGGTGTGGTTACGTTGTCACCAAGATGACCGCGTGGAAGGAACAGATCCAAATGCTCTGTCTGTGGTGATGGCGATCGCTGTGCACCCATATTCAAATTCAGAGTCATGTCAGTACCTAACATATCAGTAACACCCTTGTTATTAACCAAATGAAGCAAATCCGGATTAAACCACTTGTACTTCGTCGTACCACTCGACACTGTGTGACGTGTTTTTCTAGTATTACAATAAAGAGCACTAACCGACTTCAGTGGGGGAAAATAGCGGGCTTTTTTAGACACCGTAAAGCTCATGAGAGTCGAGAGTGGGTGTTACTGTAGCAGGCGACATAAATAAATTTGAGCTCTGGGAAATCACCGACGAAATAACATCACCGACCTTAACAGAGCATTTGACGAACGGTTGCAGCACATCTGCCTCGACAGTGGCGTCATCTAGCGATCCCCTCTGGTAGCTCTTGGAGACACCAACATCTATACGCACGTCGTCCACGTCCGGAGCAGCCCCTGGCCGACTGCAAACTAACAACTTTTTTTACGATCATGTTCGCTAGATTGACCCTCTCTTGCCCGTTGCTTTGTCTTACAATCCACTTCCTTATGAGGGTGTTTCCGTTTCAGCTTAAAAGCACAATACACACAGATATGTAAAAATTTGTCTAGTCCTTCTCCATGATCAGCGCTGTAACCACACGCACTGCCCTTATTCCATATAATGCATGGTCGACTGTCCACACCCTTTTTATATTCAACATATGTGGCAGATTGTCCGTGTTTATATGACCCAGTATCAACCCTCCTTCCGAGCCCACACATATCTCTACGAACCTTTACTATGCGCCCCTGATCGACCCAACCATTTGGTAGTCTTTTATCAGCGATCATCGAAAATATTTTTTCGCTGTAAGCCAAGCAAGTGTTCCAAGTGTAATGTTGAGCCATATCAAGAATAGTATCGACGTGCTCTTCAATATGAGATATCCAGTCATCAGGTACATCACCGCACCTTATCATGCGCCGAATCGCTGCCAAGTACTCAAACCAGTGAGCCTCCCCCTGACCCACTTTACCCTTCTTTTCATTGCGAATGACATACTTGTGAGGGAGCAAAGTGAGTTTTCCCCGACCGTTTAGCCTTTTTCCCCGCTATTCTAATGAGATCCCTCATCATTGAGTCATCACTATCTGATGCGTCGCTATTAAAAGGAACAATGTTTGCTGATGTGCGCTTCCGCACGCGAGAATTGTCAGTAGAATGCAGTACTTTCCCTCTTGTAGTGTGTAAGATCGTCTGCAGACCGCACGAGTTAGTCGAGCGAGCAGGCGAGTTTGCAACGGTGCTCAAAGCATGCACACTCTCCTCGTCGGTGACGACATTTTGACCTACTGCCGGCTCGTTTGCAAACTGACCCACATTCGCTATAAGCGAGTTCAGCATTGTCCGTACGCATGTGCGGGTCCGACTTCCGGTCGTCGCTGTCGGGATAAACAAAGCCACGTTTTGCACTGCACGTATGGCCTTGTTGCGGATTCCGAGGGACACCAGTTTGCGAGGGACACATCGCTTCTGCACATGTCAATGCCTTGAGTTTGATGGTACGCCCAGTGCAAAACGTTAGTTTTATTCAAAATTAATAGAATTCAAGAACCCTAACCTTATAAATTTAATATAGTCTTTATGGTAAAGATGTTTTCTATATGTGTACCAAGCGATTTGTTTCTAGATGGTGTAATTTGGGAGATATTTGACTTCTTCTGTATGAAGATTTGCTCACGGCCGTTAACAATGCATTTGAATGGAACCAGAAGCTTGCGAGTTCCTTGCGACTAAATTGAAACAATTTGTTACAAACTATCTTACACGTGCCACATCGCGTCAGTCGGCGATCGATCGGCGAGTAGTCGTAAGGTGATTGGAAGATGGTCATAATTTAACTGCAAAATGCCTCGTGTGTTGCTGGAGTACTGCTACTATTGTCGCAGATCAGTCGGCGAATGATCGCCGACCGGTCGGCGATCGGTGGAGACGCCAGAGGTCGTAAGGAGGATGTTGATGCTGCAGCGACAATCTCCTTGCGACCAAGGAACCAGATGGGATGGCCGAATGACTTAGAGCGTCCGTCTCCCGTGCTGGTAGATCGTGGGTTCGAGTCCCGGTCGAGGATCTGTCAGTGGTGGTGCTTACCATGGGGAATATCCAAACCCAGTTGCTGGAAACCACACTGCGTCGTCATACAGCTCCACGCCCGGAACCAACAGCCTGGGCCCGTGTGCAGGAGTCAGTGTTAGCGGGGTTTGGTGTTACAGCCTGTTACCGTTTAGCTATCACCGACATCGGGAACTGTGTCAAGTGGTATGCAGGAGCGCATAACACTTACATTATAGCTAAACATCAAGTTATTTATAGATTTGGGAATTCCCTAGAGTCGACAATATGAATAAGGCCGCCAATGCAGCGGCGGCGGCGGCGTTAATATCGGTTCAAATTTAGGGTTAAATTGATAAGATTTCACTTATTGCGTATGTAATTCTGTTAAATATGACAGCATTGAATAGATTTGGGCCTGCGGCGGCGCCGGCGATTTGCGATAGTATGGATATCAACATCGATGCGGCGGCGGTGATTTGTTTACTTTACATTCGTCGATTCGACACTATTAAAGTTGCATGGTCCGATGGCCTTTGAATTTTTGTCTTATTTTTGAGATAAATATATCAAATTGATCGTTACAAGCTACTAATCATTAGTCCAGAGTGATTTTGATTAAAGATGATTAGTTTTGAAGTAATATGAGCTGAAAGAACCAAAAATAATTTCGACAAGCTTGTCAAAAGTCCTGTGGCTATGACCCAGATGGTCATCTCGCGGTGACCACGTGATGTGAGATGACCTGGAACCTTACAGGACTGTAGGTAGGTATTCCTGGTTGGGGATGGGGCCTTCTGGGACTGGATTAGTGCCATAGGCCCATGGCACTAGGGTTTTTAACAAAATATAATGTGTGTCTGTTGTCTGCCTGTGTCTGTCTATGTATGTCTGTATGTATATGTGTGTGTGTATTTCTGTGTGTGTCTATCTGTGTGTTTCTCTGTATGTGTGGGTATGTATGTATGTGTGTGTATGTGTGTGTATGTATGTGTGTGTGTCTGCCTCTATCTGTGTGCGTCTGTCTATGTGTCTCTGTCTGTATGTGTCTCTCTCTGCAAAGTCAGGTAGGGTGTATGTGTGTCTGTGTATGTTGGGTGTGTGCATCTCTGTGTGTTTCTGTGTCTATGTGTGCTGTCTATGCATGTCTGTCTGTGTGTGTCTATCTATGTGTGTCTGTGTGTGTATATGTATGTGTGGTAATGTCTGTGTGTGTCTGTGTGTATATCTGTGGGTATGTATGTGTGTGGCTGCCTATGTCTGTGTGTGTCTGTGTGTGTGTCTCTCTCTCTCTGCAAAGTCAGGTCGGGTGTATGTGTTTCTGTGTGTGTATGGGTGTGTATGTTTGTATGTGTGTGTGTCTGTGTGTATGTATGTGTGTGCATGTATGTGTGTGTCTGCCTCTGTCTGTGTGTGGCTGTCTATGTGTCTGTGTGTGTGTCTATCTCTGCAAAGTCATGTCGGGTGTATGTGTGTCTGTGTATGTCGGGTGTGAGCATGTATGTGTGTTTGTGTGTCTGTGTGTGCTGTCTATGCATGTCTGTCTGTGTGTGTATATCTGTGTGTCTGCCTGTGTGTATATATATGGGTGGTAATGTATGTGTGTGTATGCATGTGTGTATGTTAGTGTGTGTCTGTATGTATATGTATGTCTGTGTGTGTATGTCTCTGCATGTCTGTCTGTATGTCTGTGTGTGTCTGTCTGGGGGTGTCTGTGTGGCTCTCTCTCTCTGCAAAGTCAGGTTGGGTGTATGTGTGTCTGTGTATGTCGGGTGTGTGCATGTCTGTGTGTTTCTGTGTATGTGTGTGCTGTATGTGCATGTCTGTCTGTGTCTATCTATGGGTGTCTGTCTGTGTGTGTATGTCTGTGTGTATGTCTTGTGTGTATGTCTGTGTGTGTATGTCTGTGTGTATGTCTGTCTGTGTCTCTGTAAAGTCAGGTCAGGAAACACACAGACACATACACACACATCCACCTCATATCCCCTTCCCCTCTATCACCCTGCACAGCAGGCCTACTTGGTTGGTTGGGGGGGGGGGGGCTAATGGGGTCACGAGATTGGCCTAATTGGTTAATGGCCTTCCCGCATAATGGTTGTTTCAAACTGAGTGTTCAAAGGGGTGAGGTTATAAACTCACTGGTTATTCTGTATATACTGTCCCAAATTATTAGCTAATACACCAATATCTAAGTTGGATATATAGCATCAAATGTAAGTAGTTGTTTTAATTTTGACAAAATTATATTTCATCGGACCATGCAACTTTAATATCGCCGCCGATGCGGCGGCGGCGTTAACATCGGTTCAAATTTAGGGTTAAATTGATCAAATTTCACTTATTGCGTATTTAATTCTGTCAAATATGATAGCATTGAATAGATTTGGGCCTAATAAATTTTCTGAGTCTGGCGGATGAAAGCGACGTCGATGCGGCGGCGATTTGTTTACTTTACATTCGCCGACAGCATTAATATTGCTTCGAATTTAGGGTTAATTTCATAACATTTCACTTATTGTGTATGTAATTCTGTAATATGATAGCATTGAATAGATTTGGGGCTAATATTTTACCGCCGATGCGGCGGAGTCGACAGTATGGATATCGACGTCCATGCGCCGGCGGCGATTTGTTTACTTTACATTCGTCGATTTGAAAATATAAATATTAATATCACCGCCGTTGCGGCGGCAGCGTTAATCTCGCTTAAATTTTAGGGTTAATTTAATAAAATTTCACTATTTGACTATGTAACTTGTTAAATATGACACCATTGAATAGATTTGATACCTTACACCACTGTAAACTAGCTAAATTTCTGGTTTACCTTAACCTAGTTTAAGCTTCTGGTGTTAGGCCTAGCACTGACTCGTGCATACCATTTTTTCCCACTAAACGGGAATTCCGGCCAAACACCGTTTTACCTCGCTATCACCGACTCCTGCATACGGCCCTGGCTGGCTACACCACACTTCACACACTCGAGCACCTGGGCCTGTATGCAGGAGTTGGTGGTAGTGACTTTTGGTGCTACAGCCTATTACCGGTTAGCTATCGCCGACGTCGGGAACTGTGTCAAGTGGTATGCAGGAGCGCGTAACACTTTCATTATAGCTAAACGTGAATTTATTTATAGATTTGGGAAATCCCTCTGCGTCTGTAGCCATATATTAGGCTTAAATATATTAAATGCTATCATATTTAACAGAATTAGATACGCAATAAGTGAAATTTGATGAAATTAAACCTAAATTCGAAGCAATATTAATGCTGCCGCCGCAAGGGCGGCGATATTAATATTTTCGAACCGACGAATGCAAGCAACTGCCGCCGCCGCCAGTATGGAAAGCGACATCGATGCGGCGTCGATTTGTTTACTTTATGTTCGTCGATTCGAAAATATAAATATTAATATCACCGCCGTTGTGGCGGCAGCGTTAATATTGCTTCGAATTTAGGGTTAATTTAATAAAATTTCACTTATTGCATATGTAATTCTGTTAAATATGACAGCATTGAATAGATTTGGGCCTAATGAACTCGCTATACCTCCTATCTTACAGGGGTAACGTAACACCGGTTAAGCTTTTGGTGTTAGGCCTATCACCGCCTCGGGCATACCATTTTTCGGTGCTACCCGGGAAATTCCCGCCAAACACCGTTTTGCGACGCTAACACTGACTCCTGCATATGGCCCCAGGAGTAAACACACTGCCATACACATGGATCCCCTCACAGCCACAGGTTGGTGTGTGGAGGGGAAGGGGGGGGGGGGGTCACGGCCCATTCGATTCACCAGCTATTTATTGCCTATGTAGGTATCACTAGCAGCAAAGTCCTGGGGCCATATGCAGGAGTCAGTGTTAGCGGGGTTTGGTGTTAGAGCCTGTTACCGTTTAGCTATCACCGAAGTCGGGACCTGTGTCAAGTCATATGCAGGAGTGCGTAACACTTTAATTATAGCTAAACATGAATTTATTTATAGATTTGGGAAATCCCTCTGCATTTGTAGCCATATATTAGGCTCAAATCTATTGAATGTGATCATATTTAACAGAATTACATACGCAATAAGTGAAATTTGATCAATTTAACCCTAAATTCGAAGCGTTATTAAGGCTACTGCCGCATTGGCGGCGATATTAATACTTATATTTTCGAATCGACGAACATAATGTAAACAAATCGCCGCCGTCACCACGACGTCGCGTTCCATACTGGCGGCGGCGGCCGTTTGTTTACTGTACGTTCGTCGATTCGAAAATATAAGTATTAATATCGCCGCCAATGCGGCGTTAGCCTTAATTATGCTTCGAATTTAGGGTTAAATTGATCAAATTTCACTTATTGCGTATGTAATTCTGTTAAATATGACAGCATTGAATAGATTTGGGCATAATGAACTCGCTAAACCTCCTATGTAGCAGGGGTAAGGTAACGGCGGTTAAGGTTTTGGTGTTAGGCTTATCACCGACTCGTGCATACCATTTTTTGCCGCTAACCGGGAAATTTCCGCTTACCACCGTTTTGGCTCGTTACCACCGACTCCTGCATACATATGGCCCCAGGCTTGGTCGGGCTGTGTCTGTACACTGTGTGCGTGTGTGTGTGTGGGGGGGGGGGGGGGGGGGGGGGGGGGGGGGGAGGGGTGCTGACTCTGCTTCACAGTGACACGCGCTGTTCTACTGACAGCGATGGGGCAGGATGGCGATCACAGAAAGGTGGGGGGGGGGGGGGGTGCGTGGAGAGCACCGAGGGGGGTCGAGCTGCCAGTCGGCATGCCCCCACACATACCCAGGGGAGGTTGCTGGACAGGGTTACTCACCGGGTACGTCGCCATTCCGGCGGGGAGTGCTCGTCAGGCCATGTGGACGGGCGGGGCGGGGCGGGGCGGACGGACGCGTGTCCCCGGGCTGTTTGGATCGCGGCGCCAACAGCAGGCGCACCCGGCACCAGCTGCGGTACGCCCGCACGAGCAGCGGCAGCCGCCTCTCGCTGCACCCTCTCCGCCAGCGCAGCACAGCGAGGACGATCTCTGCATGTCGGCTTCTGCAGCGGCCGACGACTGACTGAAGGCCGGCCCGCGGTGTGCACGCGCACTAACCAGACTGGCGTGCGTGCCTGCTCCCCGGCCCGACGCTGCTGTCACTGTTCACGGTGTCACAGCACGGGGTCCCGTGTAGTACGGGTCTAGAGCTCGGGGCCGAGGTGGTACCCAGAGTCGCATAATCATAATGTATGGCGACCACAACGAGACGCGCAGACGCCAGGCACCACCTGGCGCCTCAGGGGAGTACTAAATCAGCAACCAGCCGTGGCGCCACCTCTCGTTTTACAATGCCCGCCATTCCAATGTTATAGAGGTAGCAAATTTGCATCAAACCATGCAGACCCCATTAGAAGCGATTCACTGCACACTACCGGAGGCTTTACCGAAACTTCCGGTTATATAACCCAGTATATTGGCAGTCTGACTGTATGATGCCTTGTCTACTCGGAACACAAATACAATTAATAGCGTCATGGGATGGCCTGTGGCGCCATCTAGTGTTGACTACGACATGGTAGAGGTAACTGTTGTGTCGTGTTAATGACTTGTGTGGAGTATCCGCAAGCCACAGTGGCGACAAAATAGCGACTGGCGGTGGAAGTTTTCAACTAGCTAGTTGTACCACCCAAATCACGTCACGGACCACTCCAGCGTCGGTCAATTTAAGGGCGGTCCATGCGTCACCATTACCTGTGCTGTTTAATTCCGGCGCGGTTACCATTAACAGGTTATGGGATATTTGCATGTCTTTTATATATATCTCTGAATCGATATGAAGATTAACTTCATACATATAAACCGGACATTTTAGTGAGTTGCTTAAGTTATATAGACTTGTCAACCTATGACAGCAGCAGGAATAGAGTCACCTCCAACAACAACAACAACGACAACAAGAAAGTGCAATTCTAACTTTCAGTAAATCTGACATTGCTAAGTGTACGAGGGAAAGCGACCCACATGACCATGCGAAAATCGGAAATCAACTGAAAATCAAAGAATACGCGTTCTCACAATCATACAGCCGCTGTATAATTTAATATTTGCAGGACAGTCAACATAAATGTCAATATATGTTGTTATATGACGCTTTATTGAAAGTAGTTTTAAAGTTACGTTTCAAATAATGATCAACCACTCTATACCGGTTGAATGTTAGGAGTGCATTTTCGTTTCCCCTTGAGTGGTTGCCTTTGATTACACGACCTTCTCACGGGGAGCGGTTTAGTTTTTACTTCACTGACTTGGTCGAAAAGCCTGAAGCCTTTTCAAATAAGTCCGCACCCTCCCCGTTCCTTACTCAACAAAACAACAAGCAAAAACATCACCGTAACTGTGAAACACTACTCGCTGATGACAATAACTAGAGGGGTATGCCTGCCCGCCTGCCTGCCTGTCTGTCTGTCTCTCTCTCCCTCTCTCTCCTGTGTATGTATGTATCTATATATAATATATAAAGATAATCAATGTAAAATAAATAATCACTTTACATGATGTATACATTAATTGAATTAGCTGTGTAATTTCAATTTCCGGCAATTGGATTTCTTCTTTCCACATCCCCTACTGATCCTCGTATAGTAGTGAAGCCGTATTAACTTTGTAACGCGGAAATCAAGTCTGCTTTGACTCAGCTATGGATTGAACCCTCGATCTACACAAACGGGGCAGCGTTTACCTAATACCTGGTTAAAGGACTACATACACGATTTAGGGCGAAGTTTAAAGAGCCACTAATACAACAACTTCAATCTTCAGACGAGGATGAGGTCAACAATGGTCAATGTATAGTACTCAGGGAGGAAAGTGGTCACCGCCAAATAAAAATGTGGAAAGCAAGCCTGGATTATTTCACTGACGGCGAATTTCTGCAAAAACGCGGATTTTCCCCCATATGATTAGCACCGTCAGGGAATCGCGAAAAATGGCGGAAGTCAGGTTTAACCTACCTGTTGAGCCTATGTTATCGCCCATACCTAACTCTTTCTTGATTGGGTTTTATGTTTTAGCAACATCCCAGGTCATACAAGAATGGGATTCGAAGAAACCAATTTTGTCATATACATCCTGATTCCTTAGTATTTTGTTTAACATTAATCGGCAAATATCAAAAATCGCGGAAATCTGGGAAATCGCTGATATCTTTCATCCCTAACTACTAACAATAGCACCATTTGTGAAAAACTATTGATTAATTAGTAACTTCATATATGTGTAAACAGTTATAATAATTATTAAGTGTATGCTAATCAGGGTTTTATGTTCTAGCAACATCCAACGTAATATCAGATCCGGTATCACCGCATCACAGTACGCACTTCATAGTGCTGCCCCACTTGGATACCATACCGCTCTCACCATGACTCGATATTCCACTTAGACACAGCGTCTAGTTGACTACATTTATCTCTGTATCAACCGGCTAAAATTCTAGTACAGGCCATTGCCAAGGTCTGTGCAAGTTGATGTGTAAGTACTCACCCTGTTTCTGTCCTCCCGAACACAGCAGAACAGGAACTTGCAGCGCCGGTCCCAGCTTTGTTCATAGGCCCGGATAGCTTTTCTGCAAAGTAGTAAAAACAAACAAATATATATACATATTTAATGACGGATCTTTTTTGTTCATCTGAAAATAAATCAATCTCCATCAGTGAATGAATGTGTAGTTTATCACCAAAGTTCCGCTATGCAGATTGAGTGTATCTATCTGTGAGAGAGAAGAGCCAGTGCAAAACGAAGTCGGCGGGTGATATAAGCTATGTATTTGATTAAGAAATGTGGGTTTCACCAGTGTGACTGTAAGTAGTATATGAAATCTGAACCAGGTGCAGGTCAGTGCTGGGGGAATATACTAGTTCGATATTCCAGCGCCGCGGCGCATTGAAGGATGTGTGGAAGAAAAACAAACCCACACGAAGCACATGGCTAATGCTTAGACACTAACAGCTGCTATGAAATCTGCTAGTTTCAGCTCATTTCAGCTCCTGTTTGAAACATAGAATACCAACGAAAAAAATTATATAATATATTAAGATGTTAATCTGTTATCTAGCATTGCATGTACATCAATCTAATCAGCACATCTTATTCTACCTGCATTTAGAATTAGACCAATCTGGTCACTCAAACTAGTGTTAGGACTATAGCCAGTCAGTTTTACTTATTTTATTCATGTTTTTAGTTATAATACTTATATGCTATGGTTAATGACATATGTAGAGCGAGCAAATTAGTAGGGTTAATCAGATATCGGCTATATATTTCTCTGAGCCAAGTGTCTGTTGACACATTTGGCATTTTAATATTTAGAACAAGAATTAAAATGGTGATTTTGTTGTTGATTTTGTTGATTGAGGCTGTATTTATACTGTCCATAGCATATAAGCCTGGGTACTCAGGCTTGTTTTCAATGCTGGCCGGCTGTAGTGTTGGTGTTATCTACCACACAGTAGCTGCTGGTATGGTTAGTAGCCCATGTTAGTTTTTTTTTTGATTTTCTTGGCATATATGTATATATTTTTTGTATACTCTTACTACTAGACTAGCCTACTCCTATTTACATATCATAGGCTTGTACGTAGCTGTGTGGTATGCTATCTGGCTACTTTTGGGCGTCCCGCTGGTGGGCCGTGACATATCACATGCCCCTTTGCGGTACAGCTTAGTGGAGGTTTCCTAGCCTTATTTTGCACAGATATTTTTTGTATGTTTTTAGCTCAGGAATTTGTCGTTCCTTTACCGTTTGGGCATTCCACACCTTGGCAGGCATTTCCAGCATGCTTCTCTCATGAGCTTTTATTTGGCTTCTGGTCTGCAAACTAAGCACCATCAGTCACAGGGAGGGCTTCGAGCGGGAGATGAACAGCGCTCTCGCACAATGGGAGGAGAAGGAAAGCCCAACACCAGACGAGGAATGGGCAGCTTTGCAGCAGGTCGTATACAACACAGCTAAAACATATCTCAGCAAGCCAGGCAGAAAACACCAGGACTGGTTTGACCCCAATAATCAGGAGCTACAGAATCTTGTGAGCAGAAGAGACCAAGCCCACCAGAGAGTGTTGCAGACCAGGAACACTAGATCCACCACTTCAGCATACAAAGATACCTGCAGATTGCTACAAAAATGCACCTGTGCATTGAAGTCAGACTGGTGGGAAATGAAGGCAGAGGAGCTGCAGAGACCTACAGACAGAAACAACATGAAGGGCTTCTACAGTGGACTGAAGGAAGTGTGGGGGCCCATGAAGAAGGGACCTGTTCACCTGAAATCAACAGATGGAATGGAGACCTTTTCTGACAGCAAGAGAGTTGTGGCAAGATGGAGTGAACACTTCTGGAAGCTACTCAGCGTCCCTGGTGACATAGCTCACAAAGCTCTGGACAACATCCAGCAGCGCATTACCAAAACATGCCTCGATGAGATTCCAACCATGGGTGAGATGGTTACAGCAATCGCCAACCGGAGAGATGGCAATGCACCTGGGGGTGATGGAATTCCTGCTGAAGTATGGAAGCACGGAGGAGACAATCTGTTCAACAGCCTGCACCAACTAATCACCAATGCCTGGGAGGAGGGTTCTGTACCCCAAGCATGGAAGGATGCCAGCATTGTAACCATCTACAAGAAAGGTGATCGAACAGACTGTGGGAACTATAGAGGGATCTCTCTTCTTTCCAAAGCAGGCAAGATCTTCGCCAGGATCCTCCTCAACAGACTATCTATTCACATAACACCTGATGTAGTTCCGGAGTCACAGTGTGGCTTCAGAGGTAAACTGAGCACCGTGGATATGATATTTTGTCTCAAACAGCTACAAGAAGAGTGAATTGAGCAGGACCGACCACTGTACATGGTATTTGTTGATTTCACTAAGGCATTTGATACAGTCGGGAGGACTGGGCTATGGCAGCTATTGAGGAAGTATGGATGCCCAGAGAAGTTCACAACTATGATCGAGGCTCTACATACAGGAATGATGGCGAACGTTAGTGTTGGAGGGGAAGTCTCGGAATTGTTCGGGGTTGCCAATGGGGTCAAGCAAGGTTGTCTACTGGCCCCCACGCTCTTCTCCATCTTCCTATCAGCAATGCTTGACGAGGCTTTCCGAGACATGGGGGATGGCATATATATATAGTCCAGAGAGCGCTGACCTATTCAATGTCACACACTTCAGAGCGAAGACCAAGACTACTCAGATACTGGTGAGAGAGCTGCTATTCGCAGATGACAGTGCACTGGTTGCCCACTCTGCTGAAGAGATCCAGGAAATAGTGAACGCTTTCTCCGATGCATCAAAGAAGTTCGGCCTGAAGATTAACATCAAGAAGATGGCGGTGCTGTACCAACCCAACTCTACAAGAACCCGAGAGGAGGATATCATGGTTGATGGAAACAAGCTGAACTCTGTTCCTGAATTCACCTACCTCGGAAGCACTATATCAAGTGATGGAAGTATTGATGCTGAAATACAGAGGAGGTTGGCCAAGGCTAGCGCATCTTTCGGCTGATTACGCCAGAGACTCTGGAACAACCACCATGTGTCCATGCGGGTCAAAGGCAAGATCTACCGTGCAATCGTGCTATCCACCCTACTATACGGAGCCGAGGCCTGGACAGTGTACAGACGACAGGTGAAAAAGCTGCATGCCTTCATGATGCAACATCTGCGTTCAATCATGAGGCTAACCTGGAAGGACAAAGTGACAAATAAGGAAATACTCGAACGTATGGGTTGCCCTCTATGGAAGGAAGAACTTCTGATCAAAAAGAATCTCCGGTGGACTGGACACCTCATGCGGATGTCATCAGACAGGCTACCAAAGCAGATCCTCTATTCTCAACTGTCTTCTGGTTACAGAAAGAGAGGGTGCCCTCGTCTCCGGTTCAAGGATACCATCAAGAGAAACCTGAAGCTGAGAGACATTAACAGCAACTCATGGACATCACTCTCACAGCAGAGAGCTAAATGGAGAGCCGCAGTCAAGTAATGAAAGCAGTCTTTGTCGCATCGTGACCGACAGCATGATGATGGTCTGCTTTAGTAGTGGCACATTATTTGCTCTAGTAGCCCTTTGTGGTTTTGTTAGGAGTTTATTGTGCTAATGTTTTCAAATGAATTATTCTCCTATTTTCTAGTAAATTTACTTTCGTTCTTTTGTGTATGTCATAAGTGGGGTGCAGCTTGTCTACTCTTAGGCAGATTTTTAGGGCTCTGTTCTGCAGCATTTGCAGTTTTTTTAGAAGTTCTTTTTTTGCACTCATGTAGTTTACATCTCCATAGTCAAAATAGGGGAGCACCATGCCCTTGAAGATTTTTATTGACATTTCTTGTGTCATATAGTCTCTTAGCTTTGCAAATAGCCACAGTTTGTGGTTTACTTTTTGAATAATTTTGTTTATACATAGGTGTAGTTTAGTTGGCTGTCCAACTCAAGGCCTAGGTATTTCTAATGGTCTACATTTTCTAATGTTTGGTTTCCTAGTTTACAGTGTAGTTTTCTTTCTGGCATTTGTCTATGCGAGAAGAGTACTGTTTTTGATTTGCTTGTGTTGATCGTTATTTTGTTGGACTCACACCACTCGTCTAGTTTAAGTAGGAGCTTATTTAGTTTATTCCTCTTCTGTGGCACCCTTTGCATATATGACTGTGTCATTTATGTGCCTATGTAACACCTTTTCAATGAGTTTGCCTGGGGGTTGATGAATTGATATTGGCCTGTAGTTTCCCATGTTTTGTTTGTCTCCATTTTTGTGAATGGGGGTGATGTTTGCCATTTTCCAGGCGGAGATAAAACGTCCCTGTTCAAAGCAGATGTTGAATAGGTCTACTATAGTGGCCGGGATGGCTTGGAGTGCCTCTTTCAGTATTTTGGTTGGGATTTCATCTATTCCACTTGGTTTATTCGTGTCTATGTCATTTTTTTGTTTTACTTCTGTTATATCTGTTTTGCAGGTGGGGATTTCGTTCTGCACAGATCCTGATCTATTTTCCCATCTTCTTTTAAAATTGTTCTCACAGATTTTGCCCTATTGTGGTGAGGTGTGTTTTCAATTTGTTTGGTGCATCTTTGTCTGTGAACATTGTCCCTTCGTTATCTTGGAAGTTTGTGTGCTCTTCTTTGTTATTTTTGGGGAATAATAGGTTTACAATTTTTCCAGAATTTGTTTGTATTGCTTCCCCAGTCTTTGTCCTGCTTTATTATGTATTTCTTTTTTGCTGTTCTCACAGATTTGAGAGAGTTATTTCTGGCGATATGGTAGGCCAGTTTGTCTTCTATAGTTTCTGTGTGCTTTGCTTTATCACCCAGTTTACTTTTGGCTATGATGAGTGTTAGCAGGTCATTGTCTACCCAGGGGAACCAGACGGGATGGCCGAATGAGTTAGAGCATCCGTCTCCCGTGTTGGTAGATCGTGGGGTCGAACCTGGGTCGAGTCAAACCGATGACTTAAAAATTGATACTTGTCACTTCCTAGCCTGGCGCTCGGCATTATTAGGATAGGACAAGGACTAGTTGGCTCAGTGTCAGGATAATGTGACTGAGTGGGATATCAGGTCATGGTGCTGGCAGCCTGGTCTTCCAGTGGGGAAGCACTATAAAATTGTCATGAGTGCACACTGTCACAAGTCGGTACCCGTCCTGATATGACCTTAGATGTAAAACAACAACAAACAAAAAAACATCTACCCAGGGGTCCTGTTTTTTTGGTATTTTTCTTTTCTTAATGGGACACATCTCATCAGTTGATTTTCTTATTTCTGTGATGATCTTGCCCGAATAGATATCAACATCATCTCTGTTTTGTGTGATGTTGTTTATGTTTTGGTGCAGATGATTTTATAATGCATCTTCTGAGTAGTTTTTTAGGGACCTGCCCATCTTATATTCATAGTGATTTGTGCTTTTTAGTTCTTTCCTTGTTACATATATTAGCTCATGATCACTTATACCACAACTTCTGGTGCCTCATTTAGTGGCATGGTTTGAGTTGGTTAGTATTAGGTCAATTGTTGAGCTATTTTTACTTAGCCTTGGCTTTTCAGTGATGAGCTGTTGTAGGCCTAAGATTTTGATTGTGGTTTGCAGCATTAGTTTATTTTTATCATTGCTGTTGTAATTTACATTAAAGTCCCCTAGTATGAAGATTTCTGCCTTTGTCAGTTTTTTTAATGGTGTTCTAAGGCTTCAATGAAAAGTTCAATTTCCCCTGATGGAGGTCTGTAGAGGCTTGCTATGGCTATATTTGCTTGTTTTTCATTTTTTATTAGGCACCATAGTAGTTCTATGTGTTCATTTGACAGGTTAGCTGTTTTTAGTGCTTCAGGATCTAGATTTTTGGTGTCTTTGCATTAAAAGGCAACACCTCCACCCTTTTTCGTTTGGTTTAGTGTGTTATTTTGCTGTCTATCATTACATACAAGCCTATATCCATCTATGTTACGGGTGTTATTTTTATGGTTGTCAGTGAACCATGTTTCTTATAGTGTTAGTATGTTGAGATGTAGGTGTATGGGGCGATGTAGATTTCAGTCTTAAAGTGACTGATTGTTTTGTGTGGAATTGTATGTTTCTTAGCTCAAAATGCTTAACTAGGGCTAGTTTTGTCTTAGATATATTCATCAGATCATTATATTGCATGTGTGCATCCATGTTTAGACCAAATTGTTAAGTATTTCTATTAATTTAGAATAAAGTCAAAGTTTTGCCCTATGCGTATCGGCAAACTCAATTGCCGCACACATTTGTTTGTGTGGAATTATATATTTCTTAGCTCAAAATGCTTAACTATGGCTTGTTTTGTCTTAAATATATTCATTATATCATTATATTGCATGTGTGCATCCATGTTTATGGAAAATTGTTATGTATACACGATAACACGGTTTGGCCATATATGGGCATGTCCTAATTTCGCGAGAACGAGGCCACTTCCATTTATAGGTAAACAAAGCCCGATAGCCTTGAGTTTGCCGGAACACACAGTGCAAAGCATTAGTTTTATTAAAAATTAAGAGAAATCCAGAACCCTAACCTTATCAATTTAATATAATCCTTTTGTTAAACATGTTTTCTATGTGTATTCCAATCAGTTTGTTTCTAGGTGTTGTAGTTTTAGAGATATTTCACTTTTTCTGTAAGAAGATTGCTCACGGCCATTCAGACAATGCACTGAATTTGAGGTACACGCAGTACAAAAAGTTTATTTTATTCAAAATTAATAGAAATGCAGAACCCTAACCTTATAAATTTAATATAATCTATTCGATGAATATGTTTTCTATATGTGTACCAAGCGGTTTGTCTATAGGTGGTGTCGTTTTATAGATATTTCACTTTTTCTGTAAAAAGAATGCTCACTGCCACACTGGTGATACTGCCACGCGTTTGTTTACCTATGAACACGAATTAGGTCAAGATGGCCGCCAAACCGTGTTAAGCTGCGAACACACTGGACGCGTATCTCGCGCGTGCGTCAAGCGTCGCACGTGCGTAAAAAATCAAAATGTATGTAATAAAGAGAACCCGAACACACTGGCGCGTGCGTTTATCGCACGTGCGTCACGCGTGCGTCACGAATCGCTTTTGGAGCGATTATTTACGCTTGACGCATGGCTACGCTTGGCTTTTGCCCGACTTTGCCTGTGTCTCTGTGTCTGTGTGTGTGTGTGGGTCTCTGTGTCTGTATGTGTGTATCTGTGTCTATGTGTGTGTCTGTGTGTGTCTCTATGTGTGTCTCTGTGTCTGTATGTGTGTCTCTGTGTCTATGTGTGTGTCTCTGTGTGTTTCTCTGTGTCTCGCTTTGTGTGTCTCTGTGTCTGTATGTGTGTCTCTGTGTGTGTCTCTATGTGTGTCTCTATGTGTGTCTCTGTGTCTATCTCTGTGTGTGTCTATGTGTATCTGTGTGTGTCTCTGTGTTTGTGTGTCTCTGTTTGTCTCTGTGTGTGTCTCTGTGTCAGAGTAACACACAGACACACACACACAGAGTCAAACCAATGACGCATACGCGTGGCAGACGCATCCAGTGTGTTCGCTATTTGCGCGCGAGAACCGCATGACGCTCGCTTGTACTTTACGCACGCCCGACGCACGCGTCCTGTCTGTCCGCAGCTTTATGGTGTATTTCTATTAATTTTGAATCAAATCCAAGTTTTGCCCTAAGCGTATCGGCAAACTCGATGGCCGGACGCCTTTGCTTTGCTCTCGGCGCAGTTTTCAGAGCATGCGCAGTCGGAATGACGATCTTGTGTATAGAACACCGCAGCAATGACGACGTGGGAAGCCGGTGTCGTATTGTCAGCGCCCGGTCATCGTCAGCGGCCTGTCGTGGCTTCTGCGCATGCGCGGATTTTAAGACATATGCAAAAGACCCATTCCCTCGCCGGCTACAAGCTCGGGCACGGTACCCGGCTGTGTTAGGGACCGATTAGGCCGAAATCTATTGAATGCGATCATATTTAACAGAATTACATACTCAAATAATGAAATTTAATTGGTCGTAATGCGAAGCATTGCGTTTGATGCGAGGAAAGAAGGAGACCCTCCCCCGCCCCGCGTGTCGCGCTGCCTCCACACCTCGGCCGACCGCGCTCACTCACCGCCACCTCCCCCCGCCCGTCCTTTGTGCACGGCGCTCACGCCTCACCCGACCCCTGCTGCTCGCCACCTCGCACCCCTCCCCGGCCGCTAGCATTCGCACCTCCCCTGCTGCTGCCTCCCTTCCCCCCTTATAAGGCCGCCCGCCAGCCTCCCTCCTCATTCAGCTCCCTGCCGGCTCCCAGCCTCCACCTTTTTCCTCAGCGCTGGCCTCCCCCACGGCGCCCTCGGACCGCGCCTCGGGCTCTGAGGTGTCCATGCTGATGGAGGCCATGCAGCGCATGCAGCTCGAGAACCGACAGGCCGCCGCCGAGGCCGCCGTCGAGGCCCGCCAGGCAACGGCAGAGCTTCACGCACGCATCGACGGCCTCGGATCGGGCGAGGCGCTCCCCGTCCCTGAGGGGCCCCCACCGGCGGCACGACACCGGCCCGCCCCGGCGCCTCGGGCACGCACCACCACCGCAGCCCGGCCCCCGCCGCCGCCTCACGCGAGCCTGCCCGGGGCTCCGCTGGCGGAGTACGAGAGATACCGCCACCTCTCCCCACAAGCCCCATCTACCACGTCTCCGGCCTACCAGGAGGACTTCACCCGCCACAGCCCCGCATCCGCGGCCGACGCCGTGCGGGAGATCCTGGCCTCCGCCGAGGCGCGGCACTCCACCAGGCGCCAAGGTATACCATCAGATTACATTTTTCCCTCTGATCTTGTGAAGCGAGGGGCGGAGAGGAAGCCGGTCAAACGAGGGGAGGCGACAAAGGATGAGTACACGCTCGCCCTCCTCAACCTCATCGACCACCCGGACTTCCCCGCCCACTCCGCCCAGGGACTCCACCACCACCTCCTCGGGGTCTGCCGCGACAACCTAATTTACCCGTGGGCGACCGTCCGCCGGTACTCAGAGAGTGTGTTCTCTGCCATCGCGGACGGGACCCTCCCCCACGGGTGGCACGACCTGGTGGCCATAAACCTCCTCAGACTGGATTGCTTAGCCATGCCCGTCCAGCCCGCGACCACCCAGCCGAGACCCCTCGACCCTGCCAAGCCCCAGCCCCAGCCCCGCGCCCACACCGACACCCGCATATCCTATTGCCGGGACACCCACGGGGCGTTGTGTTATGCGTGGAACCGGGACCCAGCCTCATGCACCCAGGCTGCCCCGGGAGAGGTCCATGGCCAAGGGGCCGCCAAGCTGCGCCACGCGTGCGCCTACTGCGCGAATGTGCGCAAGATGCTCACCGTCCACAGTGAGGAGGCATGCCTTGCCAAGCGCGCGCGCAGCTGCCCCAGCCGCCTCCCCGGATTTTTAAAGAGCCGGCACCTCCAGCCCGGCCCGGAGGTCCTTAACCGGCCCATTAACCACGACGCCGCCCCCCGACCCTCCCCCAGCCTTCCCGACATCAGCCCTCTCGACAGTGCCCCCCGCACTGCCCCTACTCCCGAGGCGCGGCCTGACCGTCGCCCCGGCACGGCCGCACCCTCCGGCAACCTCGGGCCCCAGCGCCCCCTCAGCAAGGCTCCCACCGCCAACCGCCCAGAGCGACCCATCACCCTCCGACCCGAAACACCGGAAACCGACCCCAGAGACACTGCCGTCCTCGGCCGCGCCCCTGACCCGCCCCGCGACCCCCCTGACCTCTTCCCCCCCCGGCGCCCCCCCGCCCGCCCCCCCCGACCCCGACCGCTCCCCCCACTCCAACCACGACTTCCCCCTCTCGCCCGCCCCCGCCGCACCTCCTCCCCCTCCCCCCGCCCTCAGAACCACCCCCCTCCCACCCCCCCCCGCCTCCCGAGACGACCCCACCGTCACTCCAATCGACCCCCGACCTCCAGGCTACCCGCCCCGACGAGCCCGCTGCCTCCGCCCCACCCCCTCCCTACCGTCCCACTATCCTTGCCGCCTGGCCCCACACATCCGGTGAGGCCTGGGTCCAGTACCCTAACATCCGCCACCTTACACCACCCTCCGGAAAGCGGGCCTCCCTAATTTTTGGCCGCCCGCTTTCCCCTCCCCTCAGGCCTCCATATCCACGCCTGGCGCTCCCGCCTCCGGGACCATCCCGACCAGGCCGTCCTCGACCTCCTCGAATTCGGCTCTCCACCACCCATGACGCCTTCCCCTTCTTCCCCGGCCTCTAGGTTTCCCGCCCGAGGAGGTAGCCGCCGTCTCCCGCTTCCGTGCCGCCTCCCTCGCCCCGGCGACCTGGAGGAACCGCCGTCGCCAGGCCGAGGACTTCGTCACCTTCGCGGTGGCCCGAGGTGTGGCCCCCCTGGCGCCCACGCCCTTCGATGTTGCCGCCTTCACTGCCGCCCTCTTCCTCCGCGGGCTGGCGCCCGCCTCCGTAAAGAACGCCGTCTCGGGCGCCCGCTCCTGGGTCGAGGGCGCCGGGGGCCTGACCTCGGGCTTCGACGCACGGCTACCCAGGGATGTCTGCCGAGGAGGGGAGCGGGCCTCTACCCACGTCCAGCGGCAGGCGCCGCCTCTCTCCCCGCAGCAGCTCGCCCTCGCCATCCATCACCTCTCCCGAGCAGGGCCCGCCTCGCTCGTTCCTCAGGCCGCGCTGCTCCTCGGGTACTTCGGGATGCTGCGCCAGTCCAACCTGCTGGCCCCGAGTCCCGAGGGATGGGGCGGCCCCCACACCCTCACCCGCGACGACGTTCGCCCCATGCCCGGGGGGCTCCGGCTGCACATCCGCAGCTCCAAGACCATCTCTTCACCCTCGGGCGCGGTCGCCCTCTTCGTCCCCGCCATCCCGGACTCCGCCCTCTGCCCCGTCGCGGCGTGGCTTGGTGCCATCGCCCTCTGCCCCGCCGCTCCGGACCCGCCCGCCTTCATAATGCCCTCCGGCCGGCCCCTCGACCCCCGCTCCCTCACCGCGCTGCTACGAGGGGCCCTCGCCGCCCAAGGGGTCCCAAGGCCCGAGGACTTCACGCTCCACAGCCTCCGCCGGGGCGCCGCCCAGGCCTGCCAGCGTGCCGGGGTGCCCCTCCCCGAGATCATGGCCCAAGGCACCTGGACCTCGGCGGCCGTCCACGCCTACGTGCCCCGCCTCGCGCCCTCGGGCGCCCCTCGAGCCCTCTCCGCCGTTTTGGTGGAGGGCTCCTCGGCACCCCCTCACTCCAAATGACTCTGCTGCCCCATGAACTTTATCACCTTTCTACATTATTGTTTATTACCTGATGCCTCTTGTTCATTACCTCATTTACCACTTTTGTTTATTACTTGATGCCTCTTGTTCATTACCTCAATTACCATGTTGCTCCTTATGAGCCTCATTTGACTTGCTAGTTCTACCCTGTATGATCTGTTGAGGCGCCAATAAAGCGTCTCTTTCTCCACCCCCGCCTTGCTTCCTTCTTTTCGCGCATCGGTCGTAATGCGAAGCATTACGTTTGATGCGAGGAAAGAAGGAGACCCTCCCCCGCCCCGCGTGTCACGCTGCCTCCACACCTCGGCCGACCGCGCTCACTCACCGCCACCTCCCCCCGCCCGTCCCTTGTTCACGGCGCTCACGCCTCACCCGACCCCTGCTGCTCGCCACCTCGCACCCCTCCCCGGCCGCTAGCATTCGCACCTCCCCTGCTGCCGCCTCCCTTCCCCCCTTATAAGGCCGCCCGCCAGCCTCCCTCCTCATTCAGCTCCCTGCCGTCTCCCAGCCTCCACCTTTTTCCTCCACCCACCCACCCAACTACTACCCTACTCCACCTACTACTGGTGGAGGGCTCCTCGGCACCCCCTCACTCCAAATGACTCTGCTGCCCCATGAACTTTATTACCTTTCTACATTATTGATTATTACCTGATGCCTCTTGTTCATTACCTCATTTACCACTTTTGTTTATTACTTGAAGACTCTTGTTCATTACCTCAATTACCATGTTGCTCCTTATGAGCCTCATTTGACTTGCTAGTTCTACCCTGTATGATCTCTTGAGGCGCCAATAAAGCGTCTCTTTCTCCACCCCCGCCTTGCTTCCTTCTTTTCGCGCATCAAATTAACCTTAAATTCCAAGCGATATTAACGTAGCAGCTCGATCAGCGTCGAATCGCCGAGTGTAAACAAAACAAATAGCAGTGATCGCCGCAACGTGCGAAAATCCGCGCATGCGCAGAAGCCACGACAGGCCGCTGACGATGACCGGGCGCTGACAATACGACACCGGCGCTGGTAGGTGCCACCACCTGGCGTATACCAATTCACCCTGGCGGTTGCTTACAGAACCAGCCAAGTGGGCATGCTGAACTGTGCATGGCGCATAAAGCAGTCAGTGTGAGTAGTATAGGGAAACAGGGCTAGATGTAAGCAGTTTTAGATGTATTCTACTGCTTATCGCCGCAGTCTAAAACCTCCCGACAAACACGACATTAGATTGCAGGAAAACGCCCGGATTTAAAGAAGTAAGCCAACCGGAAATCATATTGAAATGTCTTCACAGTGCGAAGCCAATGCACATATTAAATAATAACCGATCTTTTGTGTGTGTGCAGAAATGAAACCCAAGATCAATATTAAAAATAATTAAAACTATAAATGAGCAGAGAAAAATTAAATGCACAATGCACATGAACCTATAAATCTAAGGTTTTCTAATTAAAATGTCAACTATATGTATTAAAAGTGTCAACACATTGAATTCTGAATTGACTTTTAACCAAAATATAAAACAACTTATGCAATTTAAAACATAACAATACAAGTAATAATACTAATAACACTGACGATAATGTAGATTTAACATTGGGCGGTCGAGGCAATGTTCATGGAAAGGATCTTTGGCGGAGTGGTTAGAGTGTCTGACTTTTTCTAGGTCGGACTCCTAATCTGAAGGTTGGTGGTTCGATTCCCCATGCCCCCCCCCCACCTCTGCCAATTTGGATTTCCACTGCTGTGTATAATTTACGGCGTCATCAAAGGCCAGTTGCTCTCATACCATGTCTATGTGGTGTGGGAGGTTAAAAATCCATTGGGTCGGTAAAAGTGTAGGCTCGGGCTTTCTATCGACAAACTGTCTAATGGTGTAAACAAGTCTATTCAGACTTATCCATAATAGGCAGTATAAATCTTCAAGAAAATAAACATCATCATGTTGCCATGCATGATAAGTCATCAAATATCGGCCTTACTCAAAACTAAACAAGGATGCCTAACTATAAGCTTGCAACGCAACAATCAATGGGGGACATGTGGCGTAGTTCATTTTCCGACACTTGGTGGCGCATCGGTAGTAGTGGGCCTACGCGGTCATTGACAATGCTTTGAGTTTGCCGGTACGCGCAGTGCAATACGTATATTTTATTCAAAATTAATAGAAATACAGAACCCTAACCTTAGAAATTTAATATAATCTATTCGTTGTATGTTTTCTATATGTATACCAAGCGGTTTGTCTCTAGGTCTTGTGGTTTTAGAGATATTTGACTTCTTCTGTATGAAGATTGCTCACGGCCATTGACAATGCACTGAGTTTGGCGGTACGCCCAGTGCAAAACGTTTACTTTATTCAAAATTAATAGAAATACAGAACCCTAACCTTAGAAATTTAATATAATGTATTCGTTGTATGTTTTCTATATGTATACCAAGTGGTTTGTGTCTAGGTCATGTGGGTTTAGAGATATTTGACTTCTTCTGTATGAAGATTGCTCACGGCCATTGACAATGCACTGAGTTTGGCGGTACGCCCAGTGCAAAACGTTTATTTTATTCAAAATTAATAGAAATACAGAACCCTAACCTTAGAAATTTAATATAATGTATTCGTTGTATGTTTTTTACATGTATACCAAGTGGTTTGTGTCTAGGTCATGTGGTTTTAGAGATACTTGACTTCTTCTGTATGAAGATTGCTCATAGCCATTGGGTTTGCAGTGTGACAGTGTGCCGAATAGGCCCACTCGTTCAGTGGAGATGCGAACGGCAGGAATTTGAACTAAAAAGTCGGAGGTCCCCCATTCTGAGTTGCCACTCTTTCTGAGATTCAGTAAAGTATGGACAATCTTTTCCAAGCACCTACTCGGCATACTGACACTCACTTGGTGTATTTGATGTCATATTGACCCAACACACACATTACAACAGACTACACGGCTGTACAAACACCGAGGCTCTCGCTTTACTATCGAATGCAATATTTTCCCAACAAACACACAGAAGACATCAGAATGATTGCCAATTTCCTCTGTCATATGCCGAAGGATTTCGTTAGATCACTTAAATAGGTCTTTCTTTGTGTCTTTTTCACATCCAGAGGCAGACATACAAATCGTACTTCCAATAACCTACTAAATAATGCGAACGCATTTAATCAGCAATTACATGGAACATTTTTACTAACTAATTTAATACATTTAAAGCTACATCACGCAGTTTGACTCATACAGTTTGACTCAAAAGAGACCCCCACCCCGACGAATGCTTTAGGTGTCAGTGGACAGGTATGGGCGTTGTAACGCGTATGGGCGTTGTAACAGGTGTGGATGTTGTAAAGGGTATGGCCATTGTAACGGGTATGGGCGTGCCCTGGACCTTAAGAAGCTCCGCACTATTGCATCACCCCTGCTCAGCAGGCCAATCGCGCCCCCCCCCCCCCCCCCAACCGGCGAACAGTGACAACCCCTCGTCGGAAGGCGGGAATAATTGCGCGGGAAATACGAAGATATTGCCAATCAGCAAGCACATGAGGAGGGAGTGGATGTGTGCGAAGAGAAGAGGTGATGAGGTGGATTGTGGGATGCGTGGAAGAAAAACAATCCCATGAGAAGCACATGGTACATGCTAATACACTCATTGCAGCTATGAAATGTGCTAGTTTCAGCTCATCTCAGCTCTGTTTGAAACATAGAATACTAACTAAAAAAATATATATAATAAATTAAGATATTTGGAACAAAATCTAGAAATCTAGACACTAATAAAGTCTGTACTAGACTACTAAATGACTGAAACTTACAATCCTCCAAGCATTGTTTATCCCATCATTACTAACAACCTACTTAGTCAAACTACTTCATGTATTCAAAAAACACACCTGAGGTATTAACCTTTTAAGCATAACCCTACAAGCTAACCACACTCTATCTGCTAATAAGGGCACTCTATTAAATCTACAGCAATCATTCTTATATATATATAAACAAACCATTCTACTAACACTCACTCCATCTCAAAATGTTAACTCCAACAACATGATAGTTTTGCAATTCACAACATAGTAGGCATACAAACCTATGAAGGGAAACTATGCACCTAACCACTCCGTAATGTAAAGGTCTAATCAATACACATATATCTATCAAGTGTGTATGAATAAAACATATAACTGCTATTTTTATATGTGAATTGTCAACCTCTACCATTGAATGTTTGATATTGTTATTTCAGCTGATTTGGGCTAGCTGCTGATGACAATATCAGACTACATATGCATATATTGTAAATAACTGTATTGTCACATGGCTTATCCATGATAGGCAGTATAAATCTTCAACAACAAAAAGACCAGTGCCACGGTGCTGACAAAAGACTTTATTTAATGAATAAACTATATTTACAACAACAACAAAAATCTTTTATCCAGCATTGCATTTACATCAATATAATCAGCACATCTTATGCCATGTGCATTTAGATTTAGACAAATCTGAGCACTCAGACTAGTGTAAGAGTCATAGACAGTCAGTTTGACTTATTTTATTCATGTTTTTTATTTATATCCTATGGTTAATGACATATGTAGAACTATAAAATGAGTAGGGTTAGTCAGATATTGGCTATATATATCTCTGAAACAAATATCTGCTAACACATTTGGCATTTGAATATTTAGAACAAGAATTAATAATGGTGATATTAAAGTGACTGATTGTTTTGTGTATGGTATGCAGGTATTGCAGGTATAGCAATACCTCAAGGAGTTTGATGCCCCTGCCCTGCAGAGTTGTAAACCACTGCCTTGTGGTACAGGTTCTTGACAGAACCGAAGGCTAAGGGAGCAAACCCTAAACAGAAAACCATGTCACTGTGGCAGCATTAAGGGTGGTTGATGTATGGAACTCCCAACATCTCCCGTCCAGTCACTGCAGGGACAAATAGTTTGCACCTGTCTTGACATCTTCTTGCCGGTGTGAAACCTCTATTTTCTCCCCGAGAGAGTGTCGCTGGTAACTTGCAAAAGCCAGCAGCACTTCAACACTTTTGCAGGCAGCTTTCATGAAATGAAGTGGAGAGCGGCAGTCAAGTAATGAAAGCAGTCTTTGTCGCATTGCGACCGACAGCATGATGATGATGATGATGATGATTGTTTTGTGTGGAATTGTATGTTTCTTAGCTCAAAATGTTTCACTATGACTAGTTTTGTCTTAGCTATATTCAACAGATCATTATATTGCATGTGTGCATACATGTTTATGCCAAATTGTTATGTATTTCTATTAATTTTGAATAAAATTGAAGTTTTGCCCTGCGCGTATCGGCAAACTCAATGGCCGTACATATTTGCTTTGCTGCCAACACCATTTTCAGTGCATGCGCAGTGGGAACGGTGATCTCGTCTATTACAGCGGCACTTGGGGTAATGGAAGTAGTCCCTTTCAGGCACTTACTACGCTGGTACAGTGGTAGTCATGAGCGGGATGAGGACCACATATCAAAATGTTCACTACCATTAGAGGGTTGTTAGAGTAGTAGCTGTTTATGGGAGAAGGGTGGGGTAGGTTGGATTTTCGTTGACAGTTTCCTTAGGCCTGGTCTGGAACCACACCTCATAGTTAACCTAACCAGGCCTCATAGGTAACCTAACCAGGCCTCGTAGATAACCTAACCAGGCCTTATAGTTAGCCTAACCAGGCCCCATAGTTAACCTAACCAGGCCCCATAGTTAACTTAACCAGGCCTCGTAATTAACCTAACCTGGGGCCATATTCATGTAGTGGTGCCAGGCTTAGCCGGAGCTACACTCTAGCTCTGGGGTAGCTATCCGAGGCTAGAGGCGGGTTGGAGAAATAGGTCAAGTCGTATTCACCAATGTCAAAACCACCGCGGATAGCTAACCATGAGTTTATTTATAGATTTGGGAATTCCCTCGATTTGACAATATGAATAACGCCGCCAGTGCGGCGGGAGCGTTAATAACGGTTCGATTTTAGGGTTAATTCGATTAAATTTCACTTATTGCATATGTAATTCTGTTAAATATGATAGCATTGAATAGATTTGGGCCTAATATATAGCCGCCGATTGGGCGGCGGCGGCGGCGGCGATGTGTATTTTGTTGATATGCGACAGTATGGATATCGACGTCGCTTCGGCAGCGGCGATTTGTTTACTCTGTCTGTGTCTCTGTCTGTGTCTCTGTGTCTGTTTCTGTGTCTCTGTATCTGTCTCTTTATGTGTCTCTGTCTGTCTCTCTGTGTTTGTGTCTGTGTCTGTGTCTCTATCTGTGTCTGTGTCTCTGTGTCTGTCTGTGTCTCTGTCTGTGTCTCTGTGTATGCATCTCTGTCTGTGTCTCTGTCTATGTCTCTGTGTCTGTTTCTGTGTCTCTGTGTCTGTATGTGTCTATGTATGTGCCTCTGTCTGTGTCTCTGTATGTGCCTCTGTGTCTGTGTATGTGTCTGTGTGTCTCTCTCTGTATGTGTCTGTGTCTATGTATGTGTCTCTGTGTGTGTCTCTATGTCTCTGTGTCTGTGTGTGTCTCTGTGTCTGTGTGTGTCTGTGTGTGTATCTGTGTCTCTGTGTGTGTATTTGTGTCTATGTGTGTGTCTCTGTGTATGTGTGTGTGTCTCTGTGTATCTGTGTCTCTGTGTCTCAGAGAGAGAGACAGAGGCACAGACACAGACAGAAACAGACACAGACAGACGGAGACACACACAGAAACACAGACAGAGACACAGACAGAGGCACAGACACATACACAGAGACACATACAGAGACACAGACAGATACACATACATAGATACACAGACAGAGACACAGTTAGAGACAGAGACACAGACATAGACACATACAGAGACACATACAGAGACACAGACAGAGACACATACAGAGACAGAGACAGAGACAGAGACAGAGACACAGACACAGAGACAGAGACACAGACACAGAGAGAGACATAGACAGAGACACAGGCAGAGACACAGACAGAGACACAGAGAGAGACACAGACAGAGTCAGTTCTGGCAGCTCGCCGGTTCTGGCTGCTGCAGCTGGTGTAATCCATACCGTAGGCACTATGAGTAATCTGGAACCCTACTGAACGGTTTGGGGGGCAGCGTTCACGAACAGTGCAGAGACGAGCAGGGACTGTGTATTGCCAACTCACCTCTGGGTTTATTCATTGGTTGGTTGTTGCGAGTTTTACGTCCTGGTAACATCTAAGGTCATATTAGGACAGACACCGACTTGTGACAGTGCACACTCATGGTAGCTTTATAGTGCTGCTCCACTGGGAGACCAGGCCGCCAGCACCATGACTTGATATCCCACTCAGACGCATTATCCTGCTACTGAGCCAACCAGTCCTTACCATATCCTAATAATGCTGAGTGCTTGGCTAGGAAGTGACAAGTATACATTTTAAGTCATTGGTTTAAAGTTGCATAGTCCGATGAAAACATCAAATTTTCAAAACCAAAACAATTATCTAGAATTTATTCTACATATTCAACCTAGACACTGGTGCACTTATTAAGCATTTGTTGCTGCATAGAAGGGCATAATAATTCAATTAATAGAAACCATTACTACTGAAGTCTATGGTGACAGAGTTTTGGCGTGCTTGCCAAAATTATTTTGCTATGTTTTGACATCAATTATCCATTTAAAATCAAAGTTACTTCAAACTAAAGTAAAGTAGATTATAACAATTAGTATAATATATTTATCTCAGAAAATAGCAAAAACTTAAAAGCCTCGGACTATGCAACTTTAACTCGACCAGCATTCGAACCCATGATCTACCAAAATGGGACATAGACCCTCAACTCATTCGGCCATTCCATCTGGTCTCTGGGTTAATAGACCCGTGCTCTCACTATGCAAGTGCTATACAATGGACCACCCAAATTCTATCAGAGCGCCCTCTGTTGCATTAGTTCTCGAGGTATCCCACCCCATTCGTCACAGGTGATAAATATCTTTTTACATTGGAAAATATGCAGCGAGGTTCTTCCAAACGATATGATTGCGATTGCCATCAGAGGGAGGGGGGGGGGGAGAAATCCTCTCTTTAAAGACATTTCGACATGGGACGCTGCACAGTGTGCTGTTGTACCACAAAAATGGTTATTTTATTTCCGTCAGATGGCGGGTTTGTGGTGAAAATCGTCAATTGGGGCGATTTTGTCGAAGACATAGTACCCTCCACCATACTGTCTTCCCTACTCTCTAACTGGCGCCACCTGTCGTTAGCGAATCACCAGCCACTCACCAAAGAAAACCAAAGCGTCAGAACCAAGTGCTATGCCCCGGTCAGATACACGTTAGTGGCCGTAGTTGAACGTAGTGAAGGATAACATAGTTGAACGTACCAGTATCCATACTTGTCCGTGATGTTAACTTGGTAATAACGTGGGTCAGCCGTGATGTCCGATTTAATTTTGGACATATTCAAAAGATCGCTACGTTAGAGGCTGAATTTGAATCTGTGATGCTAAGTACACTAGCATACTCTATCATACTTGGACAAAGCCCTGGTCACATAACCGTTAGTGGACATAGGTGAACGTAGTGGAGGCTAACATAGTTGAATGTAGTTGATCGTAGTTGAACGTACCGGCATCCATACCGTAATGTAACGTATTTATCCGTACCAAAATCTGCCGTACCTTAATGTATTTCAACGTAGTTTAATGTGCTTACACCACATTTGACCCATGTTAGCCGCCACTACGTTCACCTAAGTTCAACTACGTCCACTAACGTGTATGTGACCGGAGCATAAGACAGTCGAGTTGGGCCTACACAGCTCCCTAATAACCAATCAAGCACGAGTGGCAGGTTCACAACCACAACGGGCAACACACGGCGATGACGTCACTCGGGCGCGTTCTGTTAGCTCAGTGAGTTCCACTTGTTGAACACAGGTGGCGCATGTGGCCAACTGACGGGCATCGGTGCCGCCGGTCGACTCCCTCAGTACTGCATTCAATCAGGATCAGATGCCAAGAGCAGGGTAAACACCGCATCAGCGGCGGGTCTCTTCTAGAACTTAGAAGGCTTAATATCCGTGAAGTTCTAGATGCAACAGAATGCAGCAGATCTTCACCTCCTCACACCCCTGCCCCCACCCCCTGCTTGGGTCACTCGCTCCTCCAGCATTTCTTCCGATCCTTCTGACCCTTTAGCTCCCAGTCCCCACTCTCCCTGATACGGAAATGACCAATACACAACCAAAACCGAGGATGAAAGTGGTTATCTGGCAAAAATAAGGGGGGAGGGGAGCAGAAATCTGCGGCGAGGAATCTGTAAGTAATAGAAACACTGAAAACAGAAGGTTGCTTAAATATTAGTGAAGTATATTTATCCTAGTAATTACTGCCTGATAGTGTCCAATATAATGGCATTTTCTCGAAAACGCGGACATTCTCCCATAGGCTTAGGACTGTCGGGAAAGTCAGGTTTCATAGGGTACTCACCAAGCACTATCCTAGTTCCATTCCACTGATCGAGTCCAATCTGATTCCTAGATATTATAATGTTTCATCATCTACCAACTAATGTTCTTTAATGTTCTATAATTTAACTTGATATTCAGCTTGTGAGTAAACTATATTATATATTTGTAGTAAAAATGGCTATTAGACCAATGCCCTGACTCTGCAGGGGAAAAAAAGCTTTTTTTATTTAACAATGCCTCTAGAGCACATTGATTTTCATATCATTGGCTATCGGACGTCAAACATATGGTCATTCTGACATATTTCTTTGGAGGAAACCGACTGCGGCCGCATAGCCTACTCTTTCCGATAAGCAACTAGCGTCCCCACTCCAAGATTACAGATGGATGCAAGGCTGACGTGTTAACCTTTCAAAACATGTGCATATGAAACTATCTTCGATTGAGTTGAAGTGTGTAAATTAAATGAATTTAAAAAAAAGCCAGGGTGCCTGCATATATCATTGGGCGTTCTCACCAGGGCAGGTCGCTGTCCTCAATGAGCTGCTGCAATATATCAACCACCAACAATGCTTGGTCACAACATGGAACACAAAGTGAATACAAAAGTCTGTATCACAGAGGAAAATCTAATGCAGGGCTTCACCTAACCTCACTAGAAAGATTTGTTTGTTGGTGTTTTAGATCATAGCAACATCTAAGGTCGTATCAGATTGGGTACTAACATGGTGATTCTATAGTGCTTTCCCACTGGGAGGCCAGGTTGCTGCCACCATGACCCGATATCCCACTCAGTATCTTGATACTGACGTAACCAAGCCTTGTGCACTCCTATTAATGCCAAACGCCAGGCTGGGTAATGACAAGTATAAATTCTGTACCTCATTGACTTGACTCAGCATGGATTCGAATCCCCTACCTTCTGCACAGGAAGTCTGCCAGTGCTTTTACTGATTCGGTCATCGCGTCCCTTCCAACAAGAAATGCTTCAACTGTCCTGTCAAATCCAACTGAGGACGATTTACATACAGTAGGGTTGCAGTCAGTGAGCGCTGATTTATTATATTTCTAACCAGCCAGTTGGAGTTTTACGTCCTGCGCACATGGAGAGGTGTTTAGTACTATTTGATTGGGGGTCGACAGTCGGCTAATAGTAATAGGGTTGGTCAGAACCAGACATTAATCACTCAACACACACCACGAACAGCATGGAGTTACCACAGCTATTAGACTAATTGCGTTAACTTCCAGTTTCCACCACGTAGAGTTTACTACTGAAAGGCCATTGTAATGAACGTGTTAACACCGTGAGTTCTGGTAACGTAACTAACTTTATTGGTTCTCCTTCGTAGTGACGTCATACGTCGTAGCGACGTCATACAATATTATGGCAGGGCGTTTGTACAGTACATATATTACATCTTCCCCTTTCAATGATATATATATATATATATCTCTGCCCGACTCTTAAGATTTATTACATGTTATTTGATGGGCATATTGGTGTGATATGCGTAACCTACTTAATACTTATCTTTTATTTACTTAAGACTTATTTTCTTGACAGACGCGATAATGTTGCAAACATCAATGTAACTTGATTATATTTACTTATAATACCACTATTGTGGATGGTCATAACATTAAACATATTATTTCATTCTCCTGTGCCTCTTTAGTGTATTTAAGCCATTGATTTTTTTTGTGTTTTATTTGATTTTTATATTCGTGGCCGCTTATTCCTGTCTGCGTCTGTTTCGTTACTCTCTTATACAATCTAAGAACATCTTGACTATACAATATCCCTTAATTTGTTGTAATACCTTGTGTATTTTGTTCTAGTATATGTATATACAGAGATACGTCATAGACGCTACCAGAATACTAAATTCTATGTTTCGACACCCGACTTGTATTTTTTTTTTTTTTTTAACTCCCTCCCGAAGCGGATTGGAGGACGAACTACCCTACCATATCTGGTAGTTTGTGTCAAAGATTTATGTGGGTCGTTAGCTTTGTTCCTGTGATATTCCCCCGGTGTTTTTCTTGTTTCACCGGTATTATCACTTGGACATTTATATATAAATTTCCTGTTACGTCGTAATGTCGTTTTATGTTCGTTTAGTATTTGGTAGTCACGTCGTGCACTGTTACTGGTGCCTACAATTCTACCTTGTTTCCATTCATCTCGATAATTCTTATACCGGACTGTGTCCCCTATTTTTAATAAAGGGTGATCTTTGCCGGCATGAGCGTCAAAATATGATTTTTGTATGATTTGCTTATCTTTCATTTGATTCAATTTAGATGGTTGAGCAGTCGCCCTGAGTGTGGATTCTAATATTGGAAGTCTTGTCCTTAACTTTCTAGACATTAATAATTGCGCCGGAGACGCACCAATCCCATCCAGTGTTGTGTTACGATAATTTAGCAGAGCTAAATTTACATCTTGATTACCTTTAATACATTTTTTTATCATCCGCTTCATGGTTTGAACATAACGTTCGACTTGCCCATTGCTTTGGGCATGCATGGGGTTTGTGAACAGGCATTTAAAACCATATTCGGAAGAAAATGTCTTAAATTCTGTACTTGAAAATTGTGGACCATTGTCCGAGACGACAAACCGGGGTATACCATACCGTGCAAAAGTTTGCTTCAATGCAACAATAACTGCCTTACTCGTAGTTGACATTAGTTCCATAACTTCAGGAAATTTGGAATAGTAATCTACAATTACAATACAATTTAAACCATTCACATGGAATAAGTCAATACCTACTTTATAGAATGGTATGTCAATTAGAGAATGACTCAACAATGGTTCCTTAGCTTGTTCATTTCTAAAAACTTGACAAACATGGCACCTGGATACCTGGTCTTCAATTTGCTTGTTTAAACCAGGCCAAAACAGTGTGTCCCGCGCCAACTGCTTACATTTGATAATCCCTAAGTGGGATTCATGCAATTTATTTAATATTTTGTGCTGCATCGACTTTGGTATTATTATCTGTTCTCCCTTTAATAATACATTATCAAACCATGTGATATCATGTCGGAACGTAAAGTACGGTTTAACAGAAGGGTCGAGATTGTTGTTGTTTGATGGCCACCCATGCAATGTTAATTCTTTTACACCCTGTAACGTTTTATCCAAATTTGTATTTGTTTGTATCCTTTGGAAAATATCTGTGCTTAGACCGATCGAAGCCACCGAGAAGTCTTGGTCGTAGAGGTTGTTTGGGGTTATGTTTGCAGTGTGAGCTCGTGAAAGTGTATCTGCAAAGAATAAGTTTGACCCCTTTAAATATGTTACGTGTATGTTGTAATTTTGTAATCTCATTCTCATTCTCTGCATTCTGGCAGATAACTGATGAATGGGTTTCATCATTATGGATACTGGTGGTTTGTGATCTGTGTGTACAATAACTTCATTACCATAAATGTAATTATGAAATTTTCGGCAACCGAAACATATGGCTAGTAGTTCCTTTTCGATTACTGCATAACTGATCTGGGCTTTATCTAGTGCTTTTGATGCCATGGCCACAGGCTTATCGCCTTGGAATAATGTTGCGCCCAACCCATATTTCGATGCATCTACTTGGATAACAATTTGTTCATGTTTATTAAAATACTGCAATACAGGTGCAGTAGTTAATAAGTCCTTCAATTTCATAAAAGCTTTATCTTGTTCCGAATCCCAGTGCCACGCAATATTCTTTTGAATAACAGTTCTCAACGGTTTACTAATATGTGCCATATTCGGAATGAATTTGCTGACATAACCGACCATCCCTAAAAACCGCTGGATCGCAGCTTTATCTGTCGGTACTGGCATGTCAATGATAGCTTGGATTCTGTCTGTGTTTGGTTGAAGCCCTTTTGAAGTGATTACATGTCCTACGTAATTTACACTTGTTTTACAAATTTTCGATTTTTTAGGGTTTAATTTGAGGTTAACTTCACGAGCACGTTTTAGGACAGACTCTAGATGCATATTATGCTCATGTACTGTGACTCCATGTACCAAAATGTCATCCGAAATTACGTGAACACCAGGTAACCCGGATAACAGAGTATTCATTTCCTGAATGAATATATCGCCAGCCGTTTTGATACCGAATGGTAGACGTGTGTATCTAAATCGTCCCCACGGTGTGTTAAATGTACATAATAGTGAACTGGGGTCGTCTAACTGGATTTGCCAATACCCGCTATTTGCGTCCAATACCGAAAAGTAATTGGCACCGTGTATGTTTGCGACAACTTCCTCAACTGTTCGTACTGGGTATGGTCCCCTCAAAATAGCTTGATTTAGTTTGGTCGGATCTAGGCAAATTCTGATTTTACCCGGTTTTCATACAATGGTTATAGAACTGACCCAAGGAGTTGGGTCCTCTTGTTTTACTATTATACCCAAAGTTATCATACGGTCTAACTCTGTACTTCCTCAGATATTGCTAACGGTACTCTGCGAGGTGCGTCAATAACCGGTTGTATATTTTCATCAACATATATTTTTGCATTAGACTTAATTAAACCCAAACCCTCAAATACATCAGAATATTTCTTTACCATGTTATTTGCGTCTTCAACTTCAGGATCAGTGTTTATTGTGTCAATTCGTGCTAGCAGTCCTAATTTGACACAAGCCTGCTTTCCTAGTATCGCACATCCAACATCGGTGACTTGAAATTTCGTCTTGATGTTGTTGATAGTTAGTGTTGTCGTTCCAACAGGCTTGATTTTGTGGCCCCCGTTTGTAATTAGTTGACATTTTGACATTTCCAAGGCAGCACCCTGGATTGATTCGTATACATCGAGAGGCAAAATATTTGCCTCAGACTCAGTGTCTAGTTTAAAAGACACATTGTGGCCATGGACAACGACTGTCTCATACCATAGATCATTGTGACGCGCGTCATTTTCGTAGATGGTACCCACAAATAAATCGTACTCCCCTACATCCATCTGTTGTTGCACATGTCGATCCTCACTGTCAAATGTACGATCCGGAGTAACGTTAATTCCATACACTGGCACATTTTGCTGTTGTCTCTTTTGTTGACGGCATACTTTGATGAAGTGGCCGATTCTGTGACATCCTGCACATTCTTTGCCTTTTGCAGGACAGCTCCCTCTTGTATGATGATAACCACAACGATCACATCTTGTAGTGGGCTGTTGTGACCGCTGGGGATGTTGTTGATACCGAGTTGTCGTCCGCGGTACCCATGGCGACGTTCGTTGCACTGGTCCCTCATGCTTGACGGAACGATGACCAACAGCATCAATTTGACTATCGACATTATTCGTCACTTGCGCCGCTGTATTTTCACTTAATCGACACAATTGAATGCATGTCTCCAATGATAATTTAGGCGATTGTAACAGTTTGTTCCTCAGGTTATTGTCTTTAACTCCGCACACGAGACGATCGCACAATAGAGAAGCTTCTAGCGTCTCATAACAACAGAACTGTATTCGGTGCTTTAAATCTCGTATATATGTGTCCATATTTTCACTTGTTTGGTTAAATGTGTTGAATTTGTATCTTACGACTGTTATATTTGTTTCATCTTCACAGTAGTGTGAGAATGCAGCGATTAACGGTGTTATTTTGTCTTTATCCGCATTCACAATTTCCAATGTTTGTTGTATTTTCTGAGCGTCCACTCCAGCGACATGTAAAAAGACACAACATTGTACCTTCTCCGTTTTTGATGATATTCCGGCAGCTGTGGCGTATATCTCGTAGGAGTGAAGCCACGATCTCCAACTTATCGCCATGTGTTCATCTAAAATTAATGGTCCTGGGAGTTTTAATCCGTGGAGGGCCATTACAGTCAAATACCCGTAATATCTGACACCATGTAATGAACGTGTTAACACCGTGAGTTCTGGTAACATAACTAACTTTATTGGTTCTCCTTCGTAGTGACGTCATACGTCGTAGCGACGTCATACAATATTATGGCAGGGCGTTTGTACAGTACATATATTACAGCCATGGCTGAGAGGTGTGATAGGATCATCAGACCACAGGTCTTCGGCAAATTATGTGTTACAAGGGATGACACCCAGTTGATTGCCACTCCTATGCACTAGGCTAGACTAACCACAAAGCCATAGGAGCTCACCTAATCCAATGAAACTAGAATAAAGCATACATTCACTGATAGTGGATGTGAAGCCCATTGACATTATCCTATAACCTTTTCTTCCACCTATCCCTTCCCTGTATGACGTCAAAAAATGGGCTATTTGAGTACCAATCCAGTATGTAGCGATTGATCTTTCCATGACCCTCATACGGAGTCGTTTGAGTCATTTGATTGTATTATATATACCTTACAATCTGGAAATGTTAACTGCATTTCACTACTGACAGCAATACTTAGTTTGTTATCGGTTGTTGGAGTTTTACATCTGAGCAACATCTAATGTCATATCAGCATGGGTACCGACATGTGACAGTGCACTCTCATGGTGACTTTATAGTACTGGACTTTCCAATACTTTGAGGGACCTTTCGGTGCAAATTTCCAGGACTTTTTTAAGTGCAGTAAAAGGCAGGCATCCCTGCGACGTGGCTATCTGGCAGCGACTGACTGATGGATTAGATATAATCAGGCTTCTCACAGTTCCCCGCCTTCATGCACAGACCGCTCAGCACAGTCACAGTTATCAAGATGCATCATCAGCAATATGCAAGCATCTCTCTGTGATTACCACTGCCACTGACACCACCACCACCACCACCACCATTATCACCATCACCATCCACCACCACCATCACCACCAAGCACCACCACCATCACCACCACCACCAACAGCACCAGCACACCACCACCATCACCACAGCACAGCACCACTGCCATCACCACCACTGCCACTACTACCATCACCACCACTTCATTCACTACCACTGCCATCACCACCACTGCCATCATCACAACTACCACTACCACTATCACTGCATTCACCCCCACTGCTGTCACCACCACTGCATCACCACCACCATCACCACCACTGCCATCACCACCACTGCCATCACCACCACTACCACCATCACCACCACTGCCATCACCACCACTGCCATCACCACTACCGCCCTCATGCTACCACTCTCACACCACCACCGTCACATCACCGCCACCACTCCCTCACCGTCACCTATACTACCACCACTACAACCACCATTATTACCCTCACCGTCACGCCCACAACTACCACCACCACCACCACCACAACTGCTGCGTCCGTGTCTACATATCCACTCTCTAGAAGAGCATGTAGCAACTTGAGCTTGAACTTCTTTGCCATCAGATTCTCCAGCTGCAACTCAAGTCGGACTCTATGTGTATATACATATATACACATAGAGTCCGTACACATGGGAAGATATGGAATTCAAGGCCATTTCGAGTATTTTCAAGGCTGTTTTTGATAGGAATTCAATACTATTTTCATTCGGATTTTAGGGGGGGGGGGGGAACAATGACCAATGACGATTTCGACTAATTTACATCAGTGGGGACAGTTTAAAGAAATTCAAAGCTTTTCAAGACTAAATACCCAAAATAGGTTAAATTCAAGGCTTTTCAAGGCATTGAAATGGGCAAATGAAGTTGAAGACTTTTCGAGACTTCCCAGGCCCCGTACGGACCCTGTATACATAAGATGCCTGTATTTTGGTGAGCATGGTCGGTGAGCCGTTAATAACACGCCCAGTGGGTGCTGGCGTCGGGTGCACTCTGCATGTTGATCACGCTGCAGTTTGACGACCCGCACCCTTGTCCGGGAATTGGGAGAGAGGCGGGACAGGCTGAAGCCACATGGCTTTCACACTGCTGACCCACGCCTATATTCGACAAACTTTTAGAGCAAAGAAACAAAGAAGAGAGAAAATCCGGCAACAGCAAAACTTGACTTGGAGAGGTTGGTTCCCCACCTCATTTGGTTATAGATATTGTGGTTGTTGGATTCGCATCGTGAAGATGTTTCTCTAAGCGTCACCGGACAGGGTGGCCGAATCGGTAAAAGCATTGTGCGCTTTCCTGTGCTGGAGGTCGTGGGCTCGAACCGGGACCAAGTCAAACCAAGGACTCACAAAATCGATACTTAGCACGACCTAGCCTGGTGCTTGGCATTACTAGAACTGGTTTGCTCAGCATTAGGACAATGTGAATGAGTCATGGTGCTGATGGCCCGGGTCATGGTGCTGATGGCCCGGTCTCCCAGTGGGGCAATACTATAAAGTGGCCATGAGTGCACATTGTCACGTGTCGGTACTCGTCCTGATATGACCTTACACGTTGTGAGGACCTAAAGGCCCAATAAACAAACTTACGTAAAACCCCATATCCACCAGCGTGGTTTGTAGATGAATCACATTTAAAGAATATCGTCAGCCAATCTGTATTCTGCGTACATCGTAGATTATAGTCGCAACATAGTCAGCCATCTTTGTTCAGTGTGCTTACAGATATCCACATCTATGGAACAGTCAGCCATCTTTGTTCAGTGTGCTTATAGATATGCACATCTACGGAACATAGTCAGCCATCTTTGTTCAGTGTGCTTCACAGATATACACATCTACGGAATATGGTCGGCCAATTTATGTTCAGTGTGCTACATAGATATGCACATCGACGGAACATAATCAGCTAATCTGTGTGCTTCGCAGATGATACACGTTTAGGAAATATAGTCAGCTAATCTGTGTGTTGTGTACATGATGCACATCAGGATACGTCAACCCATATGTACGTAATGTGCTTCGTAAATGACACACATTGCGAAATATTATCAGACAATATCTGCCTGTTTAGAACGGCTCATTGAATAGCTGAGTTCATAAATAACAATCTATTGCTGCAGCTCATGACAACAATAGCAACAAACAACAATAACCCGCCGTCACTTGGAGACGCATTGCTTAATAATTACCGTATTCACAGCGTCACGACTATGTCTAAGTTATGACTGACACATTGTTTGCTCTTTTGTAAACTTGTGGAAGGGTTAGCAAACAAGCCACCTCGACTAGTGGTTGGTTGGGTGGTTGTTGGAACGGTACGTCCTGGAAACATCTAAGGTCATATCAGGATAGGCACTCATCGCCATTTTATAGTTCTGCCTCACTGGGAAATCAGGCCACCAGCACCATGACCCGATATCCCACTCAGTCACATTATCCTGACACTGAGCTAAACAGTCCTTGCCCTATGCTATTGACGTTATTGGTTAGACTCGACCGGGAATCGAACTCCCCATCTCCTGCATGAGAGGCCTACACTCAACCAATTCAGCCATGGCGTCCGGTCAGCCCACCACCCCCCAACCCCTCGACTAGTGTACACGATAATCGAAACTGCTCAAATAGTGCGGGCGGTATGCGTAGTGCACGGACGCCGGCCTCGGACTGGTGTTGCGGCTGGTTGGATAAACGACTCGGCACCCATCCACTGCCGCGTCCCAGTAACTCGCTCTGCCCACCAGCGAGCCGGTCAAAGGCGCGCGCCCAATTCACTCAAGCAATCTGGCGATTGTAGATTGTATATAACATGTTTCCAGAGGAGCTGGAAACTGGGTGAAGTCTTGACGAATTCATGAGTTGTAAGTTGGTGAGACATAACTGTTTAAGGTTGATTGTTCTGAAACTTATGCATCCTTTGACATTGTTAATGTAAATGCGATACTGTGATTGTATGACAGTGCTTTAGAATGAATGGACCGTGCCAGTAAGGGGAAGCTACCAAATTTACATTATTTAATTCATTATTGTTATAGCATTACCGAACGCAGAGGCCGAATCGGTTGAGCGCAGGCTTCCCGTGCGGAAGGTCGGGAGTTCGAATCCCATCCGAATCAAATGAATGATATAAAATTAATACTTAGCCTGGCGTTCAGCATTACTAGGACAGAACAAGAACTGGGTAGCACAGTATCAGGATAATGTGAGTGTGTGAGATATCATACCATGGTGCTGGTGGCCTGAGGCCGTATGCATGAAGAATTATTTATCGGGTCCGGTGTTAAGGGTGGGGTTCGGGTTAGCTAACACCAGTGTTGGAAAATCAGTCACGGGGTATGTATGGGTCCAAAGTGCGGTGGCGTTAGCTAACCTATAAGTTATTTATAGATTTGGGAAATCCCTCTGAGCCTGTTACCGGCGAGCAACGCTATTTGACAATATGGCCGCCGATTCGGCGCCGGCATCAATATCGGTTCGATTATTAGTTTCAATTGACCAACATTCGGCGGCAGCATTAATATCATTTCGATTTTGTGGTTAATTTGACCAAATTTCACTTCTTGAGTATCTTATTCTGTTAAATATGATACAATTGAATTGGGGGGGGGGGGGCCGAATCAGCGGCGGTGGCAATTTGTTTACATTCGTCGATTCAACGATATGTATATCGCCGCCGATGTAGATGCGGCGTTAATATCGGTTCGATTTTAGAGTTAATTTAATGAAATTTCAAGTTTTGAGTATATAATTCTGTTAAATATGATGACATTGAATAGATTTGGGCCTATTGCGCCCCATGCATACGGACCCAGGTGGTCTCCCACTGAATCGGTTGTTCAGTGGTTACCGGAAGTTGCCGAGCGCATGCGTTGTCCATGTACGTGACCCTGCCAATAAGCACTGCCCTCTAGTGGCGACCACAATACGGACTGCATACACAATCAGAGCGACAGTGGCTCAAGAGGGAACTAAGCCTCGGTGTCCATATGTGTATACATGTGTAGTGGTCTGCACTGACCTCTCGGGCAAGGATCCACATAGCCAGCTAGGCGTGGGTAGTATTTGCTTGTTTGTTGTTGTTTTACGTCCTAGCAACATATAAGGTCATATTAGGACGGGTACCAACTTGTAACAGTTCGCACTCATGGCGACTTTATAGTGCTGCCCCACTAGGAGACCAGTCCGCCAGCACCATGACCTGATATCCCACTCAGTCACATTATCCTGACACTGAGCCAACCAGTCCTTGCCCTATCCTAATAATGCCGAGCACATGGCTAGAATTTGTTTGTTTGTTGTTTTACGTCCTAGCAACATCTAAGGTCATATCAGGACGGGTACCGACTTGTGACAGTGCGCACTCATGGCAACTTTATAGTGCTGTCTCACTGGAAGACCAGGCCGCCAACACCATTACCCGATATCTCACTCAGTCACATTATCCTACACTGAGCCAACCAGTCCTTGCCCTATCCTAATAATGCCGAGCGCCTGGCTAGGAAGTGACAAGTATCAATTTTTAAATCATTGGTTTGACTCGACCAGGGTTCGAACCCACGATCCCATGGTCTACCAACACAGGAGACGGATGCTCTAACTCATTTGGCCATCCCGTCTGGTTAAAGGAATGCCAAAAGAGGTGTTGTTGACACATCTCTGTGAACTGTTAGTGGTCCTTGATGTTGTAGGTTGTTCCTTTCTCATGGAAACCTGAGCATGTCTTATGCTTCTAAGGTTACTGCCACCAGCCATGGTTGTGTGTCCCATGCTGGTAATATCAATACTGCGTGTGAGTGATCCATCTTGATCTTCCTGGCCACTCTGCTGATAATGCTGAATGGTGGGAATATGTAATACATTTTATTATTCCAAATCAGAGAATGCATCTACTCTCCAGGCTTCTGGCTCTGGATGCCAAGACACATATTTGGATAACTTTTTGTTGTTGCGTGATGCAAATAAGTCAATTTCTGGTTTGCCCTATTTATCAGAAATGTGGCTAAAAATACTCTGATTTAATGACCATTCTAGATGGTCGTGAAAATGTCTACTTTTCTTGTCAGCCAAAGTATTTTGACTGCCTGGAATATGTGCTACCGTTAGCCATATGTTGTGTTCCTCTGCCCAGTCCCAAATTAGTTTGGCTAAATGGTTACATGGTTTGGAACGAGTCCCTCCCATATTACGTATATAAGCCATAGCTGTAGTGTTATCTGTTAATACCCTTACATGATTTTTAGGTAGGCAAAATAGGCTACGTAATCCTAGATAAATAGCCCTAAGCTCTAGTACATTTATGTGATCGGAGATTTCATCTTCCATCCACCAACCACCTGTTTGTTGCCTGTTGGTCTCTGTGAGACCCCCAACCCTCTAGCGAAGCATCTGTTGTAACTGTAGTATTGGGTTCTCCCATTCTAATGGGGTTGGGAGAATTCATAATGTGTGATAGCCACCACATAATATCATTTAGGCCTTCTGGCGAAATGGTCATGGGCCGTTCAAAATTCCCTTTAGCACGCACCAATGCTAAGTTCTTATCTATTTCTAGCGATTTAATATGTGCCTTGCCATAAAGAATAGCTGGGGCATAGGCTATCATAATTCCTATCAGTATTGCCACTTGCCTTATCTTTGGTTTGTTCAATTGTAATAATTGGTTTGCTGTTGTAAATTTATCAACTTTTTGTTCAGTTAATGAAATTGTAATTTCTGTGGTGTCAATAAAGAATCCCAGAAACTAATTTCTTTGTTGGTTTGTTTGTTTGTTGTTGTTTTACATCCTAGCAACATATAAGGTCATATCAGGACGGGTACCACCTTGTGACAGTACGCACTCATGGCGATTTTATAGTGCTGCCCCACTGGGAAATCAGGCTGCCGGCACCATGACCTGATATCCCACTCAGTCACATTATCCTGACACTGAGCTAACCAGCCCTTGCCCTATCCTAAGTATAAATTTTTAAGTCATTGGTTTGACTCGACCGGGAACTGAACTCGCAAACTCCCGATCTTCCACACGCAAGGCCTGTGCTCTACTGATTCGGCGACCGCGCCCGGTTTCTTTGTTGGTGTTAATATTGATTTAGTTTCATGCATGTAGAAACCTAATTTGTTAAATGTCTCACACAGTTTGTCTACTGCTGTCTGACAATGGTGTTGTGTTTGTGCCACAATAAATGAGTCATCAATGTCCTTTCCTAGCCATGTGGGAAAAAACGGTTTAAGCAACCTTGTGAAAATGCGTGGGGCACAATCCAGTCCATTAGGCATACAGTTAAACTCATAAAGGTTCTCATTCCAACAAAACCTGAGATATTTACGATCAGATTTACGAATTGGTACTGTATACTATGCATCTCTGAGATCCACACTGGCTAGCCAAGAGTCTTTGTTACTAAGTCTCTAGCTGTTTCTAGTGAAAACATTTTGAAATGTTTATACTCAACTAATTTATTTAACCTTGTTAAGTCCAAAATTAGTCTGACATCTCCATTTGGCTTGGGTCTCGTGAAAATATTAGAAATAAATTCCCCAGGATCATGAAGTGCTGGTTCCATAATGCCCTTTTCCCAAAATTGGTGAACTTGAAAGTTCACGGCCTCGCATTCTGAAGTATCAAAAGGGTAAAGGAAGGGTATGCTATCTTGAATAGGCTCCTCCAAAAGTGGTACAATCACTCCTTCTGCTAAGCTTAAAGCATAGCTAAATTCTCCATAATTTTATTCCATTCCGGTAGGCAATTATTTAGATTACCAGCTTTAAATTTGCTTACTGGATTCTGCGTTGCCACTTCTACTTGTTCCTGGGCGGGGGAACGGTTTCTGGGTGTTGAACCCCCTCTTGAAGGGTCTGTTCCCATCGTTCCAGTGGAAGACTGCCTCTGGCCCCTTCCCCTGGCCTGATAGCCATAGTTTGTTGCGAACCAGCCTCCTCACTGTCCGGTTTGACGGCTTCGAAAGGCCTGCGTCGTCTTCTTGAAGCGGGCAGCATTCGCATCTCCGGATTTCTTTTTGTCCGTTTCCATGTGTTTTCCGCACTTGGATCTGGTCTCCACTTGTTTGAACAAGTACTGGAGTTGCCCACCAAACAGTTTTGTCCAGGGGCTTGCCTTTCACTGGTTTGGGGGAATGGAATAAGACATATTCCTTCCCGTCATTGTGCAACACCTTCTTGGACCTGGCTACCGCCTTGAAGAAACATCTGTAGGAGAGGAAATTGCTGGCCGCTGTGAGCAGCGCAATTCTCCCATCCATTTCCTCGCACAGTGACGAGAACTTGTTCTCGGTCATCATCCTATTTGCTATAGGCGTGATGGCTGCGAGAGCCAATAGTACAGCCTTGTGTACGGTGTGTAGGACCGACCCCCTTCAAACCTTTTGCGGTCCTCACACAGTTTATGTTGTTTGTTGTTTTACATCCTAGCAACATCTAAGGTCATAATCAGGACGGTACCGACTTGTGACAGTGCGCACTCATGGTGACTTTATAGTATAGATTTTTAAGTCAGTGGTTTGACTCTACCAGGGTTCGAACCCACGACCCCACGATCTACCAACACGGGAGACAGTTGCTCCAACTCATTTGGCCATCCCGTCTGGTCTGGAATAGACTGAAAGGGGTGTCTTAAACACATGGTTACAACACATAGCCCCCATCTTATCCACATTAATTATTCTATATGCACTGTCTAGCCTGTCTAGTCGGCTCAGGGCATCACATGTGATGTTTATCTTTCTGTTTATGTACGTCGAGACGAACACAAAGTTGTGTTCGATGCGCTAATAGTCCCCCAAGGCTCTCCAACTGTTTTTTGGTGGCCTTCCACCTATTTACGAACCAGGCTAAAATCTTCTGAAGATTGGCTAGCTTGTCTTCGGGTAGGCTAAGTTCCAAATTAGAGGAATCAATGTACATGCCCAAGAACCTCAATTTTGTAGTAGGGGCTATCAATTTCTTATAGCAGATATAGAAGCCTAGACATCTTAAGATGTTTTTAACTGTATCCTGATTTCTCATGGCGTCATCCCGAGTCTGGCCTATGATACAGAAATCGCCTAAATAGTTAACCACCTGGTCGACTCCTTCTCGTTGGCCACACCGGATTACAAAATCCGATATCTGGTTAAATATAAACGGACTCGACGATAGGCCTATTGTCGACCATATAAGTTCATGGTTGTCCCTGGAAAAATGCCAACAGATCCCCTGCTTGACCCGGTCTGCGGGGTGAATGGCGACAGCCTGTAGGCATTCTTTATGTTTATCGAAGCCAAAGATTCCCCGACCTCTAATATATCTAACCACATCATCAACGCCCTGATAAGTGAATTTACTGCATATGGCGCTCGTTGCATTGTTTAACGAAACATTATCTCACTTGCTACAATCGACCACAGCTCTCCCGCCACCTTCGTCCTTAGGGACAACAAAAATCCCATGGATACACTGTGGCTTGGTCTCAATGAAGGACATGATACCATCTGCAATCTCATCCCTGAGTTTCTTGTCAATAATATCTCTCTCCCATTTCGTTCCTCGTTTTCTCTTGACACTATCATAAGTCTTCCCCCGCTGAAAGCATTCCGAAAAAAGTCTACAACGTTGGAGCTGACTCACCTTACCCCCAATTTTGTAGACACAGGCGCAGCTGCTCATGGCACAGCTATCGGTCACCATAAAGCTTGCGACCTCCCCCGATAGGCGTTCTGTCATTGTTACGGCTAAGTTACCGCCAGCTGACCTAACACTTATTATGTCATTATCCCGGATCAGGTGTCCTGAGTCAACCAGGACCACATAATCAGCCTCTGCAGCGCATACAGCTGTGGCGCCCACATAAGTATCCCTTAATTGGATAGCCTCGTACTTTGGGCCCCCGTTAGTTTGACCACCTACAAAGGTCATATCCTCTGAGGAATTACTAACTCGACCTGTGCTAGCTATGCTATCAGTTAAACCTACGTCTGAACCACCTGAGGCCATTCCCCCCCTCCCCTGATCACCTTCAAAGATCAATTTGTTTGGCGCTGAAACATGGGTGTCAAGACTCAAGTGGGTACAATCATCTGCATAGATTGTATTCACACAATTAATTTTGTTGTCATTGCACTGAGGCGCGACGAGACAATCAACATTGGTTATAGCATCCAATTTTTCGACAGAATCAATGGCAGGCAAAACAGCGGGACATTCAACGTTATCAGTGGTTCCAATATAATCATTAGTCGCATCACTGTCCGGTCCGCACTCCGATTTAACGAAGCTGTCCTCCCACCTCTTTCATTTCCACGATCAAACCTGAACAATCATCCTGCAAGAATGTTCTCTCATGGTTGCTGTTGTGTATGCAACCGGTGTTAGATGCAGCGAGAGAGTCCACATAGGCAACATCATATAATTGAGTATCACAGGCAGTGAAACAAGATAGAGTGGGGCGTTCAACAAAATCACTGGTTCCACCCAACTCATAATGCACATTAGTGTTAGACCTGTAATTAGAACAATCAACAATGTCACACAACAGTTCTCCCCATCCCGGCTGATTGCCTCTGACTCCGACTCCTGCCGTCACTCTTTGCACTTATGCTTTTTATGGCCTTTTGAGTTGCAGGTTGAGCAAACATGTCCAAAATGGCACTATTGCTCAGAACGAGGAGAGCCTGACTCAGCTGTTCCAAGTGTAACAAGCTCTCTTCCAGCCTGTTCCCTGCTTCCGTACACCGCCACCTCCGCTGGACACCCCCTTCTTCGGCCGCATTTGTTGTGAGCCATAGAACCAGATGCTCAGCCTCTGGTTAGCCATGCCAAACGCCGCAAAGCCTTGTTTCAGGGCAAACTTCCTGATGGCCAGATGATAATTAACGTGAGCTTTGTCGTTAAACTCGTGAAACTTTGCACGTTCTGTGAGGAAGATGACATGTTCAAACATGGCCTGATACATGATAGTCCTCAATTGACATATCATCCCTGTTCAGGACCCATTCTGGCATAGCGCCTCTGAGCTCACAGCAATTAGTTTTTCGAAAGACTTTTTCCTCGCTAACAAATTTGTTTAATGTCCACTTATGTTTGCGTCGGCGGGAAGCGCTACGGCTGGATGAGCTGGACGAGCGGGATCTCCTTCGGCGTCTTCTCTGTTCTCTAGGCCTCCTATCGTGAGCAGACGCCCCGATGTCATCGTCTGATGCATCAGTCTCATCGTCCCTTGACGGCTCTGGCGGTTTGGAGCACTCGTGATGCTTCCCCACAACAGCTTGTGAGTCGCCCTGTCTAAGGGCCTGTGCGCGCTTCAACTTGTTCCTCTTTGCCGACAAAGCTCAAGCCCCACTCCGTGGGCTACTATCCACCATAGTCGTACAGGTAACAGGGATGAAAGTGGTCTCTGGGAAAAAAAGCGGAAATGCTGATATTCTCCCATAGGCTTAGCATTGTCAGGGAATCGCTGAAAATTCCCGGAAGTCGGGTTTCATACATTTTTCTTGAAGTATACGCTGATAGTGCTGCGCCGTTTGAAGCAGGTATTAGTAGTATACGCTGCTAGTGCTGCGGCGTTTGCATCACATATCGGTAAACGCTGATAGTGCTGCGCCGTGAAGGCATTAGTAGTATACGCTCCTAGTGCTGAGGCGTTTGCACCACATATTAGTATACGCTGATGGTGCTGCAGCGTGAAACAATGTATTGGTTGGTTGGTGGAGTTTTACATCCTGGCAACATCTAAGGTCATATCAGGACGGGCGCAACTTATTAGAAATCCGCGAAATCGCGGAGATCTTTCATCCCTGAGGTAAGCTTATCGCCTTCTGTATGATAGAACCCACAACTACTGCAATATTCTATCGGCATAACCGGTAAGCCGCATAGAGTTGGAGATCGGACTGTGGCCTGGTTTTACAAACACCCACACGTCCGTAAGCTAAAAAGGTTCAAGCGAATGGCGATTTGGGGCCGCTCGGCACCGGAAGTGATGGTGGTGCCAGCAGACCCGGAGCAAATCGTATATCATGGAAGCGAATAAATAAATAAATAATAATAAATAATAAAAGGCAGCACTGCCAATCTATATACAAATAATGCTTATATTTCACATATCTGTGAAAACATATACTACTTCCATTATCTAGATAGAATATGAAGTCAATGACATAAATTACCTAAATATCCACAGGAATTTGTCAGAATCTTCAATGTGGATAAATGTCGTTTTGGCTAAAATTGTCAGTTGCTTACAAACTACATTGTAACTTTGATAGTGACTAAAGAATTTAATTAAAACCAAAAGGAAGAGTCATCGGTAAACTGCACTATATTGTTGTCTTAGCTGAAATTTCATAGAAATCGCATGTGTATTATTTCTGAAGATATCAAATAAAAACTTTTTTAATTTAAGCATGCATACATGTCAATAAATACTTCCTTTTGATTTGGGAACTGTTTTGTTTGATATATCAATGCAATACAAGATGTGAGTAAGGATTCAACCATGCCCCATATGTCATGTTACAAATGGCCGACTGTAAATATGGGGATTTTGGGGTACAAAAGCACTTCATAACTAAATAGATCAAAGTTGCACGTGGTTTATTTTATTTCCCTTATTTCTTACATCAAATCTGAACATGAATATGAAAAGTATGATTTAATACAGCCCCTAATTAGTAGAAGCAATTCTAAGACACTACATAATAAAACCACAAAATGACATATTTGCAACCTAGTCAAACATATTGAATGATGTATACATTTCAATTACCAGAAACAAAAGCACCCATAAAGAGATGCATTCATAAGAACAGATTCAATTTGTTCATGAAATGATACATGTTTTACCCCCTCTACCAACATATTCCATAAAGTGGGGGCCTGCTCCATAGAAGGCGTAATCCCCGTGTGACTTGGGGTGATGCACGGGTACTTGTAATAATATCTGACCGGCTGCTCTGAGAGTTGCGGACAGTTCTCCGAGCCACCATTTGGCTGCCGGTAAAACTGGCCGGCGAGGAGACCATTGTGCGGTGCTGCAGGAATTCCTACAAAGCTAGTCCAATGAAAGAGATCCAATTTTCGAAAACCAAACACTCATGTAGACTTGATTCTATAGATCTAACTTACACACTGGTGCACGTATATACTAATATAGTATTTGTTGTTGCATAGAAGAGAATGCTAAATCAATTTAATAGAACCTGTTACAACTGAAGCCTAATGCTAGGTACACACCTACCGTATACGATTCGCGCACTAAAACTCACGACCCGACCCAACCCGATTAAAACTGAAAACGGGCCGATTCATTTTTCTAATCACGAATCGCAATCGTAAGGAAGCAGTTTTAGCCCTAAAACTGAGTTTTAAGTCGCGAATCGCAATCGGTAGGTGTGCTAGGGGAGTGCACACCTCACAACTTTTGGGCAGTTTTAGATCGTATACGGTAGGTGGGGGCGGAAAAACGGTAGGTGTGTACCTAGCATAAGGTGCCAGCATTTTTATGTGCATGCCGAAATTAATTTGGCATGTTTTCATTTGAAATATCTCCAAAGTTAGCCATTTAAAATAATAGTTACTTTAAAGCATAGTACGGTAGATTATAACGATCAACTTAATACATATATCCATATTAAAAAAATGAGGGAAACTCAAAACCATCGAACTATACAACTTTAAAGCAATATGCACAATCACCAACAACATACACACATCATAACCAGTACCCACAATGACCGGTGGTTTGAGTAGTGAGGCGGGCAGTGCCTCAACCAATGGGATGAATATTCCATCTAGACACATGCGCACTGAATTTATAGCCATTCTCTCAGTCCATGTGCGTGAAGCAATAACTGTTGTGCCACCCATATAATTGGGCGCCAGTTTTATGCATCCTACCTCTTCCCCCCCCCCCTCGAAATATGAGTGTGAGCAGAACAACAAGGCAGTAAAATAGATAACCTGGGACACAAAATGAGTAATCGATGATCAATTTTCAAATTGAAAAGGCAATTGCCACTAATTAAAATTTACGAAACAAAATATTCAAACAATATCGAGGGCTGAATCAGTTGAGCGCCCACTTCCCATTTTAGGTCGAATCCCGGCCGGGGCAAATGGAGTTAGAAAATTCTACTTACCGCTACCTAGCCTGGCACTTGGCATTACTAGGATAGGGCAAGGAACAGTGGAATAAGGAAGATCAATTGTCGGTGATTGAAATTTCCCCTGCTTAATGAACTAATGTAACAACAACAAAATGCAGCTGCTCTATAGATTTGGCGTGGCATGCCAGAGAGGGCAGGCATTGCTGTGCCATGCCTACTACTGACCTTTGCCGCCAGTTCCGGCGGCCGCTGCCGGACCTCCTCTTCTGACCCTGGCGCTGCTTGCGTTCCTGAATGCTCTCCTGGTAGCGCTTCATCTTCACCCAACTGCGCCCCGCTGTGTCAAAGGTGCACCACAGCGACAGCACCACGCTGAGCATGATGCCCCAGTTACACACGATGATTCCTGCACAAGCGAGAACACAGTAGAATAGTTATAAACAGTTGCTTCGGTCAGAATCCAATTGCACAAGCTTTTATTGATTAAACTCGAGATGGCTTCGTTTTTTATACATTAATTGCGTTGTTAAATTCCTGTAACGTCGAGCTTGTTCCAGTTAAATGATTGATCGTCTTCTCACAAACTGCCACATATTGGCTCATCGTGAGCTGGTGAGCAGAGGCCTTATGTTTCAAACAGCCCCGATGGAGAGAGACTCCACCAGCCCCTCCCACCGTGGCTGTATGAGACTAGACTGTTCATGTGTTATGCAATACTGCTCTAATTCACTGATCTAGCCCCGCCTAGGCATTGAGTGATACTGCCAACGTTAACTTTGATAGGAACCAGGCCAACTGAATACGAGTGTGCGAGTTCTACTGGTCCATCACGAAGGACAAACTGGGACCTAACACGCCGCGTCGCAGCTTCAGCTTACACACTGGCAGATAGAGTTGGTTTCCATCCAGCTCATATCGTTCACTTTAAATTAGCAATCCACCTATAACCACTTGTGTTCTGATGATCAAACTCGGTAGGATTATCACAACACATTTGTTTCTAATGTGCATTGCAGTGAAATTGTCCGAGAAGATATTTTACATTAAATAAAATACCACTTTGTGTATGTGCGTTCACCACCTCCCAAACCTTCTGTAATGTCAGGTGAAACTGCAACATGACGTGCTGGGTCACAGCTTCAAGCCTTCCTGGGGACCAGCGGATCTCGAAATTCCCGTGTTCGGAGGGTGTTGAAGTGCTACTAATATATGCAAATATATGCAACTATCAGCAGATATTCACACTGATGGCTTAAAAAAAGACTTCTTGACATTTGCTTTAAACCTTTGTAGTGGTCTGCACTGACCTCTCAGGCAAGTAACCACATAGACAGGTAGGCGTGGGGAGTGTATTGATATCAGGGAGCCTAGGTGGTGTAATGGTTAGCACACTGGCCCGGAATGCAAAGAGATGTGGGTTCGAGTCCCGCTCTAGGCGCAGTATTTCCCATTTTCATCACCCCCACAACACTGGTGCCGTGACCAGGATCCTGTACAAGCTTTGCGCTGTATGGTTGTTGAACCTACCCTGTGTATGTATGTGTTAGTGCATTGCCTGTATGTATGTAATTGTAAGCATTACAATACTTACAATTCCAGGGGGACGAGTGTAGTGGTCTGCACTGACCTCTCAGGCAAGTAACCACATAGACAGGTAGGCGTGGGGAGTGTATTGATATCAGGGAGCCTAGGTGGTGTAATGGTTAGCACACTGGCCCGGAATGCAAAGAGATGTGGGCTCGAGTCCCGCTCTAGGCGCAGTATTTCCCATTTTCATCACCCCCACAACACCTTATTTGGCATGCATATTCTGTGTTCACTTTCCATCATTATAATGCATCACAAGTGCTCAAATATTGCATTTACAGACATTTAATGATGCCGCAATTCAACTATTTGTTGTTTAATCATGCATATAGACACATGAAGATCATCTGAACACAACATAGATGAGAATGGCCTGACCAAAAAAAGAGAAAAATATTTGATGAATTTCTGGGACTTCTAAAGTGACGGGAGAAGGTGGAATGGTTGCACATTTTAACCAAAATCTGGACAAAATCAGTCCAGAATTCCGGATAAATCTGGAAGATTCTCATCTATGACAGAAGTAGAATGTAGAAATGATTCCCTTGTGGATTCGATCCACTATTGAGTCACATCGAAGACTTCCCAAACTTATAGTTGCTGTTCAGCAATCACGGGGTGGGACAGGAGTGATTTGCTCGGTGTCAGGCTGAGTGGCATGCTGGATATTGGCTCATGGTGCATGCAGCAATATATTCCAGTGGGGCAGCAAATAAGGCTATCCTGGCTGCGCTCTGTCACAGCTCAGCACACGTCTTCATATTATCGCTTCCAGACTGGGTGGCCGAATGAGTAGAGCGTCCGTCTCATGTTTTGGGAGATCGGGAGATCCGAACGCAAGAGTTTGTAGGTTCGAATCCTGGTCGAGTCAAACCAATGCCTTAAAATTTGATACTTGTCGCTTCCTAGCCTGGTGCTCGGCATTATTAGGATAGGGCAAGGACTGGTTGGCTCAGTGCAAGGATAATGTGACTGAGTGGGATATCAGGTCATGGTGCTGGTGGCCTGGTGTCCCAGCACTATAAAGTCACCATGAGTGCGCACAGTCACAAGTCGGTGCCCATCCTGATATGACCTTAGATGTTGCTAGGACGGAAAATTTGCGTCGGTGGGTGGCCGTGCCATGCCGTGTTTAGTATAAACGCCTTTTACACCTACAGTGAGAATGAAGCACGATTTGCCATGCAGCACTTCTTTTTTCCGTACCGACAGAAATCGTCAGTGGACGTCCGTGGTTAGCATGAACGTACCCGAACACGGACAGACGCCCCACTGTTAACAATGTGAACACCGTAGTTACGTGCCTGGGTAAACACTGGTAAATGAGGTGTGGGTTCGACAACGCGTGTGAAGACCAGCACACCAGTGCACTGCACACACTGCACAGACAGATGGCACTGCATCCACACAGGGTACTTCAACGTCACGGAAGCATTATGGAAATGGCACTGCATCCACACAGGGTACTTCAACGGCACGGAAGCATTATGGAAATGGCACTGCATCCACACAGGGTACTTCAACGTCACGGAAGCATTATGGAAATGGCATGCATCCACACAAGGTACTTCAACGGCACGGAAGCATTATGGAAATGGCACTGCATCCAAACAGGGTGCTTCAACGGCATGGAAGCATTATGGAAATGGCACTGCATCGACACAGGGTGCTTCAACGGCACAGAAGCATAATGGAAATGGCACTGCATCCACACAGGGTACTTCAACGGCACGGAAGCATTATGGAAATGGCACTGCATCCACACAGGGTACTTCAACGGCATGGAAGCATTATGGAAATGGCACTGCATCCACACAG